>JAMXBD010001118.1:0-477491 GCA_024138025.1 Combretum micranthum | reverse complement strand
CCTATAACTACAGCTTAATTCGATGTGTAGACTTATTTACCTTAAACTATTACAAATTATGCCAAGTGTTTGCTATATATGAGTTCATACTAATTGACCACCGCAACTGGCACTTATCATAACCAATACCATCATTTTCCTCCACAATATTACCATGAGCGTACCATACAAACTTGGCCTTATCTATTTCCTCACCTATCTTGTCATCTCATAAAATATAGGGTAAGTTCATGAAGTTCACATCATGACTTATCTATTGCACTCTCCTTATAATTTGGTTCCTTAATTCACAAAACTATAGAGTATAATCATAATTACATCAGACATTGTCTACAAAGCGGCATCAACAGCATATACGATTACCAAACAAATCACATTCCCACTATACAATACAACTTATCCAATATTATGTATAACATCCATCTAACATAAAATGTCTTTCACCATTTGACAAAAAAAATCAAATAAAAAAAACGTAAGTTTATTCCAAGACAATTTCGCGGCAAGGTTAAAAGACGGGAAAAAAAAAAAGCACACGGCAAGTCCTCATTTCTTCAACCTAAACAAAAATGAAATAATGCAACATCAATAAGAGCGACTTTACGATCTCAACACCCAATATTCAACAATACAACATTAATAATTATGAAAGTTTAAGCGAAAATTCAAACATACTTACCAATCAAATTCGACAAGATTTTGGCAAATTTTCACACGAATTCTTCGCTTCTCCACGATTTGATTACTTCGGCAACACCTGGTGATTGATACAATTCAAAATCACATCGTGATTTGGGGTTTTTCCTTGATGCAAATAACAAACTAGGGTTAGGGTTTCGGATTTAATTATCCATAATTCCTAAAATACTTCAAAAATATCTTTTTAATGAGGATAAAAGAGTAGATATCTCTAAACAAGAGCATGTTGTAGGTACAAAATTTGAAATTTGTATCACACCATATGGTATATATTTCAAAATTTTGAAATCAAACTCCACCATATGCATTTAAAGCATAGCCAACCACTCTGAGCCCATGTATTTTAGCATATTATGGATTTCCATAATTATCCCATTTAGAACCATAAACGAGTTGAGATGTTTGTGAGTTATCCGAATTGATCCGCTTGAAACTCAGTTCATTACAAACTTAAATTATAAAGAAGTCAAGCTCAAGCTTGAAATAAAATTTTTCTACTTAAATGGTCTGAGCTTGAACTCTTGTTTAAACTTAATAATTAGATAAATTGGCTAAGCAACAAAGTTTGTCCAGGTAATGCAAATCATCATATAAAATTAGACAGGCATGTAGTAAATTTTAAAGAGGGTGGATATTTCAGAAGGTTGATGACAAGACCTTATGGAGTACATTATTAAACCATTTGTTGGAGAATGTGTAAAATTTTAATCGGGAGAATGGATTGGGAAATATTGCCATAACACATTTGACCAACAGGAGAAAAAGAAATTATTAGGAAATGCTAAAACTATCTGAAAGATAAAAGCAAAGGTAAAAAATTTAAGCCAAACGTGGAAATGCCAATAACTGATAAAGGTCAACAAATGCAAATGAGACCACAACACCGTGAAAAGTACGAAGGACGAGTCATATAGATCTTCAAATTGCAATCCAAGATAGAAGTTCGCTTGGAGACCTTGCAAATTAAGTTCCATGGTTTCAATTTTATTAGAGTTTGCCATAGGTCAATAGTTATAAGCATATAGATGTAAATATATAGCTATATATATATACACACACATATCTATTGTGATCATTCAATTAAGAACCTTTATAACACATATCTTGAGATCATTCAATGAATAAATTTATAGCATATAGATGTTGGAAAATTCTATGGTTTGGCCATTAATTTTAATGGGATTGATTCTATTATCATGCAACAACTTACATTATACTCAATTGTAATTCAATCACTTACATAGTTAATATTTCAATTATTATATTTATTTTAACAGTTAGATGGTTAACTAGATGGTTCGATCATACAAATATTATATATTGATAGTTTCGTGGAAAGAGTGGACATAATGCGGTCCTTCTTCTTTCATTAATAACGACAATAGACTTTGGATCATCATATCAAAAAAAGATGCCTGAACTTTGTTACGGAGCTCGAACGCTCGTTGACCAAGGGCTGATTTTGATATCCCAAGTCAATGAGCCTATCAACAACACTCCACCACTTTACTCTGTTACTCTACTCCGTTACTCACTATCAAGCCAATGCTAGTACCATGGAACAATTATATCAGATTCTCAAATATCCGGTTTTCAAAAATTAGACACCTTTTATATAGAGAGACATCTTTACGGATCTCTAATAAATTTGTTAACATAAACACAAATTATATAAATAATTACATCATTATAGTCATAAAATCACATGTTATATTGAACATGTGATTTTGCTTTTTTATAAACACGCCGGCGTTGAATTTCTCTTTATTTTTCATGTCATATGTGATTTTACAACAGTATGTATTTATTAAATCATGTGTGATGCCTGCAATTTCATTATAAAACTAAGTATTTGATTTATAAGATTGGTAGACATATATCACATCCTTAAATATATATTAAAAGAAGAAAGAGTCATGTAATGCATAAAAGGAATAAACATGAGGCCTTTCAAAGAAAAAAAAATTAACAGCGTTCAAATCGTAATAACAATAACAGAGTTGTCCTTCAATTTAAAAAAAAAAAAAAAAAAAAAAAAACACAAACAAATATATACA
The DNA here is from genome assembly GCA_024138025.1 of Combretum micranthum. Taxonomy (NCBI): domain Eukaryota; kingdom Viridiplantae; phylum Streptophyta; class Magnoliopsida; order Myrtales; family Combretaceae; genus Combretum; species Combretum micranthum. The sequence continues at coordinate 474,735 of JAMXBD010001118.1, read as the reverse complement.
TTTACATACAAGCTCGAAAAATATAAATCCATTAATGTGTATATGCGTGAACTTAAACTTATCTACTGTATTTTTCCCAGATTTTAATGAGCAGTTGTTATGTGGTATTAGTTTAAATAGATAATTTATTTTGTGTTCTTATATTACATTCGCATAAAAACGTAATGAGTTTTATAAATCTCAGGATACAAAATATCTTAACTATGAAAAAAAGAAAAAAAAAGTCATACTATTTTTTTAATACTTCTAATGATTGCGAGATTTGGTTAGGTTTTTGGAAATTATCCTCTCCCTTTTTGTCTTAGAAGCCATCTATGAGAGGAATGAGGAATAGGATGAGTTAAAATATATAATTTAATATAATTACTCATTACAACTAAATTAGACTAATTTATATTTTTTTAAGACATTTATTTGGGTAGAGTTAAAATCTGTTTGCGAGTTGCTATAATTCAATGAAAATATTTACTTACTTATTTAAATGGATCAATATTTAGTTCTTAAATATTGCTAAGGTCACTGATTTGTCCCTCAAGGTATTTTATCCAGGGTTGTAACGTTAGGTTTCTTAATCATTTGACACCAAGATCATTGAAATCAACATTATAAAATCAACAATGCCTAGATAGACTTTGAGGATCTCAAAGAGATTTTTCAAGGGTTTACAAAAATTGTGTTATGCCTGTATGGTTTTGGAAAATCAAAAGAGAGAAAAGATTGCTTTTTGGAGAAGTCTTAGCTATAGTTAATCTAAGTACAATCTAGGTGTATTTCATGCCTCCAAAATATCTAAAAGATATATATATATATTTATATATATCTTTTCTTTTCCTTTTTTTTTTTTTTTTTTTTTTGAGTGGTGGTGTGTACTTTGTTGGAGATTAAGTGAGGTCATATGACATGGGGTGTGGGGCTAGCTTTTGGGATAGGAGAAAAGAAAGTGAAAAGATATCTTAGTTAAGTTACATTATAGTCCAAAATGTACATTTGTAGATATGCTTCTGTCCCATAAAACTTTCCAAAAGAGTATAAGCAAATGTCTTCCTAGGTAAAGTCTAAATTTGATAATTTGAGTGAAGTAGTAGAGAAAAATGAGATATTATTAAACTACATTGTTAGACTTAACTTTAGAAGTTATGTGATGTCCAATTGTTCCATGTATGAACATGCTTAGATGACATTCTTAGTGAAAATTAAGAGATCTGTCGATTTAATTTTATCTCATTGAGTTGAGTCATATATTATAGCTTAATTAAATTAATTTACTCTTATTAGGGTATTTTGATAGGTAAGGTCCCAAATCGTTTTAATTTCATCCATGAAATTTCAAATTTATCGAGTTCTTTTTATAGATTGCTATAACTTAAAAATGTATTTATCTTTTTATTTGAAATAGACCAATATCTACATTTTGATTAGATATGTAAAGATTTTTTTCAAAGATTTTAATTAGATTTATTACCCATAAAAATGTACTTTTTAGCTTAAAATCTTTTCTAAGATACATTACAATCATTAAACCCTCTCAAGTACAATAGATTCCTTCATTCAAAGAATCATGTTCTTGGTGAAAGATTTTGAGATTGATTTGATATGAAATTGTACTATAATGTTTCCCTTGGATTTGGAATGATTTTATTTAGATGTCTTGTGGAAGGGTTAATGGAAAGAAAGATGAGATAGTAAAATAAAAAATTCATGCACTATTCCAGATGTGATTCACTTCGTTGCAATAGAATTGAATATTTATTATTTAGTTAGGTCTTATGGAGTTTGGTTAAAGTAATGGTGTTAAATTAATTTTTGTGAACTTTAAAGGTTAAACATAATTTCTATACATTATGATATATTAGACGTTATGTTTAAATTTAATAACATATTATTATTACTATTATTATTATTATTGAAAAGATTTTATTGTTGTTGATTATATTTATAATGTTATTACAATAATATCATGATCTGCATGATGTACGATTGTATGTTGTCATATTTATTGCAATAATATGCTAAATGTTATATTATACTAGATGTCACTCAATAAGATTATCGTAAATTTTAAATTATAATGATAATATTAGAAAGGCGACTAATATTATGGTAATGATTATACTAGAATTGTAATATGATAACTTATCATGAATATAATAACATAGTGTTAATGATACAATAATTATGATCTTAGAGAATTAATATTTTAATTGAAGGTAAATTACATATATTTCATCTATTCTTAGCAATCCTCAAATTAGGTTTACACAAAATTAAGGGAATTACATACTAATCCTACTTGAACCATTAAGTCTAGGGCTTGAAATGTTGGACCCATAACCAACTCGGCTAAGGATGGGGTAGGTCCTTACCCGTGGACTCGTCGATTCTAGGCCAAGTTTAAATTGCCCAATTTTTTTAGGAAATAAATTATATTAAAAAATTTTATTCAAACTAAATTTATAATGAAAATTGGGCTAAATAAAATTATATTCTTTAGCCCATTTTCACATAAAATTAATATGCATGTGCATTTATTTATGGATAAATTCCGATTTGGTAACCAATTTTGGTAAAAAATTCAATTAGTTACTTGAATTTTGAAAAGTTCAATTTTCATAGCCGATTGAACTTTTTGTGGGCACAATCATCACCTTTCTTAACAAAGTTAACAATGTCTATCTACATGGCTTTAATAACCAATGCAAAGTTGACAAGTATCATTAGTGTTAAAAAACCAAAAAAAAAAAGTGCGGGGGGAGAGAGAGAGAGAGAGAGAATCATGACCTATCTTCTTTAAAGCCACAATTTCCCAAGTAGCCAAGCCTCAACCATCATCATCGAGCCAACCTAGGTGCACAACCTAAAGGCACCTTAGTCGAGCCATTCACGAACAATCACTTACCTTCACTAATGTCACAACCCCCAATTAGGGCCAGGTAAGAATTACTAGAAGCTATCATACCACGTATGCACTCATTATATGATAGCTGTCTTGTGTGTCAGAAGTTGCAAGACTCCATTAAATATTTAATTACAAAAGCTATTTATGGTACATGAATATATTTGACATACAAAAATAACTATAAATTTTCAACTTTCCACCAATTGATAGATTACTCATGTTTGTTAAAAAAAATGTAAAAGGAGATCTTACTCACTATAGAATCCTTGCAGTTGGGCCTTATATTCTTAACTTAACCTTCCAAGTGTCTATCATAATTATCTTGGATAAAATAACTTTCGTTCACACCATTCTTATCTTATCCCACTTTTATGGAGTTACTTGCTAAACAATCTATTGGAAGGTGAGCAAAACCACGGTTCAATGAGTTGAGAGTGCAATTTCCTCTTTACTACTCAAGAAGCAAAGACAAAAAAGTTATCAAACATATGCTATGCGTAAACAATCATAAGCAATGTAAACATTACACATGGTCTTTTGGTATGTTGGTCCCGAAAATAATCAAGAAGGGGGGTTGAATTGATTATTTCAGAAAATTAAAATTTTTGCCTTTTAAAAACAATACTTTTTTATTTTAAGTTAAGAGAACAATATGAACAATTAAACACAATAAAATAAACTGTGGAAATATAAATAGAGAAGGATAAGAAGATCAGGCAAATATTTATAGTGGTTCCCTTGTGCGTCAGTCCACTCTTCCAGCTCCAAGCTGGGGACGCAAGATATCCTTAGGGTTTGTTCCACTATATCCAATAAAATCAATTACAAGCTTGTACAAATCTCTCTGCTCGATTCTCACGCTATACACTAGCTTCAATCGATCTAAAGTCTAAACTAGTAATTGAACTAACTCACTTGAAGCAACAGCAAATTGCTTCGTTTGTAAAAGAATAAAATGTAAAGATTGCAATAAAGTAAAATTTGCTACAATTCTGCGTGGGAAAAGAATAAAGGAAGTGTGCTTTTTCAACTCTAAGTTTTCTCGGTCAAAGAATGAAGTCAGGCAGCTTTTGGTTTATTTCCTTTTGTTTTTCTTGAACAGTGAAAAGTTCTATGTATCTTTCTTCTTTTATCTCTGTTCGCATATATTTATGTCATTCTAACGTTCAGAATTTTTTGTGCTTGAGATAAGATTGATATCCCAAATATCTCGGGTAGAAATCTGTAACCTCTTATCTTTAATTTAATTTTCAAACGCTGCTGATAGCTTCAGAGAAAATCTCGTTCTTCTTGTTTACTTCTGTCCAGATTTGAATTTGAATCCTTGATACGCTGAAGTAAGATAAGATCTGCTTGAATTTCGTGATTTAAGATAATCCATTTGTTTTCTGTTTGAGAGCTTCTGATAACGTTGATCTTGTTGGAGATAGATCTGGAAAATTGTTGCTGATATCACGGTCTTCAACATGATCTTCATGTGTCATCTTCTTGAAGATAATGTGGTTCTTGTTTTGATTTTCTTAATAATATCCAATTCGAATTTGTTTTTATCTTGAGAAAAAAAAAAACATAACTTCTCTGTCTTGAAATCAATCCATAGATAATAAATCATAACTTCTGTTTTTATCTCCAGAAAACCTTTTCGATGAAGATAACCAATCCAAAAATTGTTTAAATCCCCTAGGATATAATCCAACTTTAGTGGAACGAATAAGTATATTACCCAAATATACTTATTATCTCGAAGCTAGGTCTTCAAATAATTGAAATCGCTTACCAAAAATATTTTGGTTCTTGTTTTGACAGAACATGTAAACCCAGAATTATTGTTTTGAGTTTCTCCCAAAGGTTAGATTCTGTGCTGCTGGAAATGTGTTATACTTTAATTATCCTTCTAGAAAACATTCTGTGTTCCTTTTTCCTTTTTAAACAACATTCGAAACCATCATATCTTGTAACAACTCTTATCTAACTTATCTAAAAACTTGTTCAGATCCAAGATTTAATATCATTCAACCTTATATATTTGTTGAACAAATTCACCAATATTCTGTATAAAGTTCTGAATATAATTATGCACACTAATAGAGTAGTTAGTTCTTTGAGCATTTTGTTATCATCAAAACTTTAGATATATAGAGAATCAATATTCTCCCTTTTTTATGACAACAAAACAATTACACATTCATTTCATTCATCACACATTCACGAATACACATTCACGATTCATCATACATTCGTTCATATTCATTAACCCTTTCTCCCCTTTTTGTTATCAGCAAAAATAAGAAAACATAATAAAAGTTGATATGATCGGTTTATCAAAAATTACATCACAGGTCTGTTATGAGATTAACAAAAACAAAATACAAAAATATCCGAAATAAAAGAAAACAAAACAAAAACTAATGCTTTTTAGTTCTTTTTGTGGATTTGCGAGCGGTCATTTTCTGACGCCTGCGATAGTTGGAAGGAAGAAGGGTGGAGCAGCAGAACGTTGTGGAGGTGGAGCAAGATAATTTTCTGGATGGTGAAGCACGTCAAGAGGAATAAATGGCACAAGACTTAAGTTTGGAGGAGTGGGTTCATAAGGTTGTCGAGATCGAGAGCACCATTATCAATTGAAGTGTCAGTTGTGACAGCTTCTGGAATAGGTTCTTGCTCAGTGGTAAAGATCGAAAGAATGAGCGGGCTGAATCAGAAGACATCCTAGATGGTGGGGTTGGGATTGTTGCAAAGAGGATGACGGAGTCTTGATCTCTGAGGATATGAACTGTAATGTCCTGTTTAAAGATTCAAGAGAGGCTGCCATCATCTTTGCTAGAGCACCTTTGGTTGAAAGGAAGATGCTTCTCCTGGACCTTCTGGAAATTTGTGCAAAGAATCTTCACTGTCCGAGGAAGAGTCCATTTGCAAATTTTCCCTTATGTGAAATTTGCCACCAGTCATAGCTTATATTTTTTCTTTTCTTTTTTTCATTGGTTCTTTACCAGCTCTGTGCATTCCTTGATCTGTTTCCTCATCTAATGAAACTTCTGGAGAAGCTTCTGGGTTGGTTCTTTCTCCCCTCAACTGTTGCCTTTACCTTTTTCCAATCAATTTCTTTCCTATGGTTCTTGTGCAAGTAAATCGCACCATCTATGTATACCAGAATTTCTTATAAGGCCTAATTTGCATATGATGCATGCTTTTCTCTCCAATTCTTTAAACCTATAGGAAATTTTATTTTCTTAGGAATGGGAATTCCTTTAAACTTGAATATCTCCATAAGCACATTCCCATATATCCTATACTCTTGTTCCTTCCAAATTCTTTTCAAAATTCTTTTGGCTAAGTCAATTCTAACTTTCTTTATCATAGCCAATATGATCAATCCATCTTCTTTCGTTACTGTGGAACTTCCTTTCCTAGGAAGAACACACTCTCGTACAATCTTATGGAGCATCCTAACAAGCAGTTCGAATTCATAGACGAACACATCAGAATCTGGAAATTGTCCACATTTCCATTTATTCTCAAAAACAGATCATTTCTGCCCATTGAAACAACCATATTATCATCATGATAATCTTTCAAATCAAAACATTTTATCAAATCATCACGTGATATAGTTACATCCACTTCTTGAACTCGTGATCTCAAATTCCTAGAATCTACAAACGTCAAATTCCTATAGAATTCTTAACCATCTCTCCAACTACTACGCCAGTCAGATTACACAACTTCCTACAGCCAATATTATCTAGCCATGCATTCCAGTAGAACCCATGCTTGTGAAAATATCCAAAATCTATAAAAGCAATCATGGATTTTTACCTTCTTATATGGACATTGGATTTCTGATTCTCTGACATTCCTGCGCTTTTTGGATGGTTCTGTTCTTTTGACGTTGAAGGTACTTCTTTCCTTTTCTTGGATGAAACTTTGGAAGTTTTCACCTTCTTGATTTTCTTTAAAAGTTCTGATATAGGTTCTGGGTCAGAACCATGAGACGGATGTTCTTGAACTTTTTCTTTGTCCTTTGTCTCTTTGGTTGGTTCAGAAACTTTCTCAGATTCTTGAAAGATTTAGAAGGTTTTTCAGAAACCTTAGACGGTAAACCAGAGAGAGGGTTTGTTCAGAATCAATGATGTGGCTAGAAGAGAGATGGGCTCTTTGGACGGGATGGTTTTGAATTTCTTGTTTGAACACATTGAGATTTTCGTGAGCCATGGAGGATTTTTGTAACTAGGGTTTCAGCGTTTTCAGAGAGGAGTTGATTTGAAGACAAACGAGAGAGATTCCCCTTTTCTTTTAAAAACAGAATATAAGATAGACGAAGGGTTAGAACGTTGCGCGCCAAGAGTTTTCCACAACTTCCCGTACAACATTTTCCAATAAACAATCCTTAAGAAATTAAATTATCATAATTATTATTTTCAATAAAAAGGATTACAAATTCCAATTTCATTCCTTATAAATTCAAAATTCAATTTTTCAAGCGGTTTTGTAAAAATATCGGCTAATTGTTTATCAGAAGGCACAAAATCAACAACAATATTACCATTAATTACATGATCACGAATAAAATGATGTCGAATTTCAATGTGCTTAGATCTAGAATGATGCACTGAATTTTTTATTAGATTAATTGCACTTGTATTATCACATTTAATAGGTATATTTTTGAAAAATAAACCATAATCCTTTAATTGTTGTTTTATCCAAAGCATTTGTGCACAACAATTACCAATAGAAACATATTCTGCTTCAGCTGTAGACAAAGCAACAGAATTTTGTTTCTTAGAAAACCAAGAAACTAATTTGTCACCTAAAAATTGACAAGTACCAGATGTGCTTTTTCTATCAATTTTGCAACCAGCATAATCTGCATCAGAGTATCCTATTAAATCGAAATTTTGATTTTTAGGGTACCAGATACCTAATTTTGAAGTATTTATCAAGTACTTGAAAATTCTTTTAACAACTGTCAAATGTGTTTCTGTTGGTGTACTTTGAAATTTAGCACATAAGCACACACTAAAGAGAATATCAGGTCTAGATGCAGTTAAATACAATAAAGAGCCAATGAGACTTCTATATAACTTTTCATTTACCTTTTTCCTATTAGAATCAGAATCTAACCTTATTGAAGTACTCATGGGAGTTGCAGCTCCTTTACATCCTTCATACCCAAATTTCTTCAGAATTTGTTTAGTGTACTTTTCTTGATGTATGAAAATTCCTTCTTTTGTTTGTTTTATTTGAAGTCCAAGAAAGAAGGTCAATTCACCCATCATTGACATTTCAAATTCTGTCTGCATGCTTTTGGCAAATTCTTGACAAAATATTTCATTAGTAGAACCAAATATGATATCATCCACATATATCTGAACAATTAAGATATCTTTATCATGTGATTTTAAAAATAGTGTTGTATCAACTGTTCCTCTTTGAAATCCTTTTGAGATTAAAAACAAACTTAATCTTTCATACCATGCCCTTGGGGCTTGTTTTAAACCATATAGAGCTTTATTAAGTTTGAAAACATAATCAGTTTTAAAAGGATCTTCAAAACCAGGTGGTTGTTCTACAAAAACTTCTTCTTTTATAAAACCATTTAAAAATGCGCTTTTTACATCCATTTGAAAAACTTTAAAATTTTTAAAACATGCATATGCAAGCATTAAACGAATAGCTTCTAGTCTAGCTACAGGTGCATATGTTTATCACAAAATCTATTCCTTCTTCTTGTGAATATCCTTTAGCTACTAGCCTTGCTTTATTTCTCACTATTTTGCCATCTTCGTCCAATTTTTTTTAAATACCCATTTAGTTCCAATTATTGATTTTCCTTTAGGTCTAGGAACAAGATTCCAAACATTATTTCTTTGAAATTGATTTAGCTCATCTTGCATAGCTTCAATCCAACTATTATCATTTAAAGCTTCTTCAATATTAATTGGTTCAAACTCAGACAACAAGGCAAAATGATTTTCAAAATCCTTTAACTTAGATCTTGTTTTAACACCAGATTCGACATTACCTATTATTTGTTCGAGGATGAGCAGATTTATATTTCCAAGCCTTAGAAGTTTCTGGTTCAGATTCTCTAAGTTCTGTAGTACCTTCTATATTATTTCTGGAATATTTTCTGGATTTCCAGAATCTTGGTTTTCTAAAATGGGTACTTCAGACTTTAGTTCTGAACTAGATTCTTCTTTAGTTTTGGATTCTTTCATCCATCATCCTTTATATCTTCAATAAACTTAACATTTATTGATTCTTCAACTATTTTAGATGTTTTATTGAAAACACGATAAGCACGACTATTTAAAGAATACCCCAAAAATATAGCTTCATAAGATCTTTCATCAAACTTACCAAGATTCATAGCGTTCTTTTTCACGAAGCATTTAGAGCCAAAAACATGAAAATAAGAAACATTTGGTTTCTTACCTCGAAATAGTTCATATGCTGTTTTGGATGTCATAGGTCGAATATAGACTCGATTGATGATGTAGCAAGGTAGAAACTGCTTCTCCAAAAATACTTCAGCAATACCACTTTCATTCAACATAGACTTGTCATTTCTTGTATTGTTCTATTCTTGCGTTCAACAACTCCATTTTGTTGAGGTGTATATGGAGCTGAGAAATTGTGAGATATACCTTGTTCTTCACAAAAATTTATAAATTTTGAATTTTGAAACTCAGTTCCATGATCAGTTCTAAGACTAATTATGGAAACTCCTTTTTCATTTTGAATTTGTTTGCAAATTTTTGAAAAGAATAAAAGTATCTCTCTTATGTTGCAAGAATATAACCCAAGTATATCTTGAATAATCATCAACAATCACAAGTCCATATTTACTTCCCCATACTTAAAACTCTTGTGGGTCCAAACAAATCAAGATGAAGCAATTCAAGAGGTCTCTTAGTTGAAATTTCATTTTTACTTTTATGAGATACAGAAACCATCTTGTTTTTCAAGCAAGTATCACATTTCACATCTTGTTTAATATTAATTTTAGGCAATCCTTTTATAACATTCTTTTTAGATAATTTTTCTAATTGTGAAAAATTAACATGTCCTAAATGTTTATGCCATACAAAAACATTATCATGCATAGAAAGCAAACAACAAGTATCTTCCACTTCATTTGGTTTTATCAAATATATATTTTTCTTTCTAAAACCTTCAAACAATTTAATACCATTTTCATTATAAGCAAAACACTTATCTTTTCCAAAAACCATTTTATAGCCTTTATCACATAGTTGACTAATGCTTAGAAGATTATGTTTTAAGCCTTTTACAAGATAAACATTTTCTATGATATAAGGAGGCATACCAATATTTCCAGTTGCCACAATTTTACCTCTACTGTCATCTCCAAATTTCATATATTCTTTTTCTTCCCATGTAATACTATTGAACAATGAAGCATTTCCTGTCATATATCTGGAACATCCACTATCAAGATACCATGTTCCTTTGAATTTAGCTTCATGTTCCTACAAAATAAAAAGGATTAAACCTTTTTAGGAACCTAAACAAGTTTAGGTCCTTTATAAGATAAGCTCGTTTTATTTCTTTGTTTCACTTGTTGAGTACTGAGCTTGTTTCTTTTATAATAACAGTACTTCTCTATATGACCATGTTTATTACAAAAGAAACATGTATATGCATTATCATCCCAATACCTATCATTTACCTGTCTCCAATTATTCTGCCTTGGATAACTTCTGGAATACCTTCTGGTATTTTGTTGATGATATCCATAAAAGAATATCTATTCTCATAACTTCTGGAATACCTTCTGGTATTATATTGATGATATCCATAAGAATAACTTTTTCTAGGATAACTTCTGGTATATCTTCTGTTCATTTGAACATTCTTTCCTTTTCCATTATGCACATCATACTTTTTATCATTTGATTCATTACTTACAATTGATTTAGCATTCACAACCAGTTTAGTTTTCACGAATGTTGTTTTCTTAGATGCATTCGAATTAGAACCATGTTCATATCCTAAGCCATGCTTTTCATAAGATAATCTTTGTGATGAAATCAACATGTTCAATTTTTTATCACTTTCATTGAACTTATTAAACGTGTTTTTAGAATTAGATAACTCATCAATTTTTATTTTCAAAATACCGGTTTCATCTTTAAGCATGCTATTATCCTTCTTTAGCTTTTCATTATCTTGATGAAATTTTCATTTTCATGCTTTAAAATGTCATTTTCATCAACAAGCAAAGAATTAGTTTGTTTTAATGCATCTTTTTCATTCTTAAGCGATTTAACTTCACTATCATACTTAGCAATTTTCGAATCGCCTTTTTTAGAGATTTTAACAACTTTTTCATATCAACAATCATATCATCCTCAGTTATTTCATTATCAGATTCAGAATGTACCTCAGATGTAGCCATGAGACAAAGATTAGCTTCCTCTTCTTCTTCATCTGAACCTTCTGGACTACTTTCTGTATCATCTAAATCGCTCCATGTTGCCAACATTGCTTGACTTCTCTTTTTGTATTTCTCCATTTTCTTGATCAAGGAGGGACACTCATATTTGATGTGTCTTGGTTTTTTACACTCATAACACTGGATTTCCTTCTTCTCCTTTTTCTTCTCTTTGTCTTTGAAAGCCTTTCTTGCATCATTTTTTCTATACTCAGTAGTTTTCTTAAAAGTACTAAATTTCTTACCTCTTTGCTTTTTGAAGAATCGATTGAGCTTTCGAGCTAAAAGATTGATATCCTCATCTCCTTCATCATCACTATCCTTCAGAATCGGCATGATTAATTGATACTTCTTTAGCTTTGAATGCAATCACTTTGGTACCACTTCCTTCTCCTTGAGTACTCCTTTTGTGAGATTCATACGCCATTAGTTTTTCTCTTAATTGGCTAAGAGAAAGTTTGTTGAGATCCTATGCTTCTTCTATAGCGGTTTTCTTTGCATCCTAAGTTCATGGTAAAATTCTCAACATCTTTCTCACAAGATCAGGATCACCAATCACTTTGCCAAGTGATGCCAATTCATTTGTAACTACAGTGAACCTATTAAATGCATCTTTGACAGACTCATCAGTTTTAAACTTAAATAATTCATATTGCTGAAGTAAAGAATTAATTTTAGTTTCTTTAATTGTATTAGTTCCTTCATAGGTTTCAGTTAACCTATCCCATATCTCCTTTGCTGTTTCACATGAAGAAATTAAATAAAACTCTGAAGCAGCAATAGTGGTTAATAGCAAGTTCTTTGCTTTGTGATTCTTCTCAAGGATCTTTAACTCAGCATCAGTGAATCCAGTATCATCAATTACAACTTCATTATTTCCAAAAGCGATTACCTGCCAAGAAGCATAATCATTAGTTTTAATATAGGTTTCCATACGCATTTTCCAATAGGAGAAATTTGAATCATAAAAAATGGAGCTCGGTTAATTGCAATATTGTTCTCAGCCATTTTGATTTGATCACTCAATTAGATAAAAGAGCCGCTCTGATACCAATTGTTGGTCCGAAAATAATCAAGAAAGGGGGTTGAATTGATTAATTTTAGAAAATTAAAATTTTTGCCTTTTAAAAACAATCCCCTTTGATTTTAAGTTAAGAAACAATATGAACAATTAAACAGCAATAAAATAAACTGTGGAAATATAAATAGAGAAGGGATAAGAAGATCAGACAGATATATATAGTGGTTCCGCTTTGTGCATCAGTCCACTCTTCCAGCTTCGAGCTGGGGACCCCAATATCCTGAGGGTTTGTTCCACTATATCCAATAAAATCAATTACAAGCTTGTACAAATCTCTCTGCTCGATTCTCACGCTATACACTAGCTTCAATCGATCTACAGAGTCTAAACTAGTAATTAAACTAACTCACTTGAAGCCAACAGCAAGTTGCTTCGTTTGTAAAAGAATAAAATGTAAAGATTGCAATAAAGTAAAATTTGCTACAATTCTGCGCGTAGGAAAAGAATAAAGGAAGTGTGCTTTTTCAACTCTAAGTTTTCTCGGTCAAAGAATGAAGTCAGGCAGCTTTTGGTTTATTTTCTTTTGTTTTTCTTGAACAGTGAAAAGTTCTGTGTATCTTTCTTCTTTTATCTCTGTTCGCATATATTTCTATCCTTCTAACGTTCAGAATTTTTTGTGCTTGAGATAAGATCGATATCCCAAATATCTCGGGTAGAAATCTGTAACCTCTTATCTTTAATTTAATTTTCAAACGCTGCTGATAGCTTCAGGAGAAAATCTCATTCTTCTTGTTTACTTCTGTTCTAGATTTGAATTTGAATCCTTAATGCACTGAAGTAAGATAAGATCTACTTGAATCTCGTGATTTAAGATAATCCATTTGTTTTCTGTTTGAGAGCTTCTAACAACGTTGATCTTGTTGGAGATAGGTCTGGAAAATTGTTGCTGATATCACGGTCTTTAACATGATCTTCGTGTGTCATCTTCTTGAAGATAACGTGGTTCTTGTTTTGATTTTCTTAATAATATCCAATTCAAATTTGTTTTTATCTTGAGAAAAATCAGAAAACATAACTTCTCTGTCTTGAAATCAATCCATAGATAATAAATCATAACTTCTGTTTTTATCTCCAGAAAACCTTTTCGATGAAGATAACCAATCCAAAAATTGTTTAAATCCCTTAGGATATAATCCAACTTTAGTGGAATGAATAAGTATATTACCCAAATATACTTATTATCTCGGAGCTAGGTCTTTAAATAATTGAAATCCCTTATCAGTAATATTTTGGTTCTTGCTTTGACAGAAAACGTAAACCCAGAATTGTTGTTTTGGGTTTTTCCCAAAGGTTCTATGAAAGGTTCTGTGCTGCTGGAAATGTGTTATACTTTAATTATCCTTCTGGAAAACATTCTGTGTTCCTTTTTCCTTTTTAAACAACATCGAAACCATCATATCTTGTAACAACTCTTGTCTAACTTATCTAAAAACTTGTTTAGATCCAAGATTTAATATCATTCAACCTTATATATTTGTTGAACAAATTCAGCAATATTTTGTATAAAGTTCTTAATATAATTCTGCACACTAATAGAGTAGTTAGTTCTTTAAGCATTTTGTTATCATCAAAACTTTAGATATATAGAGAATCAACATGTTAACTAATGTGAAGTATAGGATTTAACCCCTCCTTGACCTAAGGTTTGGGGAATGCTTAGTTACATCAGTATTGAAGTCATCTAAACTTAAATTCACTTATCATAAGTCCCTATGGGGGCCTTAAGGTACTCATTCTAAAGGTGGCTTACAATTGGACCCAAGATGATGGTCCAACATGGTTTCGTAGTCATTGACTTCCCTTTAGTTATTTAGTTCATCTATGAAACCAAAACTTAAACTTAACTTAATTTTCCTTACGGTAGCCTTGAGGTACTCAATCCAGGTGTAGCTTAACTTAAATAAAGTGATTATATCCATAACTTAAATTTCTTGTCATTCCATCGTCGAACTATGATGACATGTAAAAATGCAATGTCATGCAACGCATGCCTACTTTTAGTTATAGCTTAATAATCATTAACAATTTTAGGGTGACTAATCAATATGTATCCCAATCCAGACAAGTAAGACGATGGTAAAAGCATCAATCCGACACAAGAGCATATTCAAGCAACTCTTTGACAAACATCAATGTACTATTACTTGTTAGGTAGTTTGCATATACATCATTAACTTAAACTCATATTCTTATTATTAATGCTTAGTTTCATATCTTAAAGGGTTTTGTTAGCCTATAGAAGAAGTTAGGTAAGTTACAAAAGTTGTGACAAAAAATTCTTAAAAGTGAAAATTTTCAACATATACAAGCAATCTATACACAACTTGTGTTGAAGGCTTTCCAATAGTAGGATGCGGCTTGCATGGATTACATGGCTTGGAAATAAAGGAAAAGGGTTCCAAATGCTTTGCACAACCTCCCATACGTGGGTTGTATGTTCAAGGGTCATGTAGATCATGGTTGACATCCTAATTATTTTATTATGCCTATGATTATGCATACATAGGTTGTGTACGAGGGTCGTGAAGAGCTTCATTTGCTTTGCAATTAGATTTTATGCTTGTAAATTTACATATACACAACCAACATACACAGGTAGTGTATGGGGGTCATGTAGAACCTCCTTAGCATCCAAATTGCATGCTCATAAATGTACATATACACAGCCAATGTACACAGGCTATGTATGTGGGTTATGTAGAACATGTTTTGTGCTTAGAATGTTTCATTTCATCAATTACACCTACACGACCATCATACACAACCATCATACACAACCATGTGGGATGATCGTGTATGTTGACTACCAATTTTAATACTTACCCTTTCACAAAGCACAACTCATCCGAAAACATTCATGGCTTGATAATCTTACAACCACAACATAGAAGTAGTATAATAGCAATACAACACACAAAAGAATAGTAAATCATTGGAAATCCCACTTAGCTTAGTTATATTACAAATTTACTCAACATAGTCCTCGAGTAGATTTGTTCATTCGCTATTTTTGCCTAAAACATATAGAAAGAGATTCCCTGCTCGACAAATTCAAATATAAGTTAAGATTGAAGATTAATATTTAAATTGAGAATCTCATGAAATAGTTGTAATTTATGATTTTGCCAAACTCTTTGTCACGCCGCCATAGGGTTGGACAACTTTATAGAGCCTAATCTTGAATTGGAGAGTGCATTGCTACGATCACATGCAACTTGTAGATTTAGAAATGAAGGTGTATTTTGTGAGTTACATTTTTTTTTAATTTTAGAAATTAGTCGGTTTTGTCAATCTATAATTTGTAAGCTTTCGGAGGTTAACGATGAGATAGTGAAGGAAATTGAAAAGAAAAGAACAAGGAAAAGGGAGGCGGTGGGCAAGAGGTTATATATTTATATGCATGTTGAGGTAGCTTCCAAAACTTATTAGATAAATTTCTCGATACGATTCTCATTTTTATGTGGAATAGTATCTTATCATAACTATGCATTCCATGGTGTTTTAAGGTGAAAATTTACGTGCCCACCAATTTGGTTGCCTTGATCACAAAATATGGAATTTTCAATTGAAGCTCTTAAAATTTTGGCTTTACTATATACTAAGGTTTGATATGAATTTAGGGTTTTAGGATTTAGAATTAGGGATTATGGGTTTGGTTATCAAGGTTTTGGATAGTTCAAGATTAATCACCATTCAGTGTTGATCAGCTATTATATATCATATTTCGGATAAGGTAAAATTACAGGGCTTTATGACCAAAGTCCAATTCTACAGTACCATTGCTATGGTTATCTCAATGGCTACTCAAACCCCGACCAACATCCATCTCGTTCAACCATGCAAGTCACCATCTCCATCTCGACTTAGTTCCTAAATCAACCACCCAACTCTCTTGAAACCTAATCCAGTGCCAATTTGTGTTTACTAACTGTGCATATTTTGGCTTTTTAATTCTCCAATGAGCTCATTTTGGGTCTTATTTGCTTAATAATCCACATAAACAAGTTATTGCTCGAGTAATTTCTTTTGACCTTTCAATGGGTCAAAATAGCTCATTTAATGGCAATTGATTCCTATCTTTGCAAGTTTTTTCTATATGGTCGAAAGGTAAAACCCACTACTCTATGATTTTCTTGGTGCTTATCTTACAATCCTCAACCATTGAGTTTCTATTGATGTTGCTATATAGGTGTCAGTATTATATATATATATATATTCGATAATAAGTCTACTAGAGTGTTATTTTTCATATCTAAAATTGATGATGCATTCTTAACTGAGAATACATAATGATTGTATGAAATTGCAAATTAAGGCAACGGAAATGGTGAAAGCAATACTGGAATAGTGAATTAGCAAAGTATAAGTTAATAACCTAGGGCAAAACTAATTCTATTTGCTTCAATCTTCATGTTTTCCTTTTTTTTTTTTTTTTTTTACCTTTGCACTTGTATATTTATGAGTTTTATCAATATAATTACAATATTTGTACAATTTCCTAAAAAGAAAAATTGTGAAGATTCGGTTTGTAAGATGTTGGACCTTCTTCTTCTTCTTCTTCTTCCAATTTCTCTCTCTCTTTATCTATTTTTTTTATTATGCCTTTTCTACGTTTCGCTACGAGATTGGGTCGAATGTCCACTTCAGCAATGGAGTTTAACTATGTTAACTGTTGTAGTGGATATAGCCATGAAATTGAATTTACTAAATTGAACTTTTTAAAGTTTAGGTACCTAATTGAATTTTTCACTGAAGTTTAGGTATCCAATTGGACATATTTCCTTTATTTATACAAAAACACATCCCATTTGAGTTTAAATATTAGCAATATGAGATTACGTAGTACTTTAAAATATGTTGAGAAAGAAAAGAAAAAGTCTCACATTATTTAGAAGTGGGATTATTTTCTTGGTAAAACTTTATACAAAGCAGTTGAATATATTTTTTCAATTATATTTAATATGTGTATTATTATCAATAATGCATTAAATGTTATTAATATGTAATAAAATATTTTTATTTAAATGTTTTTGACTTTTTCTATTACTTTATGTTTATCCTTATTTTTTTTTTTTATAATAAATACATTGCATGTTATTTTATATTTTCTTCTATTTTTTTACTTGTGTAGACCTACAGTCTACGTGGTCAAATTGGCCATGACCCTTAGACTTGTGTAGTTCCACCCACAGGTCCCCGATTCCAACCCATCCCATGGGATGTCTACCTACTGCCTCATACTCAATTTCCTTTTCTTTTAAGAGGATTTTTAAATTTCTTTTCACTTTTACTTGCAAACCACCTAGCTTGAGAGAGTTTTTAAATTTATAATTTAATTGTGTTTTCTTTTATAAATTTTTTTTAATTGTAATTAATCTTGACATTTCTTAATCATCCATAATTCTTGAAATACTTCAAAAATATTCTTAAAATGAGGGATGAATGGGTAAATATCACTAAAAGTTCCAACAGGGTGCATAGCGTAGGTACAAATCCACCTGGTATATATTTCAAAATTTTGAAATCAAATTCCACCAAATGCATTTGAAGTCTAGCCATCCACTTAGATTCCATGTATTTTAAATCTTTTGGGTTTTAATAGTTATCCCAAGTTAGAATAGTAAATGAGTTGAGTTCTTGATGAGCTTTCCAAATTGATCTAGCTAAAGCTTGGTTCATCACAAACTTACTTTATAAACATGTCAAGTTGAAGCCTAAAATAAAATTTTCCATTCAAATAGGCTAACCTTAGACTTTTCTTTAAAGCAACAAAGATAGTCTGAGTTATGCAAATCATCGCATAAAATAAGGCATGTAGATGGCAACACTAAAAGGGTGGAGATTTCATAGGAAGTTGATAATGAGACCTTATGGTGTGCTAGATTCGAATCAAGCAAAATGGATTGAGAAAATTTATCATAGGACACTAGACCAACAGGAGGAAAAAAAAACTATCACAGAATGCTAACACTATCTCAAAGATAAGAACAATGATAAAAAATTTGAGCCAAATGTGGAAATGCCCATAACTAGTTAAGGTTAATAAACACAGATGTGACAAGAATACTATTAGATTAAGTGGAGGAATATGTCAAGGATGAATCAATTAGATCTTCAAATTGCTATCCAAGATAGAAGGCTAATTAGAGGCCTCACAAAATGAGTTCTAAAATTTCACTTTTATTAGAGGTTGTTATAGATAGAAGCATATAGACTTAATATATATATGTATATATATGTAGTGTATGGATTCAAACAAAGTAGTCATATGCACACTGCATAAGTATCGCGCTACATGTGGCCTGGAAGGAGTGACACACAATGACACATAAAAAATAAATGATCAATAGGGAAGTGTAATAAGGAGGAATATTAGACAATCTTAGAAGTGAAAGAGTTATCAAGTTTCAAACCCCACAAGTAGTGATGAATAAGTGTTTGATCTCTTGAGACAAAAATTCAATAGCACTTCAATGTATCTATTAAGTTTCTTCTTTGAATGAGAAGGGACTTAGAGTATTTAAAGAGCTTGGTCATCAAGGCATCTGTTGGAACACATTAAGAATCAATGACTAAGATGAATCCTTTTTAAGCATAAGCCAAATTAAGAAAGATTGAATCACGAATAGGCTGGTCCAACAGCTTTACTCCAATGCTACCAGCCAAATCTCTCTTGATCATCACAATAACTGAACTTGCTAGTCAAAACCAAATATAAATAATAATATTTATTTTTTATTAAGCCCATTTACAATATATATTGGGATGATTCAATTAAGAACCGTTATAATACATATCTTGAGATCCCTTGGACTATTTAGGATAAAACAAATTCAAACCTATGTCTAAGTCGGAATGCGCAGCCTAAGCCTTCAGGCAAGCCGTGACCGTGTTTGCTCAAATGTAACAGCCACAAAAGCTGATCACCAACAGAAGTCATTGGTATTTGATGACCTAAGTTGTGGTCGCATTCGTTTAGTAAAGTATGAATCAGAACATCTTAATTCTTATCAATGGTATGTTAGGTATCGGTACTTTCGTGGAAAAGGTGCATATACTGTGGTCCCACTTCTTTCCATAATAACGACAGCATACTTTAGATCATCATATCAAAAAAAGGAGCCTGAACTTTGTTAAGAAGCTCGAACACTTATTGACCAAGGGCTGATTTTGATATCCCCTGTCAAGGAACCTATCAACAACACTCCACCACTTTACTCTGTTACTCCATTGCTCACTATCAAACCAATGTCAGTATCATAGAACAATTATATCAGATTCTAAATATCCGGTTTTCAAAAATTAGAAACCTTTTATATATAAGGACATCTCTTTACCGATCCCCAACAAGTTTATGTGATCTATGAAAGAAATTTATATTAATTTTTCGACACTTCTAAACCCATTAAATCAATTATAATATATGATTTTGGAAGCTATTTTAATTCCATGTCTTTATGTAGATAAAGGCATAAGTTGCAATCCTTATGATTAAATATGATGAAATGACATAATTTTAAATACTTTTAAAGAGTTGTAATTAAACGACATAACAGTTTATATACAAATATACTAAAACTATCAAAATCATAAAAAATTCCAACTAAATACATGTAATTACATCACATTTAAACTAATTTATAAGCATGCATCATTAATATATTAACCGTGATAATGTTTTAAGGAAAACTATCATTTTTTATGAATACGTGCACGCTTGATGCTAAAATTTGCAAATCGCGATGATTACTATGGATTTTCACTTCTCCGAATTTCAAGTTTAACATTTATCATATTTTAGAAAAAGAAAAAATAAAGTTTCATATGGAAATTCAAATCTTTACCTGGGCATTGTACGTTCTCTTAACCAGTTATCAATTAAATAAAAGCCATTATAAACGTTTTTTTTTTTCTCCTTTAAATTTGCGAAGAGGCTCAAAACATAAACACAAACCATGTTAGAGCACAATTCCATTCTATATTATATGACAGACAAATCCTTTTTCAATTATCTCAAATTATATCATCGGACAATACAAAAAAAAAAAAAACAAAAAAACAATAAAATAAAATTAACCATTATGTTAAAAAAAATGATGTTAATTTCAACATCATGCATGTCCCCCGCAAAGCTATAAGCAGCGTCTTAAATTACTTTGGAAATATATATATATGTATAAATCCAAATGGATGCGGGAACCACTTGGGACTTGAGAGGCAAGGTCGAACACTTCTGTAACAAGGGTGTGAACTAGGAATACCTGACCATCTTTGACTAAAACATATGTAGGTATAAAAATAGCCACTACATGGGAGTGTGGAATTGTCAGCAGACTTACTCTTTAACATAAATTTTATCATCTTGTCTTCTTCATTATTAATATTGGCCTTTAAGAATTTGAGGCTCACTCTAGTTATTCTACTTGTTTTCCTGATCACATTGTACCAGCAATAATTGAAATGGAATACAGAGCAAGTATTAGCAGATTGTTTCCAAAAGGTTTCCACCCAGCGATGAAGAACTTCTTGATGACTTGCTCAAAGTACGTGGCGTGGCGATGAATGCTTGACCCCGTTCATTGATGTCCCCGAACAAGATGAACCATGGGACCTGGCCAGAATGATCAACGGTGAGATTCAGAATTTATATATATACAACACACCAAACACATATAATAGCATGATCAATTTGTTGCACCAGAAAACTATCGTTCCGAATTTTTGAATATGGAACTTGAACTTTATGTTATCGTGTTGGCTTGGGGGCAGACACTTAAAGAGTGGTACTTTCATCGTTCTGTAACCGAAAAATACAGAAACAGCAAGCGTCAATGTCGGACAACTCATTCGGGTTACTGGAAAGTGACTGGAAAAGAAAGGAAGATAAAGTGAGGAAACGTATAAAATCATTGGTACCAAGAAAACATTGGTGTATTACAGAGGTCGTGTACCAAATGGGGAAAGAACCAATTGGGTCATGCATGAAATTCACCAAGATCCAAAATGTCTTGGCAAACAGGTATATGACTGCTACCACCGGTATTTGATCTGTTTTTACTGATTTTTGCAACCAGGGACAAAGATAAATATTTGTCGTTTCAAAATTTTGATTATTATTAATGCCGAATAAGTTAGGAAAATTATCTGTGCCATGACGTTTTGTAGGTGCCACTTGTGGTCTGCCGGCTGAGAAACAAAAAGGATAAGAAGGGTGCTGAGGATGATGCATCAAAATTCAACCAAGAAGGCGATTCGATTAGCATCTTCAATGCATTTGCCATGACCATAGAAAGTGAAGCAATTGAAGATACAATTAGTGTTGCGAGTCCTGTTACTATTACTAGTAAAAGCAATGATGTTATTCAGGATGGGTCACATAGCACTAGTATTGCTCTTGAAGCTGAACAGGAAGAAAATGCAAAGAAAGAGGTAAAAAACCATGCTGTCTTTTGTTAAAATTTCGATGTCACTTGTATATTTAAGGTGGTAGAACTCTAATTATCTAGACACTTTTTTGTGCAATAGCTTGGAGTTTATTAAAATTTTAAAGTTAAGCATGTACAGAGAAGAGCACTCTCAAAATAGTAACCTCCTAGGAAGTAACTGGTATCCAGGATAAAACCGTACCATATTTAATTAGATTGGACGAAATTCTGGATCGTTACAATAATTGTTGAAACTAGACACATTCAATAATTGTTAAAACTATACTGAGACAACTAGTATTAATTTCCTCCATTTTTTTCGTTTCTGTAACACAGGCACCGCTAGAATATAACTTGGGCTTGGAGGGAGAATCACCCCTATTTGTTTTTGACAATTTGGGCACATTCTACGCAAGTGAGTTCTTTGACGACGCAGAGATGGGAGGACATTTAACGAATGAGTATTATGATTGGAGACAATTCATCGATTGGGATGAACTGATGGATCCTCAAGATGGGAGAAATGGGACATTTCACTTTGCTTAGTAAATAGCACAAGGAGTTGGATTATAGCAGTGTCTTGTTTTGTTCTTCTAGTCTAGGGCCTTTTGTTTCTTTTCTTGTACTATGTTATGAATGAAAATTAAGGATGTTGTTACTTGAAAGTGCTTTCTCTTATTTTTGTTATAGTTTTCTTGCCATTTTTTTTTCTTGCTAATTATTTTTGTTAGGGTTAATGTATTCGTTACTAAACTTATAATTGATCAATTTAATACGTAAATAAATTGTTCGAGTATACGTTTACTACACTCCGTTAATTCTATTAAATGATGTGGAAATAAACTTTTCTAGTACACTTTTACTACATGAACTAACTTCATCAATTCTTTTAAATGGCATGGATCTTCCAGCCAGTACGAGAGCAGCATGTGTCC
Organism: Combretum micranthum; assembly: GCA_024138025.1. Lineage (NCBI taxonomy): Eukaryota > Viridiplantae > Streptophyta > Magnoliopsida > Myrtales > Combretaceae > Combretum > Combretum micranthum. The sequence goes on along the minus strand of JAMXBD010001118.1, from coordinate 451,937 downwards.
TTTTAAGTAATGTTTAAGTTTCTTTTCAATTATAGGATAATTTTCACAATAATTATAATTCTTATTACTTATAGGGACAATGTCACGTTTACTATTTAAAACTTTATCTAAAATTTCAATTAATTACCTGGACTTTCAATTAGTCATTTACTATCTAATTTAACTTTTCATGGACGCTAACTCTACCTACCCTAACACCATCAACTCCGTTAGCTAATGTAGCACGTTCAATCAATAAAACGGTTCACATGTCAAATCTTGTGGCATTGATATTTTTAGGCATTTTGTCATTATACTTATTATTATATAATTTTTTATCATTATCATTATAACAATTATTATTTTTTATTTATAATAACAAAAACCTATGGGCTTATTTAAGACTTTAAGTACAAATAAGCCCATTGAAGTTGATCACCTAATCCACACTTATGCCATGGCAACTTTCATTTAATGGGCTCATAAATTGAAGCTTATATAGAAGACTAAGAATTAAGAACTTAACCATGACAAATATTATTTCCTTGTAAAAAACAAAAACACATTGTTATATAGCAACTGTCAGTACAACAAAAATGGTCTTGCGCTACATTTCTTAAACATGGTATATATACATTTAACGTGGCTAAATACAATTAGTTACATTTAAATCAACCTAGCTAATAAATGTCACAAAAGTTGTGTTGCGGATTGATTTGGTCACGTTTAAAAAGGAGACGCCACTAGAGAAGCTTAAGCCTCAAATTGTCTTATGATGTGCCACTTTTAAACGTAACCAATCATTTGGTACAGGTGACACATTAGAGTGGCTTATTGCAATCACTGCGTTATCCTATTGTGAAACGTGGCTAATAATGCTAATTAGTTACGTTTAATCTTTACTAAACATTACCCGCCAACTAAATTTGCCACTAGTTAATGCAATTATTCTTCTAGATTTGCAACTTTTATACATGACCAATCATTAAAAGTTGTCACGTTTAAAAGCGGTTATTTTACAAAATTTGTTCATGTTTGTCATGTTAAACCATGACCACTATTGTAAATTAGCCATGTTTAGCATTACCTAACAACTACATTTGGGACTAGTACACGTAGCTATTCTTCTAAATTTGCAATTTGTAAACATGACCAATCATGTAAAATAGCCATTTTAAAAGCAACTATTTCGCAAAATTATTTTTGGTTTGTCATGCTAAACCATGACCAATCTTGTAAATTCGCCACGTTTAATAGTAACCATCCAATTAATTTTAACACTAGTGAACGTGGCGATTCTTCTTAAATTGTAACTTATAAACAAGTGGCTACATCATACACCTATTGTACAATATATATACCTTTTGTCATGTTTACACAAAGGATATACATTTACTTTTGATATATGTATCAAACAAAATTTTGTTTGGCAACCATCACCAAGTTTGCACACTTGAGATAAAACCTATAGATCATAATTAAAGTTTATCAAATAAGTCTCAAAGTAGATTAAATTCAACAACCATCAATTTTGACAAACATCAATTCAAATGAAACCATAAATCTAAAAGTACATCAAATTTATCAATTATAAAAACTTCTAAATTTTTCACATCTGAAACATATGTTCTAAATTTTCTCAAAAAATTCCCTCTATTTCCTTCCTCAATTCAGATCATCATCGCATTCATCATCATCATCATCAATAGATGTGGTAGGAGACTAAACTTGTCCTTTTGCATATCCTATAACATAATATTTAAGATAGTGAAGCTCACATACGTATATTTACTAGGAAAAAAAAGAAAATTAGAAAAATGAAAGCATAATGACAAATCATTTAAATCACACACTAAAAAAAGATAGCATCTAGAGGTTGAACATTAAACTATAGGAGAAAACTCAACGCATGTCATAGAACTAATAAACCCACCTCAGTTTAGCATAAGCTAGAATCAAAATCAGACATCTTACACCAGGTATGTTACAATGATAAAGATTCACTTATTTAGCATACAAATATGTTTTGCAATATGAATTAGCCTTTTCGGCATAAGGATATAAATTATAGGGCTAATGATAAAGATTTACTTATTTGACATAAGGAAATGCAACAACAAAATTTAAGGAATTTTCATATATTCCTACAATTTCTGTCTAAGGATGGAGCCAAGGAGTCCATTGAGGCAATACTATAGGTGAAGACGCTATTCTAGTGGCCACCCAGAGTTCGAAATCTACTATCGGATAATAAAAAATCAATGAATAATTACTTAGATTAACAAATCAATTAATTACTTAAAATAACAAATCAATGAATGAAAGTTTGCTTGTCCTCTCCAACATCATGATGAAAGGTTGCTTGCTTCACTGTACTAAAAAAAAAAAAAGAATGTAAAAGCCAATCGTTTGTTTTTATAAAGAAAAACAAAGTACATTTACCTAGGTGAATCTCCTTTCAAAATCCTCTATAGCAATACAAGTGAATATCCTTTCAAAGAGATTAGAAAGTTCTTTAATATTTGTTATAGTTAATGCTACTAAAAGCTTCATCGGAGGAGCGTCGAATCAATTGAGACATCATTATTAGTGATATTCCTCACGTCTCCTTAACTTTCTTCTACATAATCCATTTTTTCAGAAGCTTTGTGTCTCATTATTTGTTCTCATCAAACCTATTAACACGAAAGGGTACCTTAAACTCAACAGTCTATCGCACACAATATGAAAGCTTAAGAGTAACTACCTTAGTCACTCAAAAACTTTAATATTATACACAGTGTGTACTTTCATGACAATAAGAGACATCGATGGAGTATTTCAATTTAAGAAGATAGCAATATAATAGCATACACGAATTTCTAAGCATAAACTTCACAAGTTAAAAAAATCAAAGTCTTATAACTCAAAGGGGTATATACCCCCATCAAAGTCTTAAAGATTACAAATCATCAAGTCTTTCAAACGTAAACACATCTATCTCAAATAAACTAAGTACTATGTAAGGAGATTTCTATAGAAGTCTATTCCCAAATTCCTCTTGTGAACTTCCTTCAAAAGCTCCCCAATCTTAGAAGTCATTATCTATGGCAAAATCTCCTTGGGACATAGTTATATGTACTTTTGTGTCAAAAGAATCTATAAGGTTATAAGCACAACTTGTTTAGTGAGTAAATTCCCACAATGGTGTACCCATACATAAAAATAATCAACCATGTTTGTTAATAAAACATATGAGATGCATCATCCAATGATGATAAAGACATATGATTAATTGGAAATCATACGTAAAATAGATTTACACTCTCCATATTAGGGTTAAGGCATGCTTTGAAAATAAAGGCCCATATGACCACCAATTTCACTAGAGTTTACGTTCCTACCAACCACCACTACTAGTTCCCAAGCTTCTTACACAAAGCGATCAATCCAGTGAGGTTTCTACATGAGACGGTATTCCTCGAACGAAGTAGTTCCTTATGTTGGAGTAGGGCATCCTGCCCATCCGATCCCACACATACAAGTAGTAGTGAAAATTAAAAGTGACTCAACTTCATACCATGCATGAATAATTTATTAATTTACTTCCAACCAAATTAATTTTCATTTTAAGGGTAACCACCAAGATATACACATACACAATAACATGATAATGGAGCAAAAGCATTAATCAACAATTCAAATTCTAATATACTTATCTTTCATTTATCAAGCACGATGAAACACGAGCATAATCCCATGATGATCCCACATGCAATTCCATTTCTTTATCTTTTTCCTAGATTCTAATGTTTTATTCTACAAGCATATATAAGAATATGTAAAGAGATAAACTCACTTAGCTATTGGAAAATCTCCTAATCGAAATAGTCATCTAAAAACGGCACGTTGTTGTCTTCATCACCTAAATAAAAGAAATACCTCGAATGAGTATTTCATACTAGCCTTTCTTGAAATTCTATTCTAGAAAACTAATTTTTCAGTAGATTTTTTAGTTACTAAGTTTCAACTTTAAAATGATCATAACTAACTCATTTTAACTTCGATTTTCACATATAAATAGTTGATTTCTACCTACATAAAATACTCTATCCATTTCTAAGGTTACTTCAAACATTTAAGATCATTTAAATCTTAGAACTATGGGGGTTAAACTGCACCTAGACTTGTATCTAAGTTCATTTTGACACTTTTTTACAAGTTTCATCCTCTATAGACTCTCCACGTCAAGTGTATTTATTATTTCTATATTTAAACACAACTAGTAACTCAATAATTCATACTACATTCATGATACTAGTGGCGTTGCTTAAAATAAAATTTCTACTAAATAGGCTTTGTAACAATTTAGGAAATTTGGGCCTATGGAAAATAAACTTTCAAAACTTGTAGTGAAATTTTATTTCTTAGGCTTTATAATGGAATATTCAAACTAAAATTAAGCTGCTATACTTTATTTTATTCCTTGTAAATTTTGGTTAAATTTTCATTTGAAAATTCATTTGTCAAAATGTTGATTTTTATGTGTTCTCAAGCAAAGAATTTCAAGTTGTAAAAATTTCAAAATCTTATGTCTATATCAAGGCATTTTTAAGAAAATAGGAATTTGATTTTGTTTTCAAAATTTACTTTTGGTGAACAATTCTTTTCCATGCGTTGAAAGTGAATTTTGAAAAAATTATTCTACGTAGCAAAGAGGTGTCAATACATGGGATTGAAAATTTTATCTTGGCATTATGACTACACTACTATAAGTTTTTATGTACATGAACATGAAACTAAACTGGAAAACATTATAATAACAAAATGAAGTTAGGTTCAAAAGTTGACAAGGTCAACAATAAAAATACAAAGATAACAAAATAAAAACATGGGAGTCCTAACTCATAATCAAGGCTCCTCGAGATTTGAAATAATCCAATCACCATGTAAAATAAATAAAAATGAAACAAGAAGAAATAGAATAAAGTGGGAGTCTTAGATGTTAGATAAGGCTCCTCGGGACTTGAAATAATCTAATTAACATATAAAATTAATAAAAATAAAACAAGATGAAATAGAATAAAGTGGGAGTCTTAGATCGTAGACAAGGCTCCCAAAGACTTGAAATAATCCATTATCCTTTGGATTTAAATATGGACAAGTCCAAAAACTAGAAGTTGACTAGTCTTATTGTGACTTGAAATGGACAAGTCTAAAACATGAAAATAAATTACTTAGAAGTAAAGAACATAAATAAAACAAGTTAGATTAGTGAGCAATATGCTCTAAAGAATATATATTTACTTATACATTTAAATGCTTATATAAAAGTTTGATTAGCCAACATAAACATAAATGAACATAATCATAAACAAGGTTTGAGTCATGTATGATGTTGGTACACTTCCATCCTTAGCTTTTGAGCATCACGAGGAAAATTTTTCTCTAGGATCTTGCATGAACACCTACATAATCGTAATATAGGATAAGTGTTTAGAAGATCTACCTAAACAAAAGCAAGGGAATGTGTGTATTGGTAAAGGAAGAGAGAGAGCTTAGAGTGGCAAGCAAAGGAGAGAGAGAAGTAACAATAAAATACTAAGGGGTAGAGAAAAGAGTTTTAGAGAGAAAGTTAGGAGTTTTAAGAGTGAAATGAAGATGTAAAGTGAAAAATGAGTGAGTGTGTGGGTATTTATAGAGAGAAAAAAGAGGGAATTAATCTATGAAAAAGTTGAAAAACGAAAAATAAAATAGAGAAGGAGAGAGGGGCTAGCATGAGAGAGAATAAGTATGATGGATTAGATGTAGTGTAAGAGTAGGTTACGGTGTAGTAAGAATAGAGATAGAAGTGATTAAAATGAATAGTAAAAAATAGTGATTGAAATGACAAATTGTTTACCGGTAAAGAATAAAATATGCATATAAGTGTTTATTGATGTTTTTATGAGCTGATAAAATTTTATCTAATATTATAAGGATAATTCAATATTATTTATTGTTAATTATTTGTCAGATTATATTACCTTGGTTTACGTGTCGATGATTAGATACAAAAATCGTTATAAAAAAGGTTCGGAAAGGTTATGGTTTCAGAAACTCCAATTGAATAGTAATAAATAGTAAAAAATAGTAATTGAACTGACAAATTGTTTACTGGTAAAGAATAAAATATGCATATAAGTGTTATGATTGACATTTTTATGAGTTGATAAAATTTTTTCTAATATTGTCAAGATAATTCAATATTATTTTATTATTAATTATTTGTAGGATATTATTGCCTTGGTTTGCGTGTCGATGATCAAATGTAGAAATCATTATCAAAAAAGGTTTGGAAAGCTTAGGGTTTCGAAAACGCCTATTGTTTTAGGGTATAAACCTTATACTTGACTTATTTTTAGGGTTTTCACCTTTTTCTATTTCGTTGGATATTTTAGGGTTTTAGAATTATATCAGATCGAGTCAAGGTTTCTAATGTTTAGAGTTGACTCCATTTGACTATAAGGTTCCAGTTCTTATATTAACTTTAAGGCTTTCCCATAAGATTACTGTAATATCTAGGGGTTTACAAGACAAGGCCAACTTTTGTATCAGTAATATTTGTCGATTGAATCGTAGCAGATGAATTTAGTCTTGCCTTATTGAAAATATCTCTTGACCGAATGGTTGCATAAATGTTGATATTATAATTTGGTCCATTTGTCCCACATTGGTAAAAGTTTAAAAACAAACCTTTTGTATAATATTCAACCAAAGGAACTAAGTTTGAAAAAGTAGGTGATGAGCTAGGAGATGAGTGTGGGTTAAATATCTGTGCATTAATTCAAATGGGCCTTTTAGGCCTAACTAAATCTAATTTTAAAAATTAAAAAATTGTAACATAAATAATTATTATTGTAAAAATAAGTGAAATTAAGGTGTAATAAATAAAACAAGAATAATTCTTATATGTAGAGGAGACACATGTCAAGTTTTAATTTGCTAAGAATGCCACTTCAGCTAACAAAGATAATGGAGTTAGTCCAGGTAGTAACTGTAATCCCCTTGATTTTACATAACCTGATTATAATAAATATTATAAATAAAATATAGAATTATAAAAGAACTATAATAAAAATATCATAAATCACTCTAAATTTTTCGCGATTTAAATTTTAAGTATAAACAAATTAGAATAAAGAATCCTTAACAATAAGACTTTAAAAATATAGAATGCTCAACAAAAAGTAAATGAAAGAATAAAAAAAACTATTTAATATTTAAGAACCTAAATTTTAATATTCGAAACATATCAATACCTTTAAGTTAAATAATTCTGAGTCTATAGAAACTAAAATTCTGATCTAACCTAGTAACTAATAATTAGTAAAAAGAACAAAGTAACAAATATAAAATAAATATTAAATTTCTAATGTAATAAAAACTATAGAATAAATCTATAAATAGTAATGAATTCATATGTAATTTCAAACCGTATAAATTTATAATAAAGTCAAATTAAGGGTAATAAATTTATTAATTTATCCAAAATACCACTAAATAGAACTTTTAAACATATAAAAGATAATTTACGATAGCAAGTATAAAAGCTAAGAAGTAAAAGCCTTAAACTAAAGATTTTATATATCATAGTGTTCAGAATATTTAATATCGATAATATGTAAATTTTCATCTAAAAGTATTATCGAATCAACATTTATCATACGTGTCATTTAGACCCACATAATTAACTTTTGCACAAGTTCATATTTTTTACCCACTCCTTACATAGTTGTTGGTTATAAATTCATCATCTTCTTATTGTTTTTGTATTTCCATTCATCCAATCTTTCTTACTTTTTTTTTTCTTTTCATGTTTTCTCTTCTCTTCATTTTAATTATTCTCTGTACATAACAACATGTACACAATGACACATATACACATGTTTTTAATAGAAATTCTATGTATACCATAGCATTCAAAATATTTAATACCAATAATATGTAAATTTTCATCCAAAAATATTATCGAATAAGTACCTACCATGCGTATCACTTGGACCCGCAAAACTAACTTTTTACACAAGTTCATTTTTTCTCACTCCTTACACAGTTGTTGGTTATAAATTTATCATCTTCTCTTTATTTTTTCATCTCCATTCATCGTATGTCCTTGACATTTTTTTTATTTCCATGTTTTCTCCTTCCCTTCATTTTTGAATATTCCTGTACGTAACCAACACAAATACAATAACACTTACATATGTCTTTAATAAAAGCTTTACGTAAATTTTTAGAAATAAAACTCTTAAATAATTGTCATATTTGTACCCGATTAACTTAATAAACTACCCAAAAACTAAGATAATTATTAACTAATGAATATAATAATATTTTTCTTGTCAAATTTAGCTAAACTTCGGTGCAAATGGGAAGTGTGCCGTGGAGATAACATTGAAGATGTTGTAGCCGAAATCCCTTAACAATTTGCACAAATAATACATGGGAAAAGTCAACAAAACACTGACAAACCAATCCTAAATATCCAAGCAAATCTAAGCATTAAATGCATAGGACGACTTGCAAAAACAAACCTAATTCGATAAAGAACATCAACCAAAACAGTTGCTACATTATTCCTCTTCTTCTTCTATTTAAGTCCTTCATTTGCAAGAGAACAAAGACCTTGATTTGCAAAAACAAAGCTCAAATTCTCTCTAAGAAACCCACTCAATATAGCCATGAATCAAACCATCTAAGAACCAAAAAACCCACTTAAACAAGATCAAAAATCACATCAAACAAAACTCCACAACCCACCTTCCATTAACAAACTTCTAAGCTTAGAAAACAAGAATTTAAAGTAAGTTGGATTCGTTTTTGGATAAAATAATTGTTAAACATTGTTCTAAACAATGTTTCTTATTATCCTAGGTCTGAAACTAATGTTGGAGGGGAGTTTAGAACACTCAAATTCAGATAAAAAAAGGTAAAACTTACAAAAACCCTAGTTGCACCATTTTCTTCTTATAAACCAAGATCATGGACATGTTAGGATGTAATATGTTATTATATGTGTATATATAACATGTATAAATACTTAGGAACACATTAGAATCAATTTGGACGTGGAAAAAATACCAAAAATCGGATCAAACCAACGAGGAAGATGAACAATACATGATTTCCAAAAGAGCACGGGATAAACACAGCTGTGTTTCCCAACTATGTTTATCTCGGCGTGCGATTTTCCTCTTGATTTCCAGAAGTACACGGCCATGTTTCACCCGTAAACCTCTCGACCCTATATAAAAAATTAATTAATTAATTAATAAGATTTTGTTATAAAATATGTTATATTAATCTGAATATTATTATTATTATTATTATTATTATTATTATTATTATTATTATTATTATTATTATAGTGTTGCTAAAATTATTATCATTAATAATAATATTATTATTATGAATATTATAATTATTATTTTTGTTATTCTTATTATTATTGTTGTTGTTATTGTTTATGTTAGTACTAGTATTATGAGTAATATTATTATTAATATTACTACTGTGAAAATTATTAATAATATTGATATTATAATTAAAATTATTATTATTATATTATTCTTATTATTATGATTATATTGTTGTTAATGTTGTTAAAATTATTATCATTAATATTATTATTACTATTACTATTATTATTAGTGATATTATTATTGATCATATTATTATTAATATTATTATTATTATCCTTATTGTTAACATTATTATTATCGTTCCCAATGTAAGTATGAATAGTATTGTTAATGATATTATTACTATGATAACTATTAATATTATTACTAATAAGATTATTACTATTGTTATTATCAATATTATGACTATCAAAATTACTACTATATGATTGTTATTGATTTGACTCTTTTGATTATTATTACCAATATAATTATTATGATTAGAATGAATATTGCAATTATTACTATTATAATTATCATTATAATTATTATTATGAATATACTATTATAATGACCACTCATATTATGTTATTATTAATAGAAACTATTAATTATTATTACTATTCTAATGTTTTTATTATCATTATAACCCATAATATTATTATAAGTATTACTCTTGATGATTTATTATTATTATTATTATTATTATTATTATTTTATTATTATTATTATTATTATTATTGTGATATACAATATTATTATTGTTATCATTAAAATTACTATTTTTTTAATAAAGTTATTATGAAAAATAATATTAGTATTACTAGTAAATTACTTCTTTATCATCATCATCATCATCATCACTATTGTTTATATTATTGTACTTTATAAATGAAGATATGGTATAGTAATTGTAAAATACATATTTCATACATAAGAATGGAAATTTAAATTAGCTAAATTTTTTAGCAATATAATACCTATACATAACAAGAAAATTATACGAAGTAAATGAAAAGAAACATGACGACACTAAACAATAGTAAATAAATACAAGTACCATAAAAGATCAGATAAGGAACAATATAAAGATAGCGATAATAATAATTATAAAAATATATGCCTACTAAATACAAATTTTTCAAATACCTGATAGATATATATAAATACCTAACAAGATCAAGACAAGCAAAATGAAAATATAAATAGAACTAATATATCTTAAATGAATTATTTTACTAAGTAAAATCATATTAGGTTAATTAAGCTAATTTAGTAATTGAATTAGGTGATTAATTTCAAACACTCGACTTAGATTAATATACTAGGAAAAACCATAAAAAGAAAGGAGTACATAATTTCTTAAATACGTCTAAATTAAAAGTAGTGAAAATTATAATATAAGTTATACATAATTAATATGGTAAATATGTTGTTTCAAATATCTTATTTTCGAAACTAATAAAAGGATAGATAGATTAAATAATAAAATTGGATAACCATTACAAATAGGAAGACTTCTCTTATAAATTCCATAACTTTGATCATAAGAAAATAATACATATATATATATATATATAAAGATAAAATTCCTAGTTAAATAAGTAGAGAATATACCAGAATTGATAATTAGGACCTAAAAGAATACCGTCAATATCGTTATATAAATAACAAAATAATAATAAATATTTGTTATTTCATTTTCATAGGAAAAATAGATTAGTTCTTGGATTTCCAATAGCATATTCCAATAGTTTAGCAAAAACCACAGTGAGTAACTTTGTCCTTATCATACTATTTGTGCTTGTAGAATAGCTGCACCTATAATAATATATTCAAATGATATGCATGCAAGATTGGGTATATTGCATGATGTATGGTGTGTGCTTGATTGCCAAACTATCCTATTTTAAGTGATAAATCTATTGTATGATAATTACTATATGTAACATATTGTTGATGAATGTGAATTGTATGACCACCTTAAACTTGACTAAAAACTACTAGTACCATAAAGGAAATGGCCATGCATTGCATGCATCACATAAATTGCATATATTGCATAAAGCGTGACCACCTACTCGTGTTAGTATTCTAGACCTTGGTAATGCTTCGCAAGCCTAAGCCTATAAGGCTAATAGACATATGCAAGGTTATCTTAGAGTCTGTTGGTACCATAGGAACTAAAAGTTAAATGAAGGAACACTGCTTATAGTATTGCTTGGAATGACTAACAATTAGTGGAGGAGTGTCTAAGGCAGAAAACATGAAATAAGTGTCAAAAGTGAGGACTTTTGTTTTTTTGTTATCTTAGTCTCCCTTGGGTAGATGAAGCACATTGTATTGTGATTCCTTCAACCCCTAAGAGAGGGCATAAATCTCCATTGATTTGGATTTCGGTCATCCAAACTGTGCGTGCCTCATACGATTTCTTGTTGCATTTCATATGTTTGGTAATTATACTTGTTTGTTATTGTTTCATGTGTGGTCTGGTCAGGTTATCTCACTGAGCCCGTGGTTCACTCACCCCTCAATAGTTTTTATGCAGGAATAATATTAGCTAGGATTGGGCTAGGGATGTGTGAAAAGAGCTTCTCCAATAGACTTTATTGAAGATAGAAATATAGAATATGGTAAACCTAGAATGTAAATTAGATAAATTGTATAATTATTAAAATTTCTAAGTTGTAAGTTTGAAACCCCATTTTTTTGTAGGGGATACCAATTCTCTGTGATCTTGGTAGAAAGTGGAAAATCGGATTCCATAGTTAAAATCCAATAATAAAATATATCATTTATATAATAGACATTGATAAATAGATAAGTCTTGTGCACTCTAACTTACAAGACAGCTCTCATATTGCGGATGCACACGTAGTATGATAGCTTTAGATTAATCTTACTAGGCTTCTTTTTTAGGCATGACAGTAACAATGAATGCAAACAGTTAAATTGGATAGTAAATTAACTAATTAAAAGCTTAAGTAGTTAATTGAATACTTGAGTAAAGTTCATGTAGTAAATGTGATATTGTCCTTTACTTATATCATAATCATCAATATTTTACATATAAAAACAAAAAAGCTTACTTATATCATAATCATTAATATTTTATTTATAAGAAAAAAATAGCTTTGAGCTTAAGCCCAGTTGAATTGAAGCTTACAAAGCAAACCAACATGAGCATTTTACTATTATAGCATTTTAGCTGGACTCCCCCTATTATCCTTATATACAAGACATAATGATGAAAATTTTCCAATGTGGGACAATGGATCTTGGCTTGCTGTTTGTCCCATAAACTCTCTTTTATACAATCGTTACTCTATAGCATTGTTAGAGTTTTCTCATCAATAATTAGTGCAAATGTAGCATGAGGATCCTTTTACAGACAACAATATTTTTATGAAATCCTAAATCACCAGGAGCTTGTCTAAATGCTACTCAATGTCTTTTGGAACGTTGTTCATCAATCTAAAGCTACCAACCAAGTTCTTGTCAATACGTTGATTGTCTAAGGCTTCTTCCTTATATAATGAATCTTATCTTGTTATTACTTTCTTTTATTTTATCCATTTATACTTTCCTTCAGTAAGATGTGATATATATATGTATTACCAATCCATACCATCTATTCACATGGGTGCAACTTTGATACTCAATTTCTTTATGTGAAAACAATATGTTTCATGCTTCTTTACGATCTTCTTCGTTAACAAAGGAACAAACAAACGAGAGCGGCGCCTACACTAGAGCATATAAATTAAGCATGTTATATTGATATGAATTTCAATAAAGTTGTCTTTGATAGTTTGGCATAAAAAAAAAAAATCCTTTCATTGTTTTTTAATCGCATGAAATCCAAACATGGTTTAAAGGATTCCTAAAATGCATTATTGTTATTGACCTAAAGGCAGCCAACTTGAACCTACAGTTTTTCAAACCAAGAAGATGGCCAATGTGTGTGCAGTAGAGTACTAACCAAATGTGCATGTATCAAACCTAAGCCACTTCTGTTGTCCATGCAACTTGCTTGAATGTTGAGTTATCCTGGGCACTCCAATTTATGATGGATACAACTCTAGCTTACATGATACAACTCCATTTTGGCGAAGTTAAAAAGCTCGATAGCCATATAAATTAATCGGGGAAAGTTATTGTCTTTAGATAGTCCACAAAAGAAGTGGTAGTAGGAACTGTAGGTCTTATTTCTTTAAGCAATTCTTCTAGCATTGAAGGTAATTAATTCTTTTCTAAAAAATATCAATTTAGAGGAAGAGGAGAACATATCACATTCCAACACTGCTAAAATTTTACCGTTTAGCCTATTATATATTAACATGATGGAACAACCCAAGAGCGAAGTATTCAAAGATAAAGGCCAATGGTGATGTTGATGCTTGTGGGCTGAGTCCAATATGTTTGTTTTCTTTTATACTGATAATAATAATCATGTGTAATTATGGTAACAACTATAACAATTCTTATTAAGAATAAGATAATAATAGTTATAGTGAAAATAATAATCAAATAATGCAGTTTAGGACACATGCCACATTTTAATCATTTAATAGACTTAATGAAGTTAAGTTAGGTAGTATAAGTGTACTAAAAAACTTAGGTATTAAATTGATTAATTTATAAGTTTACGTAATTAGGGCCTATTTGGATTGTTAGATTTTTATGTATTAGATCGGCATCTATAACTCATCTATATCGTATTTGTATTAGTTCAATATCGGTTATATTTAGTCAGTTTATGAGTAAGGTTGTTGGTTTTTCATTTTGTATCAATTTCTTAACCAATATCAATTTGAAAATGATTAAAAAAAATGATACAAAAATGATCCAAAAATGATGAAACAAACAAGTTAATTACACATTTGGATAAAGTTCAGGTATCAAATGCAACATTAACCCTATTTGTTATAATATAAATCTTCTCCTAGAAGGACAAAAGTACTTACCTTTTAATGGAGGAAAATAATTTTTATAATATAATGATATAGCTAGACTTTGTTTAAGTTTGTAGCAATTATACTTTTTTTTTTTTTTTTGTCATAGATGCCATTTGTGAGAGAAATTAGGAATATGTTGAGTTTAAATCATTTAATGAATTTAATTACTCATTATAACTTAATCAGACTCATTTATCTTTATTTTATGATATTTATATGGATAAAACAAGTTTCCTCATGAAATCTTGGTTTATATAATTTGTTTACAAGTTCCTATAATTCAATCAAATATTTACTTATTTATTTAAATAGATCATTATTTAACTCTCAAATATTGCTAAGATCATTGATTTTCCCTACAAGGCATTTGATCCTAAGGTTAGGTATGTTTATACCCTAAGGTTTCTAAATCATTTACACCAAAATCATTAGGGTTTACTAAGGTCTTTAAAATTTCTTGCTTTATGGAATATGGTTCACATTATAAAACCAACGACGCTCAAATAGACTTTTGAACATCACAAAGAGATTTCTCAGGGGGTTACAAAAGTTGTGTTATGTTGAATGGTTTTGGAGATTAAAAAACAAGAAAAGATCGCCTTTTTTGGAGAAGTCTTACTATGGCCCGTCTAGGTACAACCTAGGTGCATTTCATGTGCCCCAAACCTCCCAAAAGATATATAAAATTCTTACTTTCTGAGAGGTCATTTGATTTGAGATTGGGTGAAGTAATGTGACATGGGTGTGGGGCCTGTTTTTGGGAGGGAGAGAAAAAGAAGTAAAAGGATATATTGGTTAATACATATACGTATATATAGAAGATATAGACTTATATATATATATATGTATATATATATCGTGAGATAATTCAATTAAGAACCGTCATTATAATACATATCTTGAGATCTCTTAGATCTTTTAAGATATAACAAATTCAAAGCTATGTCTAAGTTGGAATGCGCAGCATAAGCCTTCAGGTATGTCGTGACCGTGTTTGCTCAAATGTAATAGTCACAAAAGCTCATCACCAAGGGAAGTTAATGGCATTTGATGACCTAAGTTGTGGTTGCTTTCGTTTAATAAATTGCGAATTGGAACATCTTAATTCTTATCAATAGTTTGCTAGATATCGGTACTTTCGTGGAAAAGGTGGGATATACTGTGGTCCCACTTCTTTTCATAATAACGCCAATAAAGTTAGATCATCAAATCAAAAAAGGAAGCCTGAACTTTGTTAAGAAGCTCGAACACTTATTGACCAAGGGCTGATTTTGACATCCCCTGTCAATGAGCCTATCAACAACACCCCACCACTTTACTCTGTTACTCTGCTCCGTTGCTCACTATCAAACCAATGTCAGTATCACAGAACAATTATATCAGATTATTAAATATCCGATTTTCAAAAATTAGAAACCTTTTATATGCAGGGACATCTTTTTACCGATCCCAATAAGTTTATGTGATCTATGAAAAAAAAAATAAAACAAAGTTACACTACTTGTTTTAACACTTCTAAACCCGTTAAATCAATTATAATATATGATTTTGGAAGCTATTATAATGCCATATCTTTACGCAGATAAGGGCATTAGTTGCAATCCTTGTGACTAAATATGATGAAATGACATAATTTTATATATTTTTATAGAGTTGTAACGAAATGACATAACAGTTTATAAATATAATAAAACTATCATAATCATATAAAACTTCAACTGAAATAATTGTAATTACATCATACTTAAAATAATTTCTAAATATGCATTATTAATATATTAACCGTAGTAATGTTTTAAGGAAATCTATTATTTTTTTATGAATATGTACATGCTTGATATTAAAATTAGCGCATCGCAATGATTACTATGGCTTTCACTTCTCCGATTTTCAGGTTTAAGTTATTTCACATTTTAGAAAAAAAAAATTTATATCGAAATTCAAATTTTTACCTGCACATTGTATGTACTCTTAACTAGTTATCAATTAAATTAAAGCCATTATAAACATTTTTTTCCCTTAACTTTGCGAACAGGCTCAAAACATAAACACTAACCATGCTAGGGCACATTTCCATTCTATATATTATACGACTAGAGAAATCCTTTTCATATTATTTTAAATCGTATCATCGGATAATACCAAGAAAAACCAATAAAATAAAATAAACCGTTGTGTTGAAAAAAGAAAATGATGTTAATTTCAACATCATGCATGTCGCCCTCGAAGCTACAAGCAGTACTTCGTAAATATATATGTATAAATCCAACTGGATGCGGGAACCACTTGGGACTTGAGGGGCAAGGCCGAACACTTCTGTAACAAGGGTGTAAACTAGGAATACATGACCATCTTTGACTAAAACAAGTAGGAATAAAAATAGCCACTTCATGGGAGTGTGGAATTGTCAGCAGACTTACCCTTAACATAGATTTTTATCATCTTGTTTTTTTCATTATCAATACTGGTCTTTAAAAGTTTGAGGCATTACTTGAAATGGAATACATGTCATGTATTAGCAGATTAAGTAATTAACTCTCTAATTTCATTTGATTATTCACTTATGTTTTGTTGTTCCCTAGAGTAAGGTCTTGTATATGTTTGTATATATAAGGCCTTAAATTGATATGTTGAGTTGGATTGTCTTTGGGGTATTGAGCTCATATAGTTTATATTAAAACCATGAGTATTAAGGAATTAAATTTCTCATTTAGAAGTATTAGGTCTTTAGGGGTCCTATTCTAGGCCCAATAATAATTCAATTAAATCTATTGATATTTATGGTAATGGGCTTTAAGAAATTAATAATGAGCCCA
Organism: Combretum micranthum; assembly: GCA_024138025.1. Lineage (NCBI taxonomy): Eukaryota > Viridiplantae > Streptophyta > Magnoliopsida > Myrtales > Combretaceae > Combretum > Combretum micranthum. The sequence continues at coordinate 434,762 of JAMXBD010001118.1, read as the reverse complement.
TTTGAGAATATGAAATATAATTTAGGTAGAATAGGGCTTGAATATTTGGTTAAGTCCAATTGATAAAATTGGATATTAAGCCTAAGAATTGAGTAAAAGTTTAATTAGAATTTAATTCAGATTTAATTAAAGCTATAGGACAATCTAATTTGCTATTTAAGCCCACTAAGAGTAGTTTAGGCTTATGGACCCAATAAATGTTATATGAGCCTATTAGATAATTCAATACTTGGAAAATGATAATGGACTTAAATATTAAAAAAAAAAGACCCAATTGATGTACGTGAAGGGTATCAGGCCCATATTATGGAATATAAATCCATAAGAGATAAAATTAAGTATAGATTTTATTTTGCAAGTTTAGGCCTTAATAGGCTAAGGAATTCTTAATAGGATTTAATTTGGCCTATCTAGATATAAATAGGCCTAGTTGACTAGAAATCCATTTATTGGTCCTTAAGTTGTATTTTATGCTAATTTAATTTTTTAAGCCCTTTTGTAGTTACTTAGTAAAATTGGACTCTAATATATTGTTTAGGCCCATAATCAATTATAAAAGCTCAAAATCAATTTTATTAGCCAAGTTGATCTTATATTATTTTCTAAGTTTATTTTAAATTATGCAAGTCATATTGAACATATTTTTACCATCTAGACCTTTTTTAGATCATTTATGTCATATTGGTCATATTTCACTATTTAGACCCATTTAAGCTACTTTAGCCCATTTAGTACTAAAATTGTTACTAATTCAATTTTCAAGCCCAAATATTTATAAGTTTATTTTATTACTAATTACCTATTTTAAGCCTAATTATTAAACTAAAAGCCTATAGTGACTTTATTTGGCACATTTAATCAATTTAAATCCACTTAATTATATTGAGCTATAAACCATCAACTAAGCCCATAATAATTTATTTAACTTAATTTAAGCCCACAATATGTCAATTTAGTTAATTTTATAACCAAAAGGTTTATTATGCCATTATCCTAATTTGATCCATTTACCTATTTTTATTCATGTTAAATTTAACAAAATACCTAGTAAATTACAATATGTCTAAACTAACTAATTATAGCTAATTACACATTAATCAAGTTAGTGTACTAATTATTTAATTTAATTAAATCCAAATTAAATAAAAATGGAATTCGAGATAGGCTAGAATAGAGGATGGGTCAACACATGGTTTAAAGATGGGTCCGGTTTGGTCTAGTTTTAGCTTTTTTTTTCTTTTTTTCTTTTTTTTGTTCAATTCAGTTCACACACATATACTAGACAACCTAGGAGTTTGGTCAAGCTAGGTCACACAAAGAAAGGATGGAGAAACCGATTGGTTTTGCCCTCACAATCAACTAATTCAATCAGTACCAAGCAGTGTCATCCGAAAAGAAAATTCTAAAAAAATATTAAATGATTTAAAAAAATTATGAAATTTCCAGTTTAAATATAAGTATATTGAACTTCCTTTCCCAAAAATTTGTGCAAAAATAAAATCATGTCACATTTTTTCTAACTAATTCAAGATTAGGAAAAACATGTGTTTCCAGAGTTCATTTCATAATCCTAGACTTAATATAAGCTGTTTAAATCCTTATTCCATATTTTTCTAACACAATATAAGATGGCTCTAACATAACTCTAACATATTTACATAATGTCAATGCACCACAATATTTTTCAGGCACATAAACATGAATTTCTAGGCTATATTCACATTTTCCAACTCCAAATCCTCAATTTCCAGATTTATTCGCACTTAGTATGATTAAATAAAAATCAAAATAATATATATGTATTTCCATGACAATTTCTAGCACATCAACATATTATACATGCACAAATTTATCAAGTTTATTTTAGTTCTATTGTATGAGCCAAGTCTGAGCCGGTAGAGATTGCTCCTGCAAACATCAAAAGACAAATCGGAGGGGCGCTGGGGTTGTCTGGCACGGTTACTCGGACGCTTAAGTTAGTCTATGGAAAAGGATAAGGATGGTGCAAACAAATGTTAGATATGTTGTTTTTCTATCTGTATTCTATGTTGTTTTTCCTATTCACTCTCTATTCTTCTTATCCCCTTGCTAAGAACTCAGGGAAGGTATTTATAGGGTTTCAGGATTATACTAGGATACCTAGTATAAGACTTTGTACTAGGTACAGAAGTGGTACTCGGATAGGAGGGCTTGGTTTCATAGAGCACGGGCGAGCTAGTAGTGTCCTCCTAACCAGGAGATGTGACTAGGTTATGAGATGAGGATATGAGGTCGGGCTGGGTCGAGGATAAGCTAATCAACCTAACGACCTGATGAGCTCGAAGAGGTGTTCTAAGGTGTATAGCTGAAGTGTTATGTTCTCCGAGATGAACTAAGCTTTTTCTTCCATGGGCTGCTGAGGGCAAAGGTTCCTGGCCCCTCAAAAGACCAAGTGGGCTTAAGACTATATTTTACTATCAACATTTGTCCCCCCACTCTCGATGTGACAGAAAAGAGAGTATATACCCACGAGGTCATTCTCTTTAGGGAGTTCAAGTGGGGGCGAGCTGAGCTTTCCATTTGAGTTTTCCATTTGAGCTGCATCCCCTCTTAATGATGTCTTATCATGAGAACCGTTGGATTTCTTGGTTAAGTGTTGTACCTAACATACTTCACAGTATCCAAGAAGGTATGTTATTTTCGAGGGATGGGTTTGAAAGGTCCTAACAATAATTGCATCTTGCTCTGATAGTCATGATGATTGGCTGTGATGTCAAGGCCTTAAGGCCTGCTCATGGATCTTAAGGGAGCTGAGCCTTTCTATTCTCCCCATTCTTTTATATGTACCCCTTTTTTGTGAGGGTTTCTTGGCATTATTTTCTTTTTTTCATTCCATTGAGAGATTTTCTGAACGTTTCTTTCGTCTTCAGTTCATAGGCATTTTCCAAGCTTCGTTACCAATGTTGAGTTCAGGTACCTCCACTACCCAGTCTTTCTTACTCAACTCGGCTGGCAGGGTTCTATAGTTCACCCATGAGGTAGGGAGAGAAGAGGGAGATACTACACCAAGGTCCGGTGGCTCAAAGTCGAGTGATAGCCATAGGTCGGAGAGTGGAGGCTCTACTTCTGTTAGTGGCAATGAGGAGAGATCAGTCATGTCTTTTAGGTCGGCACTGAGACACTGAGGTGCTTCTGGTGCAGTTCCTTACGCTGAGTTGGCTAGGAGGGTTTGTTAGCGTCCTAAGGATACATATCCTGTTGAAGAACTAGAGAGGACACCGGTTGTCCCTTTGTACTCAAAGGCAGCATGAGAAGTCGGCCCTAAGGGCGACCGCCCACATGGGATTCACAATAAGCTACTAAAGGGAGAAATCTAAGCTGTATTTAAGTAAGAGATGTGCGATGCTCCATAGGAGTGGGTGATTATGAAGCCTAGGAAGTCAGATCACGCGTGCCTCCTCAGTGGTTGACAATTTGCTTTGTACAATAATTCATTCGAGTTTGGGCTAAGAGTCCCTTTCTCTCCATTTCAAAAGGAGTTTTTTAATTTTCATCATCTATGCCTAGCTCAGTTGTTGCCTAATGTCTGGCAAATACTGGTGGCTTTCGAGGCCATTTGTCTCACATGTCGATGCAACCTACTCCGACCTTATTTCGGTAATTCTTTCTTTACAAGAGGTTGCTGAAAGGGGAGGTGGTACTTTGCCAAACAGATTAAGTGTCCTCAGCTGCTCCCCAAGCTTAGAAGTTCGAGTGGGTTTGATTGGAAGCATGAGTTCTAGATAGTCAGGTTGGAGGACAACGTGCAATAGAGCTTTGATTTTTGGGTCGAATCGTATTAGCCCATTAGTGAGAAGTTCCCGTCCTTAATGGCACATGATGCTAAAGGGATGATGGTATTAGAGGATGCCTTGTGAGAGCAAGGTGGTAGGCCGTATGATGCTGCACTCATTGTAAGGAACTTTATGAGTGAGAGGCCTATAACTGATGGAGGTGCAATCGAGTTGTTTATGGCATTGAGCTATCTTTTTCTCTCTCTCTCCCCCTCCCCCGAATGACTTGCTGAGTTGAGCTTTGGGGGAAAGGTTCTTTTGGCAGTCAAGGAGTACGAGCTATTAAGCTTGGCTGGGAAGGTAATTTTATGTCGATGCGACTTAGTTTTTTTTTTTTTTTTTTTTTTTTTTTGCCAAACCCACAATGCCCATAGTAAACATGGTCAATGTGCTGGCCGGTCCTTCGAAGAAATGAAAGAAGCCATCGGAGAAGAGACCGAAATTTGAGGAGCAACCTATTGAAGACTGGGGTGCTACTGAGGTTGCCTTAGCCGAGGCCACCTTGCTCATAATCAATGTTTACAAGTAGGAGTAGAGAGCTAGAGAAGGGGCTATGGGAGCTAAAGGTGTAAGTGGTGTTGATAGGGTCACTATGGGGGTTGGTAGGGCGGGTACTGGTGATGGCGGCATGAATCTACCTCATTTGGCTCCATCTTAGGAAGATTGTGGTTCGACCCAATTGTCCCCCATGTTAGCACGGATTCAAGCTCCTGTTCATTCTAGTGAGGTCAGTACAAGCAATAATGTTAACATAAAAGGTCGGATGTTGGTCCACAATCGTGAGAGCCAACCCAAGAGGGGTATCGCTAGTATACCACTTGATTTCATTGAAGGGAAGGTATTGAAATGGAGTGACATTGCAGTGAATTGGTCATGCTTCGATGAGAATGGTCAACCTGATGACCTTGGGAAGTTGATGGCCTTTTATGATGAATTTTCGCTAGTGGATTAGGTTGTAGATTTCTCCGTTAGGAAGACTTACGAGGTAACTGTGCCATTATATTTGTTGAATTTTGTAGTTAAGCAAAACTGAGTTATGTTTGGCAAGCTATGTTAACTATTCTTTATTATAGGCCCTATTAACCATCACTAAAGCCTTTCGGCAGGGAGAGTCACAGGGTGGTATGTTGTATTTTATTGCCGCTCTTCTTTTTCTCTATTTATTCCTTTTTTTTACACGTGTCATTTATGTAGGGAGCTGTTGAGCTCGAGGCAAAAAATGTGAGCCTGGAGAAGGAGATTGTCGAAGTGAAGCAAAGTGAGTTACAATTGATGAGCGACTTGATTGCTCTAACCGACGAGCGTGATAAGCTATGTGCTGAGATGGAGGATAAGATCATATGAACATGGGTTGACGTAGGCGATGCAAGGAGGAGATAGGCATCCTAGAAGACAACAACGAGCGAGTTTGAAGACAAATGGAAAAATGTGAAGGAAGACCTTTGACATTGGTAGTGTGCCTCAAGTCGAAGGCCCTTCCTAAAGGCAGGTCAAAGCTGGTCCTATTGAGGGGCCAAGTGGTGCTAGTGGTGTTCCCTAAGCCATTACAAGTGATCAGATTTTAGCGGCTTAGGGCCAGTGAACTGGGTGTTTAGGGTCTTTTATTGTTGTACTGCAAGTTGGGGGAATTTTTTTTTTTAAGTATTAATGCAATCTGGAATGATGTATTCCTTGCTTATCAATGAAATTTGTTTCTTTCCAACATGATCTTTGTTCAATAATTAGAGTTTCCCTATTCTATCCTGTTGTTTTTTTATTGGTCTTCCCAACCTTGCTTTCTATTGGATTGCATCGCCTAGGCTTTATCGTGTTTTCTCAAGACTAGTTGTAAGTCTGCAAGCATGACTTTCCTGAGTGGATGATGATGTTCTGCTAAGGGGGTTACGTGTGTCAGAAAAACTTTCCATTCTAATGGTCGTTGATTCCATAAGTAGGATCGGATGGTTAGGGTGGTTTGTGCTTGAGATCCTCAAGGTGTTGTGGCATTGAATGCCATGCCCATGAGAGCTTTTTAGCTCTATAAATACCATTTGTGTGTGAATTTCCTTCTCTAAAACAACATTCTTGCTTGTTTTTATTGCCATTGTTAAGCTTATACCAATTATACTCATAAGAAAATTGTGAGGAGTCATGGGAGTCATCTCTGTCATATTTTGTTGGCTTGAGAGGTCAAGCCCGTAGGCACCTTGCCAGTCAAGGTGCTAAGAGAGTCTTGCTATCTTTATTTAGATGGGTTAGGAATCTCACGATCCTTATTTATGCGAACCAGTCACCCTGAGCTGGGTGTATTGCCCAAAGTGTATTTTTGTCCATCCCGGTAGCTATATCATTGAGATTATGTTTCTCTTCTGTAGTTGTTTTAATGAGATTTCTACTAGCATGCACTCTTAGCATCGGTCGTGGTGACTACGGTAGTTGCGTATGCATGAATGGGGGCCTGACTTTATTTAACAGTTTGGGACGAGGTCGTCGTAGAGAGGCTACCCAACCCTTTTTCCTCATTTCCAATCAATCTTGTGTGGAGTCCTTGATGGAAGGTGGAGGTTGTTGGCGCTGAAGGGTGATCATTTTCTTTGTAAGCTTGGTTTCATGCTGTCATGCTGGTGGGGGGCTTATTAGGGAGGTGGCTCTTTAGTCCCTATTATCTAGCAGTGTTAAGCTTAGATCTAACTGAGGTTCATTTCTGTTATTATATGGATAAGCTTAGGTCGATGGTCAAGGACATGAAGTCATGGTATTGCCCGAACCCATAAGAGGACTTCTCTAATGGATAAGCCCTTATCGAGTTGTGATTAGGTGGTTCTTAGAGAGCTTTTCTATTTTGAGGTTCAGATCCTTCTCGAGACCCTTGAAGTCGTAGTTGAGTTTAGCTCAAAGATTGTCATGTTCGTGTCAATACTTTATTGTATTAGCTAGGATGCCAATGAAAAAACTATCCTGGCTGTGACGCTAGTCAAAACTACTGTAACAATTTGCTTTAATGAAATCAGTGAACAATTACCTGCGACCTTGATTTCTCATGTGTTTAGTTGTACTTTCTTTTTGCTCAGTTTTTTTTTTTTTGGGTTTATTTGCTTAATTTTGCAAGAGTAGTTATTCGAGGGGGGTTGTTCGAGGTGGCGAGGGGAGCTACTTATAAGAGGGAGTTACTCGAGTTTTTTAGGGAAGTTGCCCATAAGAGAAAGTCACCCGAGCTCTTTAGGGGAGTTACCCATGACAGGAAGTTACCCAAGCTCTTTAAGGGAGTTACCCATAAGAGAGAGTTACCCGAGCTTTTTTTCTTTGAGTCACAAGAATTCATTTTAAACATTATCATGACATGATCTTTACAAGGAATCTTGATTTCATTCATGAATGCTTTTCTTTTTACATTTTACACATATGGTTTCTTGCAACTCAAAGAACCTTCTTAAATTATTGGAGTTCCAAATCCTAGGGATGAGCTCGCTTTCCAATGTTTCAAGCTTATAGGCTCCATTCCTTAAGACTTCCTTTACCCTTACTAGATCTTCCCAGTTTGAGGCAAGTTTTCCACGGGCTTCCTCTGAGCCCATCACTTCTAGTTTTCTGCATATGAGGTCTTCGGGGAGGAAAACTTTGTGTCTAACCTTCTTGTCGTAGTACCATGCTGCTCTCTATTGATACGCATCGATTCTCTTGTTTACAGTATCGCGAGTTTCGTCGATGGTGTCAAGCTCGGCTTAGAGGTCGACTTCGTTAATCACTTCATTTTACGGGGCCACTCGAATATTATGTAATTCTAATTCGATGGGAAGAACGGCCTCGGAGCTAAAGACAAGGCAAAAGGGAGTCTCATCAGGTGGTACGGTACCCCCATAAAATATTGGGTAGTTCATATGCCCATTGTCTACTTTGTTGATCTACTAAGGGCCTTAAGAGACTGCATGATGGTCTTATTGATCACTTCGACCTATTCGTTGGCATGAGGGTGCGCAACGGAGGTGTAGCGAGGTGTTATAGCATACTTAATGCAAAAATCATTGATTTCCTTTAAGCTGAATTGCCTTCCGTTATCCATGATTATAGAGTGTGGGATCCCGAATCTGATGATGATGTTGTTTTAGATGAAGCGTTATACATTTTGTGTCCATGACCTTTATGACGACTTTGGCTTCTACCCATTTGGTGAAGTAGTCACATCCCACTATGGTAAATTTTCTTTATCCTGTAGATAACGGGAAGGATTCGAGTATATCCAATCCCCACATGGCGAATGGTCATGGGCTGGTATGGTAGAGCAAGTCAAAACTCGAGGTATGGTTATGGGAGCAATCTTTTTGCATCGCTCGCAATGTTGGACAAATTATTTTGCATCATTCTTCATGGTTGGCTAGAAATAATCAGCTTGAATAACCCGAGTGTGTAATGATTGAGCTTTAATGTAATTGCTACATTCGCCAGCATCGAGCTCTTCGAGGACTCATTGTGCTTCCTGTAGCCATAAACATAGGAAAAGGGGGAAACTGAGACCCTTTTTGTATAGGTCTCTACTGATAAGGGTATAGTTTGTTGCATAGCACATCAGTTTTTTGGCTTCGACTTTGTCTGAAGGTAAAGTGCCATCCTTGAGATAACTTTCTATTGGCATTATACAATTCGGGGCTGATACCTCATGTTGAAGATCAAGCACTTTATGGGATCGTACCATCGTAGAATTTTAGGTAGATATTCCACGAATATCCTTTCTTTGACCTTTCCCAAGTCGAAGGATATCATTGATGCTAATTTCAAAAGTCTATCGGTGTCGGCATTGTCGGTTTGCAAGATCTTTACTATGTCCCACGAGGGTAAGTTCTTCGTAAGGAACTAGACTTCTTATAAGTATCCTACCATCTCTTTGTTCTAAGCTTCGTATAGGCCCTTGACTTATTAGACCACAAGTTGAGAATCAGAGAAGATCTTAAGGTTCCCTGTGTCTACTTCGACATCTGTGGGAAGCCTAAGTCAGGCCAGCAAAGCCTCATATCCTGCTTCATTGCTGCTCGCGATAAATTTTGAACCTCAGGGCACAGTTTATTTTCACTCCGTGGAGTTTTTTGAGGATAAAGCCGACTTTGCTTCCTCTTTGTGTGAAGGAACCATCGACATGGAGGGTCCACTCGGGTTTTTCCCTATCTTCCTATTTGGTGGGGCCAATGTATTTAGCTATGAACTTTGACAAGACTTGGGTTTTAATGGCGTCTTGAGGTTAGTACTAAACGCCATAGGTGCTTAGTTTGAATAGCATACTTCATCATTCTTCTTGACACATCTGGTTTTTGGAGAACTGTTCTTACCAATACATCGATAAGCACGATTTCAATGTAAGGGCATAAGCATCGTGTAGATATCACGACTGCCAAAGTGAACTTTTCCGACTTGGTATACATTAGTTTAGGGCCTTGAAGGATGTGCTTGATGTAGTATATTGGCTGGTGGTACTTTCTTTTAGCCCATGTCAAGATGGATGCTAAGGCTCGGGTGCTGATTATGAGGTAGAGATACAAGGCTTCACCTTCTATTGAGGTTCTCATTATTGATGGCGAAGTTAGGTATTGTTTCAATTCGTCGAAGGCCTACTAAGATTTCTTCATCCATTTGAACTTGTCGAGCTTCTTGAGAATCTTGAAGAACTCAGAGCATCAGTTTGCTCTCTTAGGGAGGAATCTGCTCAGCATGGTTTTTTTGTCTACGAGCTACCATACGTCTTTTATCAATTTAGGCAAGCTTATGGCCAGTATGACTTTGATCTTCTTAGGGTTTGCTTCGATGCCCCTCCGAGAAACCACATATCCCAAAACTTCCCTGCTAGGGCTCTAAACGTGCTCTTTTGAGGGTTTAGCTTCAAGTTGTAGAAATGAAGTTAGTCGAAGGTTTCTTAGAGGTCATATAGATGGTCTTTGGCTCCTCTACTTTTTACCATCATGTCGTCAACATAGACTTCCATGTTTCAGCCTATTTGAGGTTTGAACACCTTAATGACCAACCTTTAGAATGTGGTACCCGCATTCTTTAACCCGAAAGGCATCATCTTGTAACAATATGTGCCGATTGTCGTAACAAACAAGGTATGAACTTCATCAGAATCCTTCATTTTGATTTAGTTGTAACCAGAGAAGGCTTCCATGAAGCTTAACTACTCATGTCCTGAGGTGTTATCGACGAGCTGGTCTACTCGCGACAAAGGAAAGCAATCCTTCGAGCATGCTTTGTTGAGGTCGGTGTAATCCACACACATTCACCATTTGCCACTGAACTTCTTGACCAGCACTATGTTGTCCAGCCAAGTAGGGCACTTTTCTTCCCTAATGAACCCAACTCGAAGCAAGTTCTGAACTTCCTCTTTAATGGCGGCTTGTCTCTCAGGGGGCGAAGTGTCAAATTTTTTGTTGTACCGACATGAAGGCTTTGTTAATATTAAGCTGATGCGTCATGACACTACGGCTTACGCATGTCATGCCGGCTGGTGACCAGGCAAACACTTCTTTGTTTACTTTCAAAAAGGCAATTAAATCTTTTTTGACATTGAGGCGGAGGGTTGCCCTAACTTTGACCGTGTCGTCAAGGGTATCATCAAAGGTAACCTCTTCCTTGAGCTCAGCTGGCTTACTGCACTGCTTAAGGCTTTACCCAGGCTCCTACTTCGATCGTGTATATACGGTCTCCTTTCAAGGCTTTGATATACACTAGTTGGGATTGATTCTGGTCTTTTCGGCACACGCCTACTCCCACTAGGTTGGGGAATTTGGCTTTGAGGTGAGACTGGGAGACAATCATAGAGAATATGGATTGACTGCCTATGCCTACTATTATGTTGTAGGGATACCAGCAATCAACTACAAGAAAATCAATCAAATGATCAATATTGTATGGCTCTTCATCAAGCTCAAGAGGTAGTGCTATGATGCCTTGAGGCTTAACAGGTTGGTTGCTGAATCCATACAGCTCATGATCATACGGCCTCAATTTCGGCTTCAACTCGTGTTTCATCTGTTTGTAAGTCTGATTAAAGAGTATGTTCATGCTACTTCCAGTGTCGATCAATATCCTTTTGACCTATGCGAGTGACGACAACTAGGGTGTCGTGGTGTGGTGTTTGGATTCCGTCGTAATCCTCTTCAAAAAACGAGATGGTAGAATTCGTTCTCAACTTCTTTGATTCCACATTCATCACTAGTCGGAACATACTAGGCGGTAATCCGGCCCTCGTCGAGGTGATGGGTCCATCAATTATGGTGTTAATCTCACCATGACACAATCGACGGGGATGGAGGTGAGCCGAGTAGTTCGAAGCGGGTGTTGTCTTCTTGGATTCATCAATTTTCCTTTTTTGTGCTGGAGCTTTTGGTTTCTAGTCGGGATCCACATATTGTTTTAGCCAACCTTAACGTATGACGTCTTCTATGGCACTTTTGAGCTGCTAGCAATTGCTTAAATCATGCCCATAGTCGCACTTGTAGTATTCCTTAGAGTCTTTTCATCAAGGACTTTGCCGCATAGGAGGTGGTAAGGAAGGATACGTCGGTTCCTTATTTTGAGGAACGCGTCATGTACAGGTGGTTTAAGAGGAGTGAACTCATCGTACATTGGAAAGAGTCTTCACTTGTCACCATCTTTTAATCTTTAGTTTTTATCTATCTGATTGGACTTGCGGTAATTCCTTGGTTGATTCCTTTCCCTAGGAATATTATCATGTGCTCGACCCTAAGTTGAATGACTTTCTGCCTCTCTTTAGGCATTCCGCTTGTCTTCTTGTCAGATGTACTTCTGGGCTTTCTCCCTTACTTGCTCGAGTGTCATAAGTTGGCATTTGGAAAAAGAGTCGAAAAACAGGCTCTCAACTAGTACCCTTTGCTTGATAGCTTTTAGGGCCATGCCCTAATTAAGGTTCTGGATCTCCAAGCATGCCTTGTTGAACCTCACCAGATAATCCTACAGGGGTTCACCAGGCCTTTGTCGTCCTATGTAGAGGAGGCATTATTCTCTGGTGGTTACTCGCCATAAAGTGCATGACAAAGCAGTAGATAAGCTGGGAAAATGAACTCACTATGTTTGGTTCGAGCTTATTGAACCAAACCCTAGCTGCTTCTCGAAAGGTGGTAGGGAATGTCTTACACCCTATGGCGTCTGAGAAGTTATGTATTGCTTTACTAGACTGTAATTGGGCAATTTGATCTTCTGGGTCCGTTGTCACGTCGTATGACTCTAAAGTGGGCCACCTCGCTCCTGTTGGGAGCACCTCAAACTAGATCTTGAGCACAAAGGGTACCTTAACCGGTGGTGCCTTTTACAGCTGGCTCACCCTTGAAGCCTTCTTTGATAGTAGATAATATCCTCATCATATCGCATATCTCTTCTAGTGCGCGTTCCTTATTAGAACCAAGTTGTGTATCTTTCGGGACGGGATTGTTCCTTTCCTGGTCCTGACCTAGATAGGGGTTCATCATTCTCTCTCTATTGTGCTAATAGTTGTCGACTTGGTGTCCTGTGACAGCCTGAACTGACTGCTACGAGGCAATACATGCTGGTAATGTACTGTCTACTGCCCTTGTAAGGCTTCGCAAGACGTAGGTCCTGTGGTGAGCATTTTAGGATGATCCGGGACTATGTGAGCACTCATTGTGGTAGGCTATGTCCCTGTAGGCGTCTGCAACACCCTCATGGGCCATACGGTTGGTTGCTCTCCTCATCAAAGTGACGATTGAGCTAGGGAGACATTTTTGTGTGTGCTAGAGGTGCGCTCTTCCAGGTGTAGATCCTTTAGCCCCTATAGCTTCGTTATCCTAGTTTGTAAGAGAGCATTTGATTGCTCATTTTCCATGTTCCGATGCACTAAGTGCCTACACAGATATTCTAGTTTCAAAATGCGGTCCTCATCGATGGGGCCAGCGTCTGTGATAATGGTCAGGCCATGATGCAACACCTTAAAGGCTTCGCCATCAGTGGCACGAGAGATGGGAGGTAAAGGAGTAAAATCACCTTGGTTCCTGCTTCGTTGGGGCTTAGGCATTGTGAGAGGGAAGTTTTATTGTCGAGGTTCTAAGAGGATTCTTAAGAAAGAAGAGGATAAGAGATGATAGGAAAGTGTTTATTGATGTTTAGTGGTTGTTTTCCCACAAATGACACCAAAATGTTGCATGAGTCAAGTCTGAGTCGGTAGAAATTGCTTCTGTAAACATCAAAAGATAAGTCAGATGGGCACCAGGGGTTGTCTTATGCAGTCACTTCCATGCTCAAGTCAGACTGTGGGTAAGGATAAGAGTGGTGTAAACAGAATGTCAGATATATTGTTTTTCTATCTATACTCCCTGTTCTTCTTGTCCCCTTACCAAGAAGGCAGGAAAGATTTATAGGGTTTCAGGATCATAACAGAATACCTAGAGTAAGGCTTTTGTACTGGGTACGGAAGTGGTACTAGGATAGGAGGGCTTCGAGTCGTGGAGTGCGGTCAAACTATTGGTGTCCCCTCGGCCACGAGATGAGACTAGGTCATGAGATTAGGATATGAGGTTGGGCTGGGTTGAGGATGAGCTGATTAACCCATCGACCTAATGAGGTTGAAGAGGTGTTCTGAGGTGTGGACTCGAGGTCGAGTCCCACACTAGCTCGTATAGCTGAGATGTTATGTTCTCCGAGATGAACTGAGTTGTTTCTTCCATGGGCTGCCGAGGGCAAAGGTTCCTTGCCTTCCAAAAGACTGAGTGGCTCTAGAGTTATATTTTACCGTCAACAAGTTCTAACACATGTCATACAATTATTTATGTATATGTTTTATAATCGGTTTTTCTAAATCATTTACTATATGCATATTATCTTCATCCTGATTTCTAGGTCTATACCATTATTTTTGTCTAAAACAATTATCAACAACAAAATCAACGTTCAGTCGAAGCAGATTAACTTACTACTACTAAAAAATTGGTGTTGTAATTCTTCAATTCCTATATTGCTACTATAAGATTTGTTGGAGAAGCTCCTATTCCCCACTTCAATTTAATCTCCACTTTACTCTTCAAGATCACCAAAGAATTAATTGAAATTAGAGATTAGTATAGGTAATGGAATGGGTAGTTGATTGAGTATAAGAATTAGGTAATACTTTACCTAGTTGGTATTTGATTTGGAGTGATTCTTGAAGTTAAAAATGGAGGTATTTTTGGTGTTTGTTTTAGTTGAAATGAAAAGCAATCAAATGGGTATTTTAATGATTTGTAATTGTTGTTGTTGTGTAAGGATATGAGGAAGAAAGGGCGTAGGTGTTAGTACGGTTTTGTGATATCTTGTGGTTAAATTAAGGTGGTCCCCTAGGTTAGTACATGGGTTAGGATCAACTAGGGGTTAAATGGGGATAGTTAAATGGGGATAAAAGAGAAGAATGTGGGTTTGTTGGCAACCTTTTTAGCTGGCATGTAAAGAGAAAAATATGGACATGTGGCAATGTGTGTGTAAATGAATTAGTACCTAATTAAGCTATGTTTGTGCTAATGATGTAATTAATTTAGGGATCAAGACATAGGCACGGGCACTTGTCTTTTTAGATGGGTTTGGCTTGATACTTTTAATGGGTTGGATATTTTATCTAGACGCCTTGAATTTATTGATAGATTACTTGGATATAGGACCACGAATTTGGGAAATTTGATTTAAGAATTTGATATAGCTAATTAATTTATCAAATTAGGGATTTAGCTCAATTTTAATGAGTAGGGAATTTTGAATTTTGATATTTTGGATAATTCGTTAGTTTAAGGAATTTGGTAAGCGGAGTAGTTGGATATTAAGGAATTTCCTACGTGTAGTATCTTAGATTTGATTTGAATAATTAGGTTACTGGGGAAAAGAATTTGATATGGTCGAATCTCTAATTTCAATTTGATTTGATTGCTAATTCAACTATATTAAAGTACCTCATTAATGACTAAACCAATTTTTGATTTAAAGCTCAAAATAACTCATAATTTTATACTATTTAATTATATTTTCCTAATTCAATTTTACATATTTAGGAATATTTCAAATACTGTTATACAGATAAGAACAATGGTCGAAAATTTGAGCCGAATGCGGAAATGCCAGAAAGAATGAAAGTGTCAATCGATGCAAAAGCAATGAGAACACTCCTGGATTAAGTGGATTATGCCACAGACAACTGATATACATCCTCGATTTGCAATCAAAGATAAAAGTTAGCTCAAAACTTTCAAATTGAGTTCTAAAATTTAATTTATATGAGAGGTTATGGTAGTAGCAGTAGATAGATGTAATATATATATATATATATGTATATATTAGTAATTGAAATTTAATTAAGAGAACCTTTTGTGATTGTATATAATTATATGACCAGTTCAAATTTTAAAATTTTGAAATTAAAAATAATACAATTTCTTGAGATATATTAGAGTGTTGACGATATAACAAATTTTAAAGGTACGTCGAAGTCGGAATGCATTACATAAGCCTTAAGGATGTCATGACTCTGTTCGCTCAAATGTAATGGTTACAAAAGCTCGTCATCAACAGAAGTCTCTGGAATTTATGACCTAAAGTGTTGTTGCTCTCGTTCTATAAATTCTGAAGTGGAGCATCTTAATTCTTATTAGCAATCTGGCTTATATGTCGGTACTTTGGTGGAGAATGGGCATACCGTGATCCTACTTCTTTCTATAATAACGGCTAGACATTAGCATAGTTTTCAAAACCGAACCGAACCAAACCAAACCAAAATTAAAACTGTCGGTTTTGGATCTTGAAATTAAAGAATCGGAACCGGAACTATTTCTCACGGTTTTGATCCGGTTCCTAATTTTGGTTTTGGAACCATTTTTTTTTTTCAAATAAAAATAAAAACAAATAGATGAATTTTAGTTTTTAATGAAATAAATTTTAAACTTAAAATAATAATTAGATCTAAAATTGTTAAATTATTTAACCAATTTAAAAAAAATTATTTAAAATGTTTATTTATTTGTATACAAACACATCCAATATCAATTGTAGTTAATAATATAAGATTGCAAAATACTGTAGAGGGTGAAAAATAAATTATAATGCAAAAAATAGTTTCATATTATTGAGTAAATGAATTTTACTTTTAGAAAAAGTTTATTTAAACTAATTATATATGATTTTAAACTATGTTTATTTGTGTAGTTAATAATGACATATTAAATATTGTGAATAAGTAATAAATTTGACTATTTATATGAAATAATTTAAATATTAATAATTATATATTTAATTTTTTCTTTTTTTTTTTTAATGGAACCAAGTGAAACCATCAATTCCATCGGTTTTAAGCCAAAGAACCACTTAGAAATCGGGAAACCGACGATTCCATGGCTGGTTCTGCAACTTGCCAACTAATTCAATTTCGGTTCTAGAATTACTGACGATGGTTCTGATTCGGTTCCTGGTTTGGAATTGAACCGTGTCTATATCTCAATTAACAACAATAAAGTTTAGATCATCAAATCAGAAAAAAAAAAAAAAGGACTGAACTTTGTTAAGAAGCTCGAACACTTGTTGACCAAGGGTTGATTTTGATAGTATGAGTGAGACTTCCAACGACACTCCACCACTTTACTCTGTTGCTCTACTCCGTTGCTATCAAACCAATGTTAGTAGCATAGGACAAATATATCATATTCTCAAATATCCGGTTTTCAAAAATTACAGACCCTTAAATGCATGTTAACAAGCAAAAAAAAAAAAAGTAATAAAAAAAAATAGTCGTGTAATGCATAAAAAGGTACAAACAAGTAGCCTTTTTTTAACTAAATTGTAATAACAGCAAGAAAGAGTTGTCCTACCAATTTTATTAAAAAAAAAAAAAAGAATTTAAATACAAGATCAAAAAGTATCAATTCAATAGTGTAAATATGCTGCATAAATCCAAGCCTATCTACCGTACTTTTCCTTGATTTAATTGGGCTGTTCTTGTATAGACTTAGTTTATATAGATAATTTATTTTGCTATTGGATTTTCATAAAAATGTAATGAGTTTTATAAATCTAACGACCTGTTTATTTGGAGGTAATTGAGTACTCCTATGAATCAATTTATTACCCTGTTTATTTGCATAATGAACCGAGCATATTTATTCCCGGTAATATTTCTATTTTTTATGCAGAGGGAATAAAAAAAAGCTACCTATCGTAAGATAAAAAATACGTAATCGAAGCAAGTTTATGTTTGAGGTCATTATTGATAATACTTACTTAAATAAGGTCAAGTTAAAAATAATTAATAATATACAGTATTAAAATCACTACTTACACATGACATATGAGACATCAATGTGAATCGAAACAATAACAAATATTTGAATCCATGACGGATGCCTTTTCTCACACATCCACACTCACTTACCAACTAAGCTGTACAATAATTAAACACGATTTAGCAACCATAGGCAAGCATGGTATCACGTCTTGTTAGTGCAATTTATTTGCAAATGATGCCTATCATGATTTCTACACAATTTTGAAATGGATTTTGGTAATTTTTTCGTATCAACTTTATTTTGGTTATTATTTTTTGTACAAGGGGTAGACGTGTGTTTCACCCATATGTAATCCATGAAAAAAGAAAAGAAAGTCATACTATTTATTCATTTTTTTTTTACACTTCTAGACCCATAATATCAACTATAATACGTGATTTTGGAAGTTATTTCAAAACCTAATCTTTTCCATGGATAAAGGCATGAGTTGCAATTTTTATTAAAGAAAATCTCAAATTTGGTCATGCTTTTTTAGGATCGGTTCCATTGTTTATTTAAAGGAAAAGTACCATTTTAGTTAGACATCGGCACGGTTCGGGTCGGTTCCGGACCCGAACCGGAACCGGAATCACCAGAGCCAGGGCAGTTCGCGGTTCCACGGAACCGCCGGTTCTGACGGTTCCTGTTCCGATTTCACATGAACCGTAAACCAAGTTTTTTTTTTTTTTTTTTTTAAATACAAAAGACCTGTCCTCTACTCCTCCCCTCCTCCTTCCTCCCAACCCTCCCAAACAAAACACTAAAATCATTCAGTGTGTGTGCGTTTCGGTTTTTTTTTTTTTTTTTTTAAGACGGGTCGGAACCGGTAGAACCGCCGGTTCCGCGTGACGAACCGCTAAGACCCGCCGGTTCCGACGGGTCCTTCGGCAGTTCGTAACCGTCCCCGACGGGGCGGTTCTCGGGTACGAAACCGCCGGGGACGGTTCGGGGTGGTTCACGTTTCGGAACCGCCCCGTGATGATGTTTAATTTTTGTCCTTAAATTTTATAAGTTTTTTCTATTTGAATCCTCAACCTTTTTTTTTTTCCTGTAGAATTCCTTAACGTTATCCAATGTCTACAAACTACACTTCTATTACCACCGTTAAGTTTCCATCCACCATTAACACAAGACAACTCTTGATTAGTCAACATTAATAAATTAAAATAAATATTATATTATTAAACATATTAAATAAATGCCATAAACTAGAGCTCATAAGTATCCATTTTGGCTACTCCATGAGCCTTCAAAGTAATTCACGAGAATAGCATGAATAAAATTCCCAAAGGAAAGTAATCCCACATGCAGAATCAAGTTATCTAGAATGAGAATATAATGCATACACATATATAACTTATAATGATAATACGCTAGTCATTATAATACCAGATTACAACTATAGCATAATACATAAAAATTATCTTAAGCATAAGATGATACTGAAAATAATTATGATTAATTCCTTCATACTCCCATAGATAACCTTTACTGGAATTTGACATTATATTGGGATGAGACTTTAGATTGACATTAGACATAGGCTAACCTAAAATAAGTGAAGACTATTGGGGGTAAATGAACTATTGCTTAGTGAGATAACCAGACCAATACACATACAATAGAACTTCACAAGCAATTTTATTATTCAAGCATATGCAATGTAACAATCATACAAATGAATAAATACAAGCTTGGATGACCGCAATCCAAATAAGAAGTAGATTTACACCCTCCCATCGGGTTTCAGAGCACGTACCCACCAAGACAGAGGAGAGTCTAAAAATACCAATTAGGAAACTTCTAGTTATGTATATTTATTGATAACTTAATTATTAATAGTTTAATCAGTTATACTAACTTGATGGCTTAGATTCTCCCTATAGCATTCTACTTTTATAGACTGATACCACAAATGGTGCTCCTTACTTTACCAACTAGTTTTTATGGAACTAGAAAGTCATCTAGAAACCCTAGGCTTAATCACTCTTCTTTATCAACTACTCCTAACCTTTCTATAAACTTGGAATGTAATAGGTATCATTTGTGGTGTGATGATGCATAAACCATGTAATCGTGCAATGCATGGTAGGTTAATTAGTTGTCCATCATTATAAGTTCGATATTTAGGTGGCCATTCAATTTTTATAGACAATCATCATATTCATGCCTACTACTCAATCATCAAATAGTAAGCAATTCCCAATCCCCACACATAATTCCTTATATCGATATGATTATAGAGATGCCACTACATTATATGCACATACAATATGTAAAATCAAAGTTACTTATCTATCCATAAAGTTAATAATAGTCATCAGAGAAATCCAAAAGTGAGTCTAATTCACCTATAATAAGTAATAATTACGAATTAACATATATATATGTGTATATATATATATATAGGAGAGAGAGAGAAATTAATCATAGGATCTTACGGTGCCTATTTTGACCTAAATTAGAGTTTTTGGTGTTTTTCATTATTTCCAATAAACCTTAATTTTTACCATAATAGCCCACTTACTATATATGATCATGAGACTTATCTAACTTAGGACTAGTATAATTTATTTAAATTGTGGTTCATAGTCGACATAATTATCATATTTCCTTTCATTGAGCCAAGTAGTTTATATCATGGGCTTATTTATTTATGCTTGTCCTCTTTTGTGAAATTTGATCCTTATATTTATTCATTTAACCTAATGTAACCATAGTTTAGCTAGCTAGGACTTGAAGATCATATTTTATCCTAATGATTGTATGAAATTGCAAATTGAGGCAACGGAAATTATGAAAACAATATCGAAATAGTGAATTAGGAAACTTTAAGTTACTAACCTAGGGTAAAATTAATTCTATTTGTTTCAATATTTGGGTTTTTCATTTTTTTTAGCTATGCAGTTGCATATTTATGAGTTTTATCAATATAATTACCATATGTGTGCAATTTCCACCCAAAAAAAAAAAAATTTGTGAAGATTTAGGGTCATAAGATGTTGGACTTTCTTCCTCTTCCTCTTCTTCTCCTTCTTCTTCTCCTTCTTCTTCTTCAAATTTCTCTCTCTCTCTCTCTCTCTCTCTCTCTCTTTGTCTATTTTTTTTTCTATCATGCCTTGTCCACATTTTGCTAGGGGATTAGGTTGAATGTCTACATCAACAGTGAAGTTTAACTCTAGTGTTATAGTGGACATAGTCATGAAAAGTTCAGTTAAGTACTCAATTGAACTTTTTGAAGTTCAGGTACCTAATTGAATTTTTAGCTAAAGTTCACGTATCAAATTTGATCTTTTTCCTTTATTTATAGACGAACACATCCCATTTGAGTTGAAATATTAGCCATGTGGGATTACATAGTACTCTAAAAGAGGTTGAGAAAGAAAAGGAAAAATCTCACATTATTTAGAAGTGGGATTGTTTTCTTGCTTTATATAAAACAGTCAAATATATTTTTCAATTATATTTAATTTGTATATTATTATCAACAACGCATTAAATGCCTTGAATATATAATAAAATATTTGTTTAAATATTGGTTTTTTACTTTTCATATTACTTTATGTTTATCCTTATTCTTATTTTTTTACAATAAATACATTTTATATTATTTTATATTTTCTTTTATTTTTTCTTGTGTGGACTTACATGGGTCTGGCTAGTCAAATTGACCATGACCCTTACACTTGTGCAGTTCCACCAACGAGCCCTAATTCAAACCCACCCCATGGGGATGTGTACCTACTGCCTTATACTCAATTTCCTTTTCTTTTAAGAGGATTTCATTGATTTTTTAATTTCCTTTTACTTTTAGTTGTAAACCACATAACTTGAGAGAATTTTCCAAGTTTATAATTTAATTGTGTTCTCTTTTATAATTTTTTTAATTGTAATTAATCTTTACATTTCTTAATCGTCCATAATTCTTGAAACACTACTAAAATATTCTTAAAATGAGGGATAAAAGGGTAAATATCATGAAAAGTTCCAAACGGGGGTGCATAGTATAGGTACAAATCCACTTGGTATATATTTCAAAATTTTGAGATCAAATTCCACAAAATGCATTTGAAGCCTAGCCATCCACTTAGAGCCCATGTATTTTAGAATCTTTTGGGTTTTAATAGTTATCCCAATTTAGAATCGCCAATGAGTTGAGTTCTTTGTGAGCTATTCAAATTAATCTAGTTAAAGCTTGGTTCATCATCAACTTGCTTTATAAACAAGTCAAGTTGGAGCCTAAAATAAAATTTTTCTATGCAAATAGGCTAACCTTGGACTTTTGTTTAAAGCAATAAAGCTTGTCTGAGTAACGCAGATCATCGCATAAAATCAGGTGGGTAGATGCAACACTAAAGGGGTGGAGATTTCATAGGAAGTTGATAATAAGACCTTATGGTATGTTAGATTCTAATCAAGGAAAATGGATTAGGAAAATTTATCATAGGACATTAGACAACAGGAGAAAAGAAATCATTAGGGAATGCTAACACTATCTCAAAGATAAGAACAATGGTAGAAAATTTGAGCCAAATGTGGAAATGCCCATAACTAGTTAAGGTTAATAGATACAAATGTGACAAGAATATTATTAGATTAAGTGGAGGAGTATGTCAAGGACGAATCAATTAGATCTTCAAATTGCAATCCAAGATAAAAGGCTACTTAAAAGCCTAGCAAAATGAGTTCTAAGATTTCACTTTTATTAGAAGTTGTCATAGGTAGAAGCATATAGACTTAATATATGTGTGTGTGTGTGTGTGTGTAGATGTATGGATTCAAATAAAGTAGTCACATGCGTGCTACATGAGTATCGCATTATATATGGTCTGCAAGGAGTGACACACAGTGACATGTCAAAAATGAATGATCAAGAGGGAAGTGTAATAAGAAGGAGAATAGACAATCTTATTGTCTCAAATGCACTTGTGATAGGTGGAGTGAAGGAGTTATCAAGCTTCAAACCCCACAATTAGTGATGAACAAGTGTTTGATCTCTTGAGACAAAAATTAAGTTGCACCTTAATGTATCTATCAAGTTTCTTCTTCTTTGAATGAGAAGGGACTAGAGTATTTATATAGCTTAGCCATTAATGTCATTCGTTGGATCACACTAACAATCAATGGCCAAGATAAGTCCCTTTTAATGCATCAGCCAGACCAAGAAAGGTTAGACCACAAACAAGCCGATCCAAGGGCTCTACTCAAAGCCCACCATACCAAATCTCCTTTGATCATCCTAATAACTAAACTAGATTTACTGGATTCTGTCACTCAATCTACTAGTCAAACCCAAATATATATAATAATATTTATATTTTATTATGCCCATTTACAATATATATTAAGATTATTCAATTAAGAACCGTTATAATACATATCTTGAGATCTCTTAGACTATTTAGGATATAACAAATTCATACCTATGTCTAAGTCGGAATGCGCAACATAAGCCTTCAGGTAAGTCGTGACCGTGTTTGCTCAAATGTAACAGCCACAAAAGCTGATCACCAACAGGAGTTATTGGTATTTGATGACCTAAGTTGTGGTTGCTTTCGTTTAATAAATTGTGCATCAGGACATCTTAATTCTTATCAATGGTCTGTTAGATATCGGTGCTTTCGTGGAAAAGGAGCATATACTGTGGTCCCACTTTTTTCCATAATAACGACAGCATACTTTATATCATCATATCAAAAAAAGAAGCCTGAACTTTGTTAGGAAGCTCGAACACTTATTGACCAAGGGCTGATTTTGACATCCCCTGTCAATGGGCCTATCAACGACACTCCACCACTTTACTCTGTTACTCTACTCCGTTGCTCACTATCAAACCAATGTCAGTAGAACAGTTATATCAGATTCTTAAATATTCGATTTTCAAAAACTAGAAAACTTTTATATACGGGAACATCTCTTTACTGATCCACAATAAGTTTATGATTAAATATGATGAAATCACATAATTTTAAATACTTTTAAAGAGTTGTAATTAAACGACGTAACAGTTTGTATACAAATATAATAAAACTATCATAATCATAAAAAACTCCAACTGAATAATTGTAATTACATCATATTTAAAATAATTTATGAACATGCGTCATTAATATATTAACCGTGATAATGTTTTAAGGAAATCTATCATTTTTTATGAATACGTGCATGCTTGATACAAAAATTTGCAAATCGCGATGATTACTATGGTTTTCACTTCTCCGAATTTCAAGTTTAACATTCATCATATTTTAGAAAAAGAAAAAAAAAAGTTTCATATGGAAATTCAAATTTTTACCTGTGCATTGTATGTACTCTTAACTAGTTATCAATTAAATAAAGCCATTATAAACGTTTTTTTTTTTTCCCTTAAATTTGCGAAGAGGCTCAAAACATAAACACATACGATGTCACAGGACAATTCCATTCTATATTATATGACTAGACAAATGCATTTTCTATTATTTCAAATTATTTATCGGACAATACAAAAACAATAAAATAAATAAACCGTTATGTTAACAAAAAATGATGTTAATTTCAACATCATGCATGTCGCCCTCAAAGCTATAAGTAGCATCTTAAATTACTTTGGAAATATATATGTATAAATCCAAATGGTGCGGGAACCACTTGGGACTTGAGAGGCAAGGTCGAACACTTCTGTAACAAGGGTGTGAACTAGGAATACCTGACCATCTTGACTAAAAACATATGTAGGTATAAAAATAGCCACTACATGGGAGTGTGGAATTGTCAGCAGACTTACCCTTAACACAGATTTTGATCATCTTGTCTTCTTCATTATTAATATTGGTCATTAAGAATTTGGGGCATTACTCTAGTTATTCTACTTGTTTTCCTGATCACGTTGTACCAGCAATAATTGAAATGGAATACAGAGCAAGTATTAGCAGATTGTTTCCAAAAGGTTTCCACCCCAGCGATGAAGAACTTCTTGATGACTTGCGACAAAAAGTACTTGGGCGTGGCAATGAATGCTTGACCCCGTTCGTTGATGTCCCCGAACAAGATGAACCATGGGACCTGGCCAGAATGATCAACGGTGAGATTCAGAATTAATACACACACACACACACACACATAGCATGATCAATTTGTTGCACCAGAAAACTATCGTTCCGAATTTTTGAATATGGAACATTGAACTTTATGTTATCTTGTAGGCTTGTGGGGGCAGACACTTAAAGAGTGGTACTTCATTCGTTCTGTAACCGAAAAATTCAGAAACAGCAAGCGTCAATGTCGGACAACTCATTCGGGTTACTGGAAAGTGACTGGAAAAGAAAGGAAGATAAGAAGTGAGGAAACGTATAAAGTCATTGGTACCAAGAAGACATTGGTGTATTACAGAGGTCGTGTACCAAATGGGGAAAGAACCAATTGGGTCATGCATGAAATTCACCAAGATCCAAAATGTCCTGGCAAACAGGTATATGACTGCTACCACCGGTATTTGATCTGTTTTTACTGATTGTTGCAACCATGGACAAAGATAAATATTTGTCGTTTCAAAATTTTGATTATTATTAATGCCGAATAAGTTAGGAAAATTATCTGTGCATGACGTTTTGTAGGTACCACTTGTGGTCTGCCGGCTGAGAAACAAAAAGGATAAGAAAGGTGCTGAGGATGATGCATCAAAATTCAACCAAGAAGGCGATTCGATTAGCATCTCCAATGCATTTGCCATGACCACAGAAAGTGAAGCAATTGAAGATACAGTTAGTGTTGCGAGTCCTGTTACTATTACTAGTAAAAGCAATGATGTTATTCAGGATGGGTCACATAGCCCTAGTATTGCTCTTGAAGCTGAACAGGAAGAAAATGCAAAGAAAGAGGTAAAAAACCATGCTTTCTTTTGTTAAAATTTCTATGTGACTTGTATATTTAAGATGGTAAAACTCTAATTATCGAGACACTTTTTTGTACAATAGCTTGGAGTTTATTAGAATTTTAAAGTTAAGCATGTCCAGAGGAAAATAATCCTAGAATGGTAACCTCCTAAAAAGTAATTAGTGACAAGAATAAAATCGTACCATATTTAATTAAATCGGACAGAGTTCTGATCGTTACAATAATTGTTGAAACTAGACACATTCAATAGTTGTTAAAACTATGCAGAGACGAGTATTGATTTCCTTCATTTTTGTCTTTTCTGTAACACAGGCACCGGGAGAATATTATGCGGGCTTGGAGGCAGAATTACCTTTTTCTGTTTTTGACAATTTGGGCAACTTCTGCCCAAGTGAGTTCTTTGACGACGCAGAGATGGGAGGACATTTAACTAACGAGTATTATGATTGGAGACAATTCATCGATTGGGATGAAGTGATGGATCCTCAAGATGGGAGAGATGGGATATTTCACTTTGCTTACTAAATAGCACAAGGAGTCGGACTATAGCAGTGTCTGGTTTTGTTTTACTAGTCTAGGGCCTCTTGTTTCTTTTCTTGTACTATGTTATGAATGAAAATTAAGGATGTTGTCACTTGAAAGTGCTTTCCTTTATCTTTGTTATAGTTTTCTTTCTTTTTTTTTTGTTAATTATTTTTGTTAGGGTTTAATGAATTCGTTACTAAACTTATAATTGATCAATTTAATATCTAAATAAACTTTTCGAGTATACTTTTACTACACTTCATTAATTCTATTAAATGATGCAGAAATAAACTTTTCTAGTATACTTTTACTACCTAGACTAACTTCATCAATTCTTTTAAATGGCATGGATCTTTCGGCCTATATGAGAGCAGCATGTGTCCTTTTAAGTAATGTTGAAGTTTCTTTTCAATTATAGGATAATTTTCACAATAATTATAATTCTTATTACTTGTAGGGATAATGTCACATTTACTACATGAACTTTATCTAAATATTTAGTTAACTATCTGGACTCTTAATTAGTCAATTTACTATAGACTCTTAATTAATCAATTTTGCTATCTAATTTAACTTTTCATGGATGCTAACACTACCTACACTAGCACAATCAACTTCGTTAGCTAATGTGACACGTTCAATCAATAAGAATGTGTCACATGTCAAATGATGTGGCATTTATTATTATTAAGCATTTTGTCATTATACTTATTATTATCATAATTTTTATCATTATAATTATAAATAGTATTATTTTATTTATTTATAATAAAATAAAACCCTATGGGCCTATTTAAGACTTTGAGTACAAATAAGCCCATTGAAGTTTATCACACTTAATCCACACTTATGCCATGGCAACTTTCATTTCAACCAAAGGCTCATAAATTGAAGCTTATATAGAAGACTAAGAATTAAGAACTCAACCATGCCAAACAACATTTCTTTGTAAAAAACAAAAACACACTGTTATCATAGCAAATGTCAGTACAACAAAAATGGTCTCACGCTACATTTTTTAAATGGGGTTATATGTACATTTAACGTGGCTAAAGATAATTAATTACATTTAAATCACCGTAGCTATTAAACATCGCAAAAGTTATGTTGCAAATTGATTTGGTCACATTTAAAAAGAAGACGTTGCTAGAGAAGCCTAAGGCTCAAATTGTCTTTAATGTGCCACTTTTAAATGTAACAAATCATATGGTATAGGTGACACATTAGAGTGGCTAATTGCAATCACTGTATTATCCTATTGTGAAACGTGGTTAATAATGCTAATTAGTTGCGTTTAATCTTTACTAAATATTACCCACCAACTAAATTTGCCACTAGTAAACACAATTATTCTTCTAGATTTGCAATTTGTAAATGTGACCAATCGTTAAAAGTAGTCACGTTTAAAAGTAGTTGTTTTATGAAATTTGTTCAGCTTTGTCATGTTAAACCATGACCAATGTTGTAAATTAGCCACGTTTAGCATTATCTATTAACTAAATTTGCCACTAGTACACATGGCTATTCTTCTAAATTTGCAATTTGTAAACGTGACCAATCATTAAAAGTAGTCACATTTAAAAGCAATTGTTTTGCGAAATTTGTTCAGGCTTGTCATGTTAAACCATGACCAATGTTGTAAATTAGCCATGTTTAGCATTACCCACCAACTAAATTTGCCACTAGTACAGGTGGCTATTCTTCTAAATTTGCAATTTGTAAATATAACCAATCATGTAAAATAGCCATGTTTAAAAGAGACTATGTAGCAAAATTTGTTTAGGTTTGTCATGCTACATCTGTTGTACAACAAGTGTATGATGTAGCTATTGTTAAACACGGCTAATTTACAAGATTGGTCATGGTTTAGCATGACAAACCTAAACAAACTTTGCAACATAGCCACTTTTAAACATGGCTATTTTACATGCAAAGAATCAAAATCAAACATCTTACACCAGGTATGTTACAATGATAAAGATTTACTTATTTGGCATATAGATGTGTTTTACAATATTAATTAGCCTTTTCAGCATAAGGATATGAATTATAAGGCTAATGATAAAGATTTACTTATTTGGCATAAGGAAATGCAACAACAAAATTTAAGGAATTTTCATATGTTCCAACAATTTCTATTTGAGGATAGAGCCAAAGACTCCATTGAGGTAATACTATAGGTGAAGAAGCTATTATGTTGGCCACCCAGCGTTCGAAATCTGCTATCGAGTAATAAAAAATCAATGAATAATTACTTTGAATAACAAATCAATTAATTACTTAAACTAATATCAATGAATGAAAGTTTGCCTACCCTCTCCAACATCATGATGAAAGGCTACCTGCTTTACCATACAGAAAAAAAAAAAAAAAAAGGTAAAAGCCAATCCTTTGTTTTTATAAAGAAAAGCAGAGTACATTTACCTAAGTGAATCTCCTTTCAAAATCCTCTATACCTATGAATCTCCTTTCAAAGAGATTGGAAAGTTCTTTAATATTTGTTATAGTTAATGCTGCTAGAAGCTTCACTGGAGGAGCATTGAATCAATTGAGACATCACTATTAGTGATATTCCTCACATCTCCTTAACTTTCTTCTACATAATCCATTTTTTTCAAGAAGCTTTATGTCTTATTGTTTGTTCTCATCAAACCTGTTAAGCCCAGAGGGTACCCTAAACTCAATAGTCCACTACACACAATATGAAAGCTTAGGAATAACTAGCTTAGTCACTCAAAAACTTTAATATTATACACAATGCGTACTTTCATGACAATAGGAGATGTCGATGGAGTATTTCAATTTAAGAAGATAGTAGTATAATAGCATACAAGAATTTTTAAGCATAAACTTCATAAGTTAACAAGATTAAAGTCTTACAATGCAAAGAGGCATATACCCCATCAAAGTCTTAAAGATTACAAATCATCAAGTCTTTCAAAAGTAAACACATCTATCTCAAATAAACTAAACACTATGTGAGGAGATTTCTATAAAAGTCTATTCCTAAATTTCTCTTATGAACTTCGTTCAAAAGCTCTTCAATCTTATAAGTCATTATCTATGGCAAAATCTCCCTAGAACATAGCTATATGTACTTTTGTGTCAAAAGAATCTATAAGGTTATAAGCATAACTTGCTTAGTAAGTAAATTCCCATAATGACGTACCTATACATAAAAATAATCAACCATGTTTGTTAATCTAACATATGAGATGCATCATCAGATGATAACAAATACATATGATTAATTGGAAATCATATGTAGAATGGATTTACACCCTCCATATTAGGGGTTAAGGAATGCTTTGAAAATAAAGGCCCATATGACCACCAATTTTAATAGACTTTAGATTCCTACCAACCACCACTACTAGTTCCTAGGCTTCTTGCATAAAGCGATCAATTCGGTGAGGTTCCTCCATGAGGCCGTATTCCTCGAATGAAGTAGTTCCTTATGTTGGAGTAGGGCACCCTGCCCATCCAGTCCCATACGTACAAAGTAGTAGTGAAAATTAAATGTGACTCAACTTCATACCATGCATGAATAATTTATTAATTTACTTCCAACCAAATTAATTTCTATTTTATGGATTACCACTCAGATATACACATACACAACAACATGATAATGGAACAAAAGCATTAATCAACAATTCAAATTCTAAGATACTTATCTTTCATTTATCAAGCATGATGAAACACAAACATAATCCCATGATGATCCCACATGCAATTCCATTTCTTTATCTTTTTCCTAGATTCTAATGTTTTATTCTACAAGCACATATAAGAATACATAAAGAGATAAACTCACTCAACTATTAGAAAAGCTCCTGATCGAAATAGTCCTTTGGAAACGGCACGTTGTTGTCTTCATCACCTGAATAAAAGAAATATCCCATATGAGTATTTCATACTATCCTTTCTTGAAATTCTATTCTAGTAAACTAATTTTTCAGTAGATTTTTTGGTTAATAAGTTTCAACTTTAAAATGGTCATAACTAACTCGTTTTAACTTTGATTCACATATGAATAGTCGATTTCTACTTACTTGGAATACTCTATCCATTTTTAGGATTATTTCAAACATTTAAGATCGTTTAGATCTTGGAAATATGGGGGTCAGATTGTTCCTAGACTTGTATTTAAGTTCATTTTAACACTTTTTTAGAAGTTTCATCCTCTGTAGACTCTCTATGGCAAGTGTATTTATTATTTATATACTTAAACATAATTAGAAACTCAATAATTCATACTATATTCATGATCCTAGTAATGTCGCTCAAAATAAAATTTCTACTAAATAAACTTTCTAACAATTTAGGAAACTTAGGCCCACGGAAAATAAACTTTCAAAACTTGTAGTGAAATTTTATTTCTTAGGCCTTATAATGGAAGATTCAATCTTAAATTAAGTTGTTGTATTTTATTTTATTCCTTGTGAATTTTGGTTAAATTTTCATTTGAAAACTCATTTGTCAAAATGTTGATTTTTATGTGTTCTCAAGCAAAGAATTTCAAGTTGTAAAAATTTCAAAATCTTATGTCTATATCAAGGCATTTTTAAGAAAATAGGAATTTAATTTTGTTTTTAAAATTTTCTTTTGGTGAACAATTCTTTTCCATGTGTTGAAAGTGAATTTTGAAAAAATTATTTTACATAGCAAAGAAGTGTCAGTACATGTGATTGAAAAATTTATTCTGGCATATCATCACTATAAGTCTTTATGTTCATGAACATGAAACTAGACTCAAAAACATTATAATAACAAAATGAACTTAGGTGCAAAAGTTGACAAGGTTAACAATAAAATACAAAGATAACAAAATAAAAACATAGGAGTCTTAACTCATAATCAAGGCTCCTCAAGACTTAAAATAATCCAATCACCATGTAAATAAATAAAAATGAAACAAGATGAAATAGAATAAAGTAGGAGTCTTAAATATTATATAAGGCTTATCAGAACTTGAAATAATCCAATCACCATGTAAAATAAATAAAAATGAAATAGAATCAAGTGGGAGTCTTAGATCTTAGACAAGGCTCCCCAAGACTTGAAATAATCCATTATCCTTTGGATTCAAATATGGAAAAGTCCAAAACTAGCTAGAAGTTGACTAGTCTTATTATGACTTAAAATAGACAAGTCTAAAACATGAAAATAAATTACTTGAAAGTAAAGAACATAAATTAAACAAGTTAGATTAGTGAGCAATATACTTTAAAGAATATATAGTTACTTATACATATAAATACTTATATAATAGTCAAATTAACCAACATAAACATAATAATAAACAAGGTTTGAGTAATGTATGATGTTTATACACTTCTATCCTTAGCTTTTGAGCCTCATGGGGGAATTTTTTCTCTAAGATCTTGCATGAACACCTACATAATCATAATATAGGAGAAGTGTTTAGAAGACTTGCCTAGACAAAAGCATGGGAATGTGTGTATTGGTAAAGGAAGAGAGAGAGCTGAGATTGGTAAGAGAGGGAGAGAGAGAAGTAGCAACAAAAATACTAGGGGGGAGAAGAGAATTTTAGAGAGAAAGTGAGAGAGTTTTAAGAGTGAAATGAAGACGTAAAGTGAAAAATAAGTGAGTGTGTGTGGGTATTTATAAAGAGAAAAAAGAGGGAATTAAAGTATGGAAAAGTTGAAAAAGAAAAATAAAATAGAGAGGGAGAGAGGAGCTAGCATGAGAGAGAGTAAGTATGATGGATTAGATGTAGTGTAAGAGTAGGTTAAGGTGTGGTAAGAATAGGGACAAAAGTGATTGAAATGAATAGTAAAAAATAGTAATTGAAATGATAAATTATTTACCGGTAGAGAATAAAATATGCATATAAGTGTTATAATTGATGTTTTTATGAGCCAATAAAATTTTATCTAATATTATAAGGATAATTCAATATCATTTTATTGTTAATTATTCGTCAGATTATATTACCTTGGTTTACGTGTCGATGATTGGATACAAAAATTATTATCACAAAAGGTTCGGAAAGGTTAGGGTTTCGAAAACTCCTATTAAATAGTAATGAACACTAAAAAATAGTAATTGAACTGATAAATTATTTATTGGTAGAGAATAAAATATGCATATAAGTGTTATGACTGACGTTTTTATGAACTGATAAAATTTTATCTAATATTGTCAAGATAATTCAATATTGTTTTATTATTAATTATTTGTAGGATATTATTGCCTTGGTTTGCGTGTCAATGATCGAATATAGAAATCATTATCGAAAAAGGTTTGGAAAAGTTAGGGTTTCAGTAACTCCAATTATTTTAGGGCATAAACCTTATACTCGACTTATTTTGAGGGTTTTCACCTTTTTTTTTTTATTTCGTTGGATATTTTAGTGTTCTAGAATTATATTAGATCAAGTCAAGGTTTCTAGTGTTTAGAGTTGACTCCATTTCACTATAAGGTTTCGGTTCCAATATTGGCTTTAAGGTTTTCCTATAAGATTACCATAACATCTAGGGGTTTACAAGACCAAGCCAACTTTTGTATCAATAATATCTGTCGATCAAATCATAGCAGGTGAATTTAGTCTTGCCCTGTTGAAAATATCTCTCAATCGAATGGTGGCACAAATGTTGATATTATAATTTGGTCCATTGTCCCACATTGGTAAAAAACAAACCTTTTGTATAATATTCAACCAAAGGAACTAAGTTTCAAAAAGTAGGTGATGAGCTAGGAGATGAGTGTGGGTTAGATATCTATGCATTAATTCAAATAGGCCTTTTAGGCCTAACTATATTTACTTTTAAAAATTGAAAATCGTAACAAAAATAATTATTATCACAAAAATAAGTGAAATTAAGGTGCAATAAATAAAACAAGAATACTATTGATATGCAGAGGAGACACATGTCAAGTTTTAATTTGCTAAGAATGCCACGTCAGCCAATAAAGATAATGGAAGTCCACGTAGTAATAGTAAACGCAAAATGTTAAATTGGGTAGTAAATTGACTAACTGAAAGCTTAAGTAGTTAATTGAATATTTGAGTAAAGGTTATGTAGTAAATGTGACATTGTCCCTTACTTATTTCATAATCATCAGTATTTTACATATAAAAACAAAATAGCTTACTTATATCATAATTATTAATATTTTATTTATAAGAAAAAATTAGTTTTGAGCTTAAGCCCAGTTGAATTGAAACTTACAAAGCAAACCAACATGAGCGTTTTACTCTTATAGCATTTCAACCACTCCCCCAGTTATCCTTATATACAAGACACAATGATGAAATTTTTCCAATGTGGGACAATGGATCTTGGCTTGTTGTTTGTACCATAAATTCTCTTTTATACAATCGTTTCTCTATAGCATATGTTAGAGTTTTTGCATCAATAATTAGTGCAATTGTAGCATGAGGATCCTTTTACAGACAACAATATTCTTATGAAATCCCAAATCATCAAAAGCTTGTCTAAATGCTACTCAATGTCTTTTGGGACATTGTTCATCAATCTAAAGGTACCAACCAAGTTCTTGTCGATACGTTGATTGTCTAAGGCTTCTTCCTTATATGATGAATCTTATCTTGTTATTACTTTCTATTTTTTTTTTTCCATTTACACTTTCCTTCAGTAAGATGTGATATATATATGTATTACCAATCCATACCATCTATTCACATGGGTGCAACTTTGATACTCTATATGTTTCCTGCTTCTTCACGATCTTCTTCATTAACAAAGGAACCAACAAACGAGAGCGGCCTACACTAGAGCATATAAGTTAAGCGTGCTATATTGATATGAATTTCAATAAAGCTGTCTTTGACAGTTTGGAAAAAAAAATCCTTTCACTGGTTTTTAATCGCTTGAAATCCAAGCATGATTTAAAGGATTCCTAGAATGCATTATTGTTATTGACCTAAAGGTAGCCAACTTGAACCCTTAGTTTTCAAACCAAGAAGATAGCCAATGTGTGTGTAGTAGAGTACAGAGTACTGACCAAATGTGCACGTATCAAACCTAAGCCACTTCTGTTGTCCATGCAACTTACTTGAATGTTAAGTTGTCTCTGGGTACTCTAATTTATGATGGATACAACTCTGGCTTATATGATACAACTCCATTTTAGCCAAGTTAAAAGGCTCAACACCTATATAAATTAATTAGGGAAAGTTATTGTCTTTGGATAGTCCACAAAAGAAGTGGTAGTAGGAGCTATAGGATCTTATTACTTTAAACAGTTCTTCTAGCATTGAAGGTAATTAATTTTTTTCTAAAAAGATTGATTTAGAGGAAGAGGAGAACATATCACATTATCTCACACTGCTAAAATTTTACCATTTAGCCTATCATATTAACATGATGGAACAACCTAAGAGCGAAGTGTTCAAAGATAAAGGCCAATGGTGATGTTGATGCTTGTGGGCTGAGTCCAGTATGCTTGTTCTCTTTTATACTTATAATAATAATCGTGTGTAAAAATATATTAATAATAATTATGGTAACAATTATAACAATTCTTATTAAGAATAAGATAATAGTAGTTATAGTGAAAATAATAATCAAATAATGCAGTTTAGGACACATGTTGCATTTTAATCATCTAATAGACTAAACGAAGTTAAGTTAGGTAGTATGAGTGTACTAAAAAACTTAGGTATTAAATTGATTAATTATAAGTTTATGTAATTAAGGCCTATTTGGATTGTTGGATTTTAATTGTATCGGATCGATATCTATAACTTATTTGTATCATGTTTGCATTAGTTCAATATTGGTTATGTTTGATCAGTTTATGAATAAAACTATCGGTTTTTTCATTTTTATCAGTTTCTTGACAAATATCAGTTTGAAAACGATAAAAAAAATGATACTAAAATGACGACACAAACAGGTTAATTGCACGTTTGGACAAAGTTCAGTGTCAAATGCAACATTAACCCTATTTGTTATAATATAAATCATCTCCTTGGAAGGACAAAAGTACTCACCTTTTAATGGAGGAAAATATTAATTATAATATAATGATACAGCTAGACTTTGATTAAGTTTGTAGAAATTATACTCTCTTTTTTTTTTTTTTTTTTTTTTTTTTTTTGTCATAGGTGCCATTTGTGAGAGAAACTAGGAATATGTTGAGTTTAAATCATTTAATGAATTTAATTACTCATTATAACTTAATCAAACTCATCTACCTTATTTTATGATATTTATATGGATAAAATTTTAACTTGATTTAAGTTTTCTCGTGAAGTCTCGGTTTATAAAATTTGTTTGCAAGTTGCTATAATTCAATCAAATATTTACTTATTTATTTAAATAGATCATTATTTAACTGTCAAATATTGCTATGATCATAGATTTTCCCTTCGAGGCATTTGATCCTAAGGTTAGTTATGGTTATACCTTTAGGTTTCTAAATCATTTACACCAAAATCATTAGAGTTCACTAAGGTCTTTAAAATTTCTTGCTTTATGGATTATGGTTCACATTATAAAATCAATGATGCTCAAATAAACTTTTGAACATCACAAAGAGATTTCTCAGGGGCTTACAAAAATTGTGTTATGTTGAATGGTTTTGGAAATTGAAAAACAAGAAAAGATCGCCCTTTTTTAAGAAGTCTTACTATGGCCCATCTACGTACAAGCCTAGGTGCATTTCATGTGCCCAAAACCTATGTGTAAGTCGGAATGTGCAACGTAAGCCTTCAGGTATGTCGTGACCGTGTCTGCTCAGATGTAATAGTCACAAAAGCTCATCGCCAACAGAAGTTAATGGTATTTGATGACCTAAGTTGTGGCTGCTTTCGTTTAATAAATTGCGCATTGGAACATCTTAATTCTTGTCAATAGTCTGTTAGATATATGTACTTTCGTGGAAAGGGTGGATATACTGTGGTCCGACTTCTTTACATAATAACGCCAGTAAAGTTAGATCATCACATCATAAAAAGAAGCCTGAACTTTGTTAAGAAGCTCGAGCACTTATTGACCAAGGGCTGATTTTGAATATCCCCTGTCAATGAGCCTATCAACAACACTCCACTTTACTCTGTTACTCTACTCCGATGCTTACTATCAAACTAATGTCACTATTATAGAACAATTATAGCAGATTCTTAAATATCCGGTTTTCAAAAATTAGAAACCTTTTATATACAGGGACATCTCTTTACCGATCCCCAATAAGTTTATGTGATCTATGAAAAAAAATAAAACAAAGTTACACTACTTGTTTTAACACTTCTAAACCCGTCAAATCAATTATAATATATGATACTATTTTAATGCCATATCTTTACGCAGATAAGGGCATTAGTTGCAATCCTTGTGATTAAATATGATGAATGACATAATTTTAAGTACTTTTAAAGAGTTGTAATTAAATTACATAACATTTTATAAATAGAATAAAACTATCATAATCATATAAAACTTCCATTAAATAATTGTAGTTACATCATACTTAAAATAATTTATAAATATGCATTATTAATATATTAACCGTGATAATGTTTTAAGGAAATCTATTACTTTTTTATGAATATGTACATGGTTGATATTTAAAATTTGCGTATCGCAATGATTACTATGTTTTCACTTCTCCGTATCTCAATTTTAAGATATATCGTATTTTAGAAAAACAAAAGGTTTTATATTGAAATTCAGATTTTTACCTGCGCATTGTATGTACTCTTAACTAGTTATCAATTAAATCAAAGCCATTATAAACATTTTTTTCCCCTTAAATTTGCGAAGAGGCTCAAAACATAAACACGGACCATGCTAGAGCACATTTCCATTCTATATATTATATGACTAGAGAAATCCTTTCATATTATTCCAAATGATATCATTAGATAATACCAAATAAATAAATAAATAAATAAAATAAACCGTTATGTTGAAAAAAGAAAATGATGTTGATTTCAACATCATGCATGTCGCCTTCAAAGCTACAAGTTGTACTTCGTAGATATACATGTGGGACTTGTGAGGCAGGTCGAACACTTCTGTAACAAGGGTGTGAACTAAGAATACCTGACCATCTTTGACTAAAACAGGTAGGTATGAAAATAGCCACTTCATGGGAGTGTGGAATTGTCAGTGGACTTACCTTTAACATAGATTTTGATCATCTTGTCTTTTTTCATTATTAATACTGGTCTTTAAGATTTGAGGCATTACTTGAAATGGAATATAGGGCAAGTATTAGCAGATTAAGTAATTAACTATCTAATTCCATTTGATTATTCACTTATATTTTGTTATTCCTTGGAGTAAGGTCTTACATATGTTTGTATACATAAGGTCTTAAATTGATATATTGAGTTGGATTTTATTTGAGGTATTGAGTTCAAGTAGTTTGGATTAAGTCCATGAGTATTAAGGAATTAAACTTCTTATTTAGAAGTATTGGGTCTTTCGGGGTCCTATATTAGGTTCAATAATAATTTAACTAAAACTATTATTATTTAGGGTAATGGGGTTTAAGAAATTAATAATGAGCCCTTTTGAGAAATGAAATATAATTTAGATAGAATTGGGCTTGAATATTTATTTAAGTTGAATTGAGTAAAATTGGGTATTGGTCTAAGGAATTGAGTAAAAGCCCAATTGAAATTTAATTTAGATTTAATTAAAGCTATAGGGCCTTCTAAATTTCTATTTAAGCCCATTAAGTATATTTTAGGCTTATGAACCCAAGTAATGTTATATGAGCTCATTAGGTAATTCAATACCGCGAAAATGATAATGGACTTAAATATTTTAAAAATAGATCCAATTGATATATGTAAAGTGTGTTAGGCTTATATTATAGAATTTAAGTCCATAAGCGATAAAATTAAGTATTGGTTTCAATTGTTAGGCTTAGACCCTAATTGGCTAAGGAATTCTTAATAAGATCTAATTTGGCCTATCTAGATATAAATAGGCCTAAATGGCTAAAAATCAATTTATTGGCCCTTAAGTTATATTTTATGCTAATTTAATTTTTTAAACCCATTTGTAGTTATTTAGTCAAATTGGACTCCAATATAATGTCTAGGCCCATAATCAATTATCAAAGCTCAAAATCAATTTCATTAGCCAAGTTGATCTTAAATTATTTTCTAAGTCCATTTTAATTATTCAAGTCATATTAAATATATTTTTACCATCTTAGCCTTTTTCAGACATTTATATCATATTGGTCATATTTTACTATTTAGGCCCATTTAAGCTACTTTAGCCAATTTAGTACTAAAATTGTTACTAATTCAATTTTTAAGCCCAAATATTTATAAGGTCTATTTTATTACTAATTACCTATTTTAAGCCTAATTACTAAGCTAAAAACCTATAGTGACTTTATTTGGCACATTTAATCCATTTAAGTCCACTTAATCCATAAACCGTCAACTAAGCCCATAATAATTTATTTAAGTTAATTTAAGCCATAATATGTCAATTTACTTAATTTTATAACTAAAAGTCCTATTATGCCTAATTATCCTAATTAGACCCATTTATCTATTTTTATCCAAGTTAAATTTAACAAAAGGCTAGTAAATTACAATATGCCTAAATTAACTAATTATAGCTAATTGCACATTAATCAAGTTATTTTAATAATTATTTCATTTAATAAAGTCCAAATTAAATAAAAATGGAATTCAAAATAGGGCTGGAATAGGGGATAGGTCAGCATATGGTTTAAAAATCAGTTCGGTTCAGTGCAGTTTTTGTTTTTTTTTTTTTTTTTTTTTTTTATCCAGTTTCTTTCACAAACTTATACTAGACATCCTAGGAGTTCAGTCAGACCAGGTCTCACAAAGAAATGAGATGGAAAACTGATCTATTTGGCCCTCATAATCAGATCAATTCAATCAGCACCTAAACAACGTTAGCCAAAAAGAAAATTCTAAAAAATATATATTAAATGATTTTCAAAAATAATGAAAATATCCAATTTGAATGTACACATCGAAATTCCATTTCCCAAAATTTTATGCAAAAATAAAATCATTTCATATTTCTTCTAACT
Source organism: Combretum micranthum (assembly GCA_024138025.1). Taxonomy (NCBI): domain Eukaryota; kingdom Viridiplantae; phylum Streptophyta; class Magnoliopsida; order Myrtales; family Combretaceae; genus Combretum; species Combretum micranthum. Next base: position 396,259 of record JAMXBD010001118.1, on the reverse strand, counting down.
AATTTGAAATTAGGCAAAACATGTGTTTCTAGAGTTCATTTCACCATCCCAGGCTTAATATAAGCCATTTAAATTCTTATTCCATATTTTTCTTGCATAATATAAGATGATTCCAACATATTTACATAATTTTATCACACCATAATATTTTTCTAGCACATAAACATGAATTTCTAGGCCATATTCGCATTTTCCAACTATAAATCATAAATTTCCAAATTTATTCACACTTGATTTAATTAAATAACAATCAAAATAATATATCTATATTTCCATGATAATTTCCAACACATCAACATATTATACATGCATAAACTTCTCAAGTTTATTTTAATTCTAACATATATCATACAGTTATATGTGTGTTTGTGTGTTTTATAACTAGCTTTTGTAAATCATTTACTATATGCATATTATCTTCATCATGATTTCTAGATCTATATCATTATTACTATCTAAAACAATTATTAACAAAAAAATCAACATTCAATCTAAGTAGATTAACTTGGTAATACTGCAAAAAATTGGTTTTGTAATTCTTCAATTCCTATACTACTACACACCCCTCAAATATATAGATGATGGAACTTTAATCATAAAGGCACATTTTGGTGTAATGGCTTGGAGTTAATCAAAACTCCAAAGTTAAGCATGCTCTAGGTAAAGTAATCCTAAGATGGGTGACCTATTAGGAAGCGATGGCACCAAAGGATAAAAGCATACGATGTGTGGTTAAAGCGAAAAATACCTTGATGGGTAGAGTTTCAGGGCATCATAAGAGGTATCAGAGTAGTTCACCAGCCGGAAGTGGAGGAGTGTGTCATCATTGCCTGGTGTGGTTCTAAACATGTAACGAAACTAACAAGAATGTCAGTTCTATAAGTGAGGGAGTATGTGATACCCCCCAAACATATAAATGGTGGAACTCTAATCGCAAAGTTGTCTTTTGATGCAATGGCTTGGAGTTTATCAGAGCTCCAAAGTTAAGTATGTTCTAGGTAGAGCAATGATTGAATGAATCATGAAATGGGCGACCTACCGAGAAGCGCTGGCACTAAAAGATAAAGCCATGCAGCGTGTGGCAAAAGCGGACAATACCTCGGTGGGTAGAGTTCCAAAGCGTTACAGCTACTGCAAGATTTTTTGGAGAAGCTCCTAATACCCACTTCAATTTAATCTCCACTTTCCCTTCAACATCACTTAAGAATTAATTGAAATTAGAGATTAGTATAGGTAATGGAATGGGTAATTGATTGAGTATAAGAATTAGGAAATACTTTACTTAGTTGGTATTTGATTTATAGTGATTATTGAAGTTAAAAATGGAGGTATTTTTGTGTTTGTTTTAGCTAAAATGAAAAGCAACTAAATGGGCATTTTGACAATTTTAATTTATGAAGAAGAAAGGGCAAAGGATTTAATAAGGTTTTAGTAGGGTTTTATACATCTTGTGGTTAATTAAGATGGTCCCTAGGTTAGCTCATAGGTTAGGATCAACTAGGGGTTAAATGGGGATTGTTAAATGGTGATAAAAGAAGGATGTGGGTTTGTTGGCAATTGCAATGTACAGATAAATAAATGTTTTATAAATAAGAGCAAAAGTGTTATTTAATATAAAATAATAGGGTTTTGTGGTCAACCCTAAAGTATATTCATATTTTCTTTATATATCCTAAGCTTTCCTATTCTCCAAGACTCATTGCTAAACCTAGTTTTCTCTCAAGAACTTCTCCATTTCTAATCCTAACATCAAAAAGAGATGAAGAAAACAAGATCTAGGTGAGTTGGTTTTTCAATCCTTTAAAGAATATAAAGAAAAAGATCTTTCCTTAAAGATCTCTTGTAGTTTAAAGGTATGTTTTGGAGAAAACCCTAGGACTAGTTAGGAGAATAAGAGATCTACAATCAAGAAGCAACAAGAATCAAGAATACGTAACAATTGTCTTTTTTTTTTTTCTTTTAGTGATTTAAAGGTATGATCTTTTTCTAAGTTCTTAATGGATTTTAAAGAAAATCAAGTTATTGGAGAAAATTTTAGAAGAAACCCTAGTTCTGGTGGGAGACTAATGTTTTGCAATCAAGGAGAAAAAAAGAATCAAAATTATAGGTAAGTATGAATCTTGTTTATCTTTGTAGTGATAAGGAAGTGATATTTTCTAAATCTTGTTTGAATTATTTTGAAGAAATCATAATTTGAGGAGTTTTGGAACATTTTGTTCTTTTGGTGATTCTGATGTTAAAAGATTAAGGTGAGCATAAGTTAGGGTTTTGTACTTTCTTTCAGTTTTTTGGTTTTCTTTAGTTCTTTTAAGATTGGGTTTACATGATAAAGAATGTGTTGTTTTATGAAAATATGTTGAGAGTGGGCTTAATCTTTTATCAAGGTATTGTAAATTAGGGTTTTTGTTCCTAAAAGTGTGCTTATTGTTGTGCTTGTAGGTTTAGAATTACAAATTGACATAACTTTTATCTAGCTTGAAATTTAAATTGTGCTACTTATGCTTGGTTGTTGTTAGTAAAGAGCATAGACTGTGGTACTAATGCTAGTGCCATGATGATCTATGTGTGAGGTTGTCCTGAGTAGACTTGTGCATAGAAATGATTCTGGTAGTTTAGGAAGTGGTACGATTGCGGAACTCTGGGTGTGTAGGATTCCCAACACCATATATATATATTACTTATTTTCTATATGATTGTTTTTATGGAGGCACATGCTACTCGAGTTTGAGACTAGTCATGAATGGGTTTGAACTATGTTGTCCACGGTTAATTCAGGATAATAAAATGTGTGTGCTGCATTAGTTATTAAGTTTTATGTGAAAGAGTACTGGGCCTTTATGCTCATTCTTTTATCTTTTTTCATGAATAGGTGAGGATCCAGTGGTGTTTATTTGTCAAGATATGATATCTTTAATGGAAGACCATATGATGTTTCATTTATATTTTTACTTTATGCATTTGGAAAATTTTATAAGTTTTTAATTTTGATGTTTTAAGTTTGAGATGTATTGGCTTTGGTTTATGCCAACTAAGTTTTTAGAAGTTTCATATTATGAGATATTATTTTAAATAGGTACCCTGATATATGAGAGTATGATGATATTGTTTATAATTGTGGATTAGTAAATCGTAATAGCCTTGGCAAGTCTATCCTTAGTAAATACGTGGTGGGCTATAATGCCTTCAAGTTAGGGTGTTACAGCTTAATTGGTATCAGAACAATAGGTTTTGATCTTATTAAATCTAAGTTATGAACTCCTTAGGACGGTGAGCATTGATGAGTGCGGTAATATATAATAGGTGTTGCTTATCTAGATTAGTTTGTTTTTATCTAGTATTTATATGTAAAGTATTATGATCTCTAAAATTGGATTACCTTGTATCTCATGTTGTGTTTGGTTTATGATAGAATGTCTCCTAGAAGAAGAACACCTGATGTTGGTTCCTCTAGAGCTAGTGAGGAGGTGGTTAATGGAAGACCACATGTGGACCAGCCACCTGAGAACCTGCGACCTGTAGACCAGTTATCTCAAAATTTACCACCACCACCATCTCCACTTGTAAGACAACAAGTACCTCTACTTGCAAAACAACAGACACCTATAGATGTCACTCAGTTGATGCAAGCAGTAAAAACCTTGCTCGGAGTAGTTGCCCAGCAACATCAAACTATGAGGCAAGATGTGGATTTTATACAAGCTAATACTAAAGCTACGAGATAGGAGACTCAAAGGTATAATGGAAATTGTGGTAATGGAGCCAGATATACTAATGCACTACGTCTTAACAAATTTGTAGACGTGGTCTATAAGTTTGAACTAAAGCTTGGGAGACTGACACAGTGGAGGTACAATAGGGTTTATCTCAAGACGTTGATTCGCGCACAAATACCCGGCTTGTGATCTTCAAATATCTATTGATTCTAAGAATACCTAGATATCTGGCATCAAAAATTGAAATCTACACAAAGATAATGAGTTTTGGAATAAAGAGAACACTCTCAAAGAAATTTCATTCAAAACAATCTATCTCATATACCATACGGCTTACATATATATAGGCAAGCTAGAAAGTTTCCATAACTGAAAAAGGACTAAAACATATTAAATAATATTAAATAGCATTTAAAAGGAAAAACTAAAATTGATATCCTATTAAAAGACATTAAATCCTATGAAACTGACATCCTATTAAAAGACATTAAATCCTATTAAAAATCCTACTAAATAACACTAAAAATTATTCTTTAAAAATATTAAATGATATTCTAAAGGTATTAACCGCATTATTAATTACGAATTTGAAAAACCCAAAAGACAGGTAAAGTACGCCGCTCCAACACCAGCAGTATAGAACTAACGGCTGGCAGCATAGGTTGCCGGCATAGGATTTTCCGTCTCTTCATCCTATGCTACATCAAAGACCTTTGGATGCTCAGCTATGGGATAGAAGAGGTGGAAAAGACTTTTGCTGCCCTATACATACCTGAAGTTTAGAAGGTGGAGTGTACATCATATCTGCTGATAAAGAGAGCAAACAGTTGGTCGTTGAGCATCAAAAGACACATGACTGGAGTGATCACATGGGAGAGATTCTAGTAGGCCTTCTATAGAGAATTGTTTCCTAAAAGTGTTAAGTCATAGATGCTAGAGGAGTACTACTCTCTATAGCAGGGAAAGATAACTGTTGAAGATTATGAGTTTGAACTTAACAGGCTTATGAGATATTTACTTGATCCTCTTAAGGAAAGTGAAGCGGCCAAAGTGAGCAAATTTATCACTGGGTTGGAGCCTGAGATATAACATCAAGTAAATTTGATGGATTTGACCAACTATTTAGCTGTAGTCAACAATGCTAAGATTATGGAGTAAGGTTTGAACAAGATGAAGAGTCGAGAGATACAGAGAGGTTAGATCTATTTAGGGAAAAGACCAAATTCCTGTGTTTTTACTCAGGACAGGGGAAAAAGACCTATGACTCATCAGGTCAGAGCTGCAGTGCAGAGTGTTGAGAAGGAGTGTACCAGATGCCTTTGGCCTCATGATATTAAAGATCGTAAATGGCCTGAGTACACTTGTTTTTCCTATGGTAAAGTTAGGCATAGCCATAGGTTCTGCATAGAGAAAGCTACAGTTCCATAATTCTTCTATTTCAAATGTAGACAACGAAGACACAATGCCATTGACTGCAAGGAGCCTGGAAGGCAAATAGTTCTAGGAGTTCATATAGGTCGAGCTTAGAGTATTCTAGGATAGAGAACACTAACAAAGTTTATGCTCTACAGCATAGGGACACCTTAAGTGTAGGCACTATCGAGGGTACGCTTACTATAATCCAGCATAGTGCTTATATTATTTTTTGATACTGATGCTTATATTCTTTTTAAATTTATGTTTAGATGTTTATTTGTAAACACACCAATGGGAAGGGGAGCTATGTTGAATAGAATTTGTAGAGATGTGGATATAAGAATAAAAGGTTTGCATCTACCTGTAGATTTAGTAGTTTTGGATATGATAAATTTTGATATTATTTTAAGAGAAGACTTGTTATTGAAATATCATACTGTAATTGACTGTCACAACCTGGTAGTGGAGTTTAGCCTACCAGATAGAGATCAGTTTATACATAAGCTGAATGTACATAGACTGCCAGTGTTGCCTACATATGAATTGTGGGAATGGTCAGCTTTGGCGACTATGAGGATAGAAGATAAACAGAAGACAAACCCTACACAAATACCACTTGTGTGTGATTATCCTGAAGTATTTTTAGAAGATTTACCAAGACTGCCACGAGAGAGAGAAGTGGAATTCTGTATAGACTTAGTACCAGGTACTACACTCATATCTAAGACACCATATCACATGGCTCCAACAGAACTTGTAGAGCTTGAAGTCCAATTAGATGATCTTCTTAAGAAGAAGTTTATTAGAACTAGTATGTCGCTCTTGGGAGCTCAAATTCTGTTTGTAAGGAAGAAGGATGATAGTATAAGGTTATGTTAGACTACAAAGAGCTTAATCAAGTAACTATCAAGAACAAGTACCCTCTGCCTAGGATAGATGATCTGTTTGATTAGCTAGTAGGAACAAAGGTGTTTTCAAAGATTAATCTTTGATCAGGATATCACTAGTTGCAAGTTAGAGTATAAGACATACATAAGACAGCTTTCAAGACTAGATACAGGCAGTATTAATTTGTAGTTATGTCGTTTGGTCTTACCAATGCACCAACAATCTTTGTGGATCTTATGAATAAAGTCTTCAGAGATTATTTAGATATGTTAGTAGTGGTCTTTACAGGCGATGTCTTGGTGTATTCTAAATCGAAGGAAGAACATGAGGAACATCTCTGGTTAGTTTTGACCAGATTACAAGATGAGAAGTTGTATGTTAAGTTTACAAAGTGTGAATTCTTGTTAGAACAAGTTTCTTTCTTGGGACATGTTATTAATGGGAATAGAATTTTAGTGGATCCTGAGAAAGTAAAGCAGTGGTTGAATGGCCAAGACTTAAGAATGTATCAGAAATCAGAAGTTTTCTAGGAATAGCTAAGTAGTACAAGCCCATTAACCAGGCTAACACAAAAAGGAGTATAATATGTAAGGGATGAAGACTGTGAGAATAGTTTGTAGCTGTTGGAGACAAAGCTAGTATCTGCACCAATGCTAGCCTTACTAGTGAGTGGTGAGTAGTAAATGTCGTTACAGTCCTGTTCGAGTCCAAAACCAGACTCGAACTACCCATTCTCGGTTCTAAAATGGGTGGAATCAGACTTGGACTCATGGGAGCTGGTTCGGTTCCCAAATCTTAAGAACCGCTGGTTCTCATAGTTTGATTCTGCTTCCTTTAAAATTAGGAACTGTAAAATTAAAAAAGTAAAAAGAAAATCAATTAAATTACTTTACTTGATTTTTTTTTACTATTAAATTAACTTACTTAATTTAAGTAACAAAAAAAAAGCTAAACAAAATTTTAACTAGAAATAACATCAGAACTAATAATAATTGTTTATAGCCTATTAGCTAAAAGAAATTTTGCAGTTATATATTTATTTATATATAATCACTTGTACTTTTTAGTTGTCTTGTAAGTAATATATAATATACAATAAATATAAAAATAGGTCTACAAACATAAAATCAAGTCTCACATTATTAACAAAGAAAAGTCCTTTTTTGCTTAAAAAAATATAAACTCAATAACACATGATTTCAAATATATTAATTATTTATATTGTTAAATAGAAAATAAAAATTTACTATTCATGTGAAAGTAATTTAAATATTTATTTTTAAATTAGATATTTTTATTATTTTTTCTTTTTTTCCTTTATTTATTTTATTTTTTGTTGCATGGAAGTGTCGGTTCTCTCAATTCTTCAATCAATTCTTAACCTAGCAGTTCCAACACCGTCAGGTCAAACGGTTTTGAGAGATAAAACCGACTAGACCTGTCAAAACAAGTGGTTCCTCAACCGATTTGAACCCACCATCCATGGGTCGGTTCCCTGTTCAAGAACCACCAGTGATGGGTTTAGTCGGTTCCCGGTTTAGAACCGACCTATGATGATGTCTAGTGAGGAGTACGCTATCTACAACGATGCCTCTTTACAAGGATTAGGTTGTATGTTGATACAGGGAGGCGAGGCGATAGCATATGCTTCTAGACAACCGAAGCCCTATGAGAAGAATTACCTAATGCATTATTTGGAACTAGTAGTAGTAGTTCATGCTTTGAAGCTTTGGAGGCATTACTTGTATGGGGAAAGATGTAAGGTATATATAGATCATAAAAGCTTGAAGTATATCTTTACCTAGAGGGAACTAAACATGAGACAAAGGAGATTGTTGGAGTTGATAAAAGATTATGATGTAGACATCCAATACCATCCTGGAAAGGCAAATGTAGTAGCAGATGCCTTGAGTAGGAAGTAGTTGAAAATATGGTAGATTTGATTACCTCTGGTCGTCACTTGATGGAAGATATGAGAAAGCTTAAGTTGGAGATAGTGACCAAACAAGTAGGTACAAGATTGACAAATTTACAAATACAACCTGCCATTACAAAAAGGATTAAAGTAGCACAAGTGGATGATTTAGGTATATATGAGATAAAGAAGAGAATGGAGATAGGCAGAACACTTGAATTCCAAATTGATGAAGATGGTGCAGTGAGATATAAAGGAAGATTGTGTGTGCCAGAGCAAGGAGAGATTAAGAAAGAGTTATTAAAAAAGGTACATTATTCGAGTTATTCAATCTATCCAGGAGGTAATAAGATGTACTAGGATCTAAAGAAGTTGTACTGGTGGAATAATATGAAGAAAGAAATTGTAGAATATGTCTCCAAGTGTTACACTTGTTAGCTGATAAATATTGAACATAGAAGATTGGTAGGTGAATTGAAGTCATTACCGATACCTCAGTGGAAATGGAAGCACATAACCATGGATTTCATTGCTGCTCTACCTAAAACCACAGAAAAGTTGGATTCGGTATGGGTGCTTGTTGACAGACTTATCAAGGTAGCTTACTTTATACTAATTAAGACTGGATACAAATTGGAATAGTTAGAAATGTTGTATATTAAGGAGATAGTGAGGTTGCATGGAATACCAGTATCTATAGTGTCAGATAGGGACACCAGATTTGTTGGGAGATTCCGGAAAAGTCTACATGAAGCCTTAAGTACTAAAGTGGTTTTTAGTATTGCTTATCATCCTCAGACAGATAGATAATATAAGCGTACCATCTAGATTTTAAAAGACATGTTGAGAGCATGTGCTTTAGATTTTAAAGGTAGCTGGGATGGGCATTTGCCATTAGTGGAGTTTTCTTACAACAACAGTTATCAAGCTTCACTCAGGATGCCACCTTATGAAGCTTTATATGGTCGAAAGTGTAGATCACCAATCTATTGGGATGAAGTTGGTGACAGAAAAATTTTAGGACCAAAACTGATACAAAATGCCAATGACAAAGTTAAGATAATCAAACAAAGATTGCAAGCAGCCTAAAGTCGTCAAAAAAACTATGCGAGTAAGTGGAGGAGACCTTTAGAATTCCAAGTGGGAGAGCATGTCTCCCTTAAGTTCTCACCAACCAAGGATGTGGTAAGATTTGGATTGAGGGGCAAGTTGAACCCCAGGTATGTGAGCCCGTATGAAATCTTGGAAAAGATAGGCAATGTGGCTTATAGATCAATCTTACCACCTAGTTTGGAAGGAGTACACAATGTGTTTCATGTATCTATGCTAAGAAAATATGTGAAAGATCCTAAGGAGATAGTAGCATTGGAACCGTTGGAAGTACCTTCGAATCTCTCCACAATTGAAAAGCCTATGAAGATTGTTGACACCAAAGAACAAATTTTGAGAAGGTGAGTAATCAAGTATGTGAAGGTGCAATGAACAAATCAATCAAAATGGCAAGCTACCTGGGAACTAGAAGAGGAGATGAGGACAAAGTATCCCAAGCTGTTTCAATGATTCAGGTAACTTTCGAGGATGAAAGTTTCTTTTTGGGGGAGAGAGATGTAATATAAAAATAAATAAATGTTTTATAAAGAAAGGCAAAAGTATCATTTGATATAAAATAAGAGGGTTCTATGGTCAATCTTAAAGTATATTCATGTTTTCTTTGTATATCTTAGTCTTTCCTCTTCTTCAAGACTCATTCCTAAACCTAGTTTTCTTTGAAGAACTTCTCCATGGGTGATCCTAACATCAAAAGGAGATCAAGAAAACAAGATCTAGGTGAGTTGGTTTTTCAATCCTTTAAAGATTTTAAAGAAAAATATCTTTCCTTAAAGATTTCTTGTTGTTTGAAGGTAGGTTTTTGAGAAAACCCTAGGATTAGTTGGGAGAATAAGAGATCTAGAATCAAGAAGCAACAAGAATCAAGAATAGGTAAGAATTGTCCTTTTCTTTTTTTAGTGGTTATTTAAAGGTATGATCTTTTTATGAGTTCTTAATAAATTTTTAAAGAAAATCAAGTTCTTGGAGAAAATTTTAGAAGAAACCCTAGTTCTTGTGGGAGACTTGTGTTTTGCAATCAAGGAGAAATAAAGAGACAAAATTATATGTAAGTATAAATCTTGTTTATCTTTGTAGTGATAAAGAAGTGACCTTTTTTGAATCTTGTTTGAATTATTTTGAAGGAAATAAAGAAGCAACAAGAATCAAGAATAAGTAAGAATTGTCTTTTTTCTTTTTCTTTTGGTGTTTTAAAAGTATGATATTTTTCTGAGTTCTTAATGGATTTTTAAAGGAAATCAAGTTCTTAGAGAAAATTTTGGAAGAAACCCTAGTTCTTGTGGGAGAGTTGTGTTTTTCAATCAAGGAGAAATAAAGAATCAAAATTATAGGTAAGTATGAATCTTGTTTGTTTTTTGTAGTGATAAAGAAGTGATCCTTTCTGAATCTTGTTTGAATTGTTTTGAAGGAAATCATATTTTAAGGATTTTTGGGGAATTTTTTTTCTTTTGGAGATTTTGTTGTCAAAAGATTAAGGTGTGCATAAGTTAGGGTTTTGTATTTTCTTTTCAGTTTAGGGTTTTCTTTAGTTCTTTTTAAATTAGGGTTTACATGATAAAGAATGTGTTATTTTATGAAAAAATGTTGAGAGTGGGCTTAATCTTTGTTATCAATCTAGTGAATTAGAGTTTATGTTCCCAAAAGTGATTAAAGGTACGACCTTACCTTGTTTTGTTGGTTATGCTTGTAGGTTTAGAACTACAAATTGACATAACTTTTATCTGGCCTGAAATTTAAATTGTATTGCTTATGCTTAGTTACTGTTAGTAAAGATCAGATAGATTGTGATACTAACGCTGGCACCTAATGATAAATGTGTGAGGTTGTCCCGAGTTGACTCGTGCATAAAAATGATTTTGTAGTTTATGAAGTGGTACAATTACGGTACTCCAGTTGTGTGGGAGATTCCCAACACCATATATTTATATATTACCTATTTTTTATATGATTGTTTTTACAGAGGCATGAGCTATTCCAGGTTTAAGACTAATCATGAATGATTCTGAACTGTGTTGTCTGCTAGTTAATTCAAGATGATAAAATGTGTGTGTTGCATTAGTTATTAAGTTGTATGTAAAATTGTTTAATGTTTATTCATGGGCATGTGTATGTGGTATAGCGTAATAAGCTTTTGTGCTCATTCTTTTATCTTTTTCAAGAACATGTGAGGATCCAATGGTGTTTGATTTGTCTGGATATAATATCTTTGTGGATTAAGGGGAGGACGATAGTGGACTTGATTACCTTGTTAACTCCTAGGCATGTTTTGGATTAAAGATGGCTAATGGAAGACCATATGATGTTTTATTTATATCTTTACTTTTATGGATTTAGAAAATTTTATAAGTTTTTATTTTTGATTTTTTAAGTTTGAGATGTGTTGGCTTTAGTTTATGCTAACTATGTTTTTAGAAGTTTATTATGAGATATTATTTTAAACAGGTACCCTGATATATGAGAGTATGATGATATTATTAATAATTATGGATTAGTGGATTGTAATAGACTTGGCAAGTCTATACTTAATAAAGATACATGGCGGGCTATAATGCTTTCAAGTTAGAGCGTTATAGCAACCTTTTTAGTTGGCATGTAAAAAGAAAAACATGGACATGTGTCAATGTGTGCGTGAATGAATTAGCACCTTATTAAGCTTTGTTTGTGCTAATGATGTAATTAATTAAGGGATCAAGACACAGGCATGGCCCTCATCTTTTTAGATGGTTTTGGCTTGACAATTTAATTGGCTGGATATTTTATTTAGAGTCATTGAATTTATAAATAGATTAGTTGGATATAGAACTAGGAATTCAGGAAATTTGACTTAGCTAATTAATTTATTGAATTAGGGATTTAGCTCAATTTTAATGAGTTGGAAATTTTGAATATTGATATTTTGGATAATTCATTAGTTTAAGGAATTTGGTAAGTTAGTAGTTGGATATTAAGGAATTTTCCTAGATTTAATATCTTAGATTTGATTTGAGTAATTAGGTTATGGGGGAAAGGATTTGATATGGTCAAATCTCTAATTTTAATTTAATTCAATTACTAATTCAACTATATTAAACCACCTAATTAATGGCTAAACCAATTTTTGATTTAAGGTTCAAAATTACCCATAATTTATACTACCAAATTATATTTTCTTAATTCAATTTTACAGATTTAGAAATATTTCAAATACTGTTAGAAAGTACGAACAATGGTAAAAAATTTGAGCCGAACGCGGAAATGCCAGCAAGAATGAAAGTGTCGATCGATGCAAAAGCAATGAGAACACTCTGGATTAAGTCAAGGAGTATGTGACTTGCAATCAATGATAGAAGTTAGGTCAAAACTTTTAAATTGAGTTCAAAAATTTAATTTATATTAGAGGTTATGCTAGTAGTAGTAGATAGATGTAATATATATATATATATATATATATATATTAGTAAGTGGAATTTAATTAAAAATAAGATTGGATTCATCTTAATTGTCAATTAAGAGAACCTTTTGTGATTATATATAATTATATGAACGTTCAGATTTTAAAAATTTTGAAATTAAAAATAATACAATATCTTGAGATCTATTAGGCTATTGACGATATAACAAATTTTAAAGGTACGTCGAAGTCGGAATGCGTAACATAAGCCTTAAGGATGCCATGACTCTGTTCGCTCAAAAAGTTCGTCATCAACAGAAGCTGGAATTTATGAATTAAGGCGCTGTTGCTTCGTTCTATAATTTCTGAAGTCGAATATCTTAATTCTTACTAGCAATCCGTTTTATATCGGTACTTTGGTGGAAAGTGGGCATGCTGTGGTCCCACTTCTTTCTATAATGACAATAAACTTTAGATCATCAAATCAAAAAAAGGAAGCCTGAACTTTGTTAAGAAGCTCGAACACTTGTTGACCAAGGGTTGATTTTGACATTCTGACTGAGCCTACCACCAACACTCCCCGCCACTTTACTCTGGTGCTCTACTCCGTTGCTATCAAACCGATGTTAGTAGCATAGAACAAATATATCTGATTCTCAAATAACCGGTTTTCAAACATTAGACCCTTAAATACATATTAATAAGGGAAAAAAAAAATAGTTGTGCAAAGTATAAAAAGGCACAAACAAGAAGCCGTTTTTAACAAAATTTTTAACAACGTTAAAATTGCAATAACAGCAAGAAAGAGTTGTCCTTTAGATTTTATGAAAAAAAAAAAAAAACCTTTAAATACAAGCTTAAAAAATTATAAATCCAATAGGGTATATATGCTGCGTAAATCCAAACCTATCTACTGTATTTTTCCTTGATTTTATTGGGTTTTTCTTGTATAGACTTAGTTTATATAGAAAATTTATTTTGCTATTGGATTTGCATAGCAATACAATATGTTTTATAAATCTAAGGATACAAAATACATAATCGAAATAAGTTTATGTTTAAGGTCCTTATTGATAATAATCAGTATACCAATTTACAGTATTAAAATCACTACCTATAAATTGAAAAGTAACTGATATTTGAACCCATGACAAATGTCTTATCTCACACATCCACACACACTTACCAAATGAGCTATACAGTTTTTATGATTAAATGCTATATTGCGATAATTAAACACGATTTAGCAACCATAGACAAACATGTTATCGCATCTTATTAATGCAATTTATTTGCAAATTATGCCTATCATGATTTCTAAACACGATTTTAGAATGGATTTTGATAATTTTTTTTTATATAAACTTTATAATGGTAAATTTTTTTTTATACAAGGGGTAGACACATGTTTCACCCATATGTAATCTATGAACAAAAAATAAGTTATACTATTTATTCTTTTTTTTTTTTTTTTTTGCACATTTCTAAACCCATAATATCAACTATAATATTTGATTTTGGAAGTTATTTCAAAACCTAATCTATTCCTTGGATAAAGGCATGAGTTGCCATCCTTATTAAAGAAAATTCTCTAATTTGGTCATTTTTTTATAGGACTGGTTTCATCATTTATTTAAAGGAAAGATACCATTTTAGTCCTTAACTTTACAAGTTTTTTTGTTTGAATCCTCAACCTGTTATTATTATTTTTTCTTATATGTATCCTTAACTTTATCCAATGTCTACAAACTAGATTATTAACACATAACAACTCTTGATTAGTCAACATTAATCAATTAAAATAAATATAATATTATTAAACATATTAAATAGATACCACTACGAGAGACATGTTTAATCAATCGATGTCAAATTGATGATCGCATCGTGTTGCCCCTCGTGTTTTTTTTTTTTTCCTTTTACCATATGATGCCACTAGACTATAAAACCATTAACACCATGTTGCTCCTTGAAATAGCTAACCAAAGTAGAAGTTACCATCAGGTTAATTGCCTTTAGATAAAAAACATATAAAACCATAGGATTTAATATCTATTATTTCACTTATGCATTCATGATTTGTTATGCATTTATGATTTCTTCAAAATGGATGATTCAATTATGGAAGTTTTTACTAGAATTTGGGATAAAAATGTTTCAATATTCCATGGATTCATTGGTTGGTAAATATAAAAAATAGGGGAGATGATGATTAAAAGGAATTTTAAAATCCAAATCGCAACTACAAACAGATGAAAAGAATCAAATAATTGATTAAAGGTTTTACTATTTTATGAATATTTTATTTTTATTTTATTTATTTATATTATTAATATTATTTTTTTAAATCAATTAATATTAACCAATTACAAGTTGGTAAGTGTCATTAATGGATGAAAAAATTAACGGAGTTATTGAAGTCCAAGGTGTAGAAATTGAAAAAAGTTAAGGATTTATATTGAAAAATAGAAGATTAAGGACCCAAATAGAAAAACAAGTAATCGTTAAGCACTAAAAGTGTACTTTTTCTTTCAACTTCAACATTTACTATGTCTCAAGAAAGGAAAAAGATCTATATAAAAATTCAGATTTCACCTGTGCATTTTATGTACCCTGAACTAGTTATCAATTCAAAAAAAAAAAAAAAAAAGTTATCAATTCAATCGAAGCCATTATAAACATTTTGCTCTTAAATTTGCGAAGACGCTCCAAACAAACATAAAGCATGTTAGTCAAAACTAGAGAAATACTTCTTATATCACTTTCAAATTATATCATCGGATAATACTAAAAAAAAAAAATAAAATAAAAACGTTATGTTGAGAAAAAAAAAAGATGTTTCACCATCATGCATGTCTCTCTCAAAGCTATGAGCAGCATCTTAATATACATTGTAGAGATATATGTGTATAAATCCAAACGGATGTGGGTACCACTTGGCACTTGAGAGGCAAGGTCGAACACTTCTGTAACAAGGGTGTGAACTTGAAAGACCTGACCATTTTTACTAAAAGACGTAGGTATAAAAAAACCACCACACGGGAGTGTGGAATCGTCAGCAGACTTCCCTTAACATATAGCTCGATCGTCTTGTCTTCTTCGTTATTAATATTGGTCTTTAAGAATTCGAGGCATTTAAAGTTATTCTACTTGTTTTCCTGATCACGTTGTACCAGTAATATTTGAAATGGAATACAGGGCAAGCATTAGCAGATTGTTTCCAAAAGGATTCCACCCCACAGATGAAGAACTTCTTGATGACTTAGATCAAAGTACTTGGGCGTGCGATGAATGCTTGACACCGTTCGTTGATGTCGGCGAACATGATGAACCATGGGACCTGGCCAGCATGGTCAACGGTGAGATTCAGTATTAATATATATACTGTATAGCATGATCGATTTGTTGCACCAAAAAACTATATCGTTACCGATATTTGAATATGGAATTTATTGAATTTTATGTTATCGTGTAGGTTTGTTGGGGCTGAAACTTAAGGAATGGTACTACATTTGTGCTGTAACTGGAAAATACAAAAACAGTAATCGTCAATGTCGGACAACTCGTTCGGGTTACTGGAAAGTTACTGGAAAAGACAGAAGATAAGGAGTGAGGAAACGGATAAAATAATTGGTACCAAGAAGACTGTATTACAGAGGTCGGGTACCAAATGGAAAAAGAACCAATTGGGTCATGCATGAAATTCACCAGATCCAAAATGTCTTGGCAAACAGGTATATGACTGCTAGCACCAGTATTTGATCTGTTTTTATTCATTGTTGCAACCAGGGAGTAAGATAAATATTTGTCATTCCAAAACTTTAATTATAACTAATGCGGAATAAGTTAGGAAAATTATCTGTGACATGATGTTTTGTAGCCATCACTTGTGGTCTGCCGGCTGAGAAACAAAAAGGATAAGAAGGGTGCTGAGGATGATGCATCAAAATTCGACCAAGAAGGCGATTCGATTAGCATCTCCAATGAATTTGCTATGACCATTTCAAGTGAAGCAATTGAAGATCCAATTACTGTTGCGAGTCCTATTACTGTTACTAGTGTAAACAAAGATGTTATTCAAGATGGGTCACATAGCACTTCTAGTATTGCCCTTGAAGCTGAACAAGCTGAAAATGCAGAGAAAGAGGTAAGAAACAATGCTTTCTTTTGTTAAAATTGCAGGAACTAGGCAGTACATAGTTTTTAATACTATGCATAGGCAACTAGTATTGATTTCCTTCATTTTTATCTTTTTCTGTCACACAGTTACCAGAAGAATATTACTTGGGCTGGGAGGCAGGATCACATTTATCTGATTTTGACAATTTGGGCAGTTTCTGCGCAAGCGAGTTCTTTGATGAGGCAGAGATCGGGGGACATTTCACTGATGATGATTGTGATTGGAAAAGATTCGTGAATTGGGATGGCTGAAAGTCTTCTAGATGGGACAGAGGCCAAGGACTTGCCATTACTAACTATCTTCTTACCTTTGCTCCAGAAGATGTGTCAAACGCTTTGCTTAGTAAAGAGCACAAGTAGCCAGATTGTAGCAGTATCTTGTTTTCTTCTCCTAGTTTAGGGCCTTTTGTTTCTTTTCTTGGACAATGTTATGAATGAAAATTAAGGATGTTCTTGTTGTCTCAAAGCTCTTTCTTTTATATGTGTCATAATTTTTTATTTTTCCCGCCAACTATATTTGTTGTAATATAAATCTTCTCCTTGGAAGGATAAATATACTCCCCTTGTGATAGAGAAAAGATTATTGATAATTTTATGATATAGTTAGACTGTGGTTAGGTTTGTAGAAATTATCCTCCTCCTTTTTGTAGAGGCCATTCATGAGAGGAATTAGGAATAGGTTGAGTTCAAATCATCTTATCCAATTTAATTACTCGTTATAAGCTAATCAGACTAATTTATATTGATTCCAAGACATTTATGTGGATAGAATTCTAACTCGGTATGGTTTAAGTTTACTCATGAAATCATGGTTTTTAAAATTTGTTTGCTAGTTGCTTAATTCAATCATGTATTTACTTATTTATTTAAATAGACAAATATTTAGTTTTCAAATATTATTAAGGTCATTGTCTTGCCCTTCAAGGTATTTGATCCTAGGGTTTTGTATGGTTATATGTATAGGTCTCTTAATCATTCAACACCAAAATCATTAGGGCTTACTAGGGTCTTTAAAATTTCTAGCTTTACGAATTAAGGTTCACATTATAAAATCAACAATGCCCAAACAGACTTTTGAGCATCCCAACAAGATTTTTCGAGGGTTTATAAATTTGTGATATACTATATGGTGTTGGAAAATGAAAAATGAAAAATGAGAAAAGATTATCTTTTGTGGGGTGGGCATGGACCGGTTAACTAGTCTATTGCCTCATTTTTTAAACATAATTATTATAATCGGTTTTTTAAATGGCCAAACCTAAACCGGTCCATTATTAATGGTTAATCGCCTTAATGGTTAACCGCCTTAATGGTTAACCATTTTTCTCGGTTAATATTTTTAGTTTTTGCTTTTAACCATTTAACATAATGATTAACTAAAAATTGTAGTTAACTATCTTTCCAGTTGGTCCATAAAAAATTAAACTATTTTGTTTCTTAAAGTTACATACTATTAAAACCTCATCTTAAATGTAATAGATAAAATCATGTCAATTCATGCACAAAAAGAGAACAATACGAACAGCAGCCTGAAAATAATAGCCATATATGTTGTTTCAAAACCTCTCAAGCTCATCCCAGAAAAATCAAATACTCAATTTTTTATTATTTCTTTTCCATCACAACACTAATAACTTTTAAAAAAGAATAGATAAATAAATAAAAACTTTTTCTATATAGATAGAACTATAATTTCATAAAACACAAGTAGTTTAGACCAAGACCAATGCTTAATAATATTACATTAGGTTTTAACTCTTTAGCTTTTATATTTTAAAAATAATCAATTACATATAATATTATATATTTATATATTTGGTTAACCGTTAACCGTCGTTTTTCACAATTACAAACAAAAAATCGAAACTGAAAACCGAAAAAAAATAAAATCATGAACCTAAACCGAAATTGAAGTATTGGTTAATCATATTTTTTGGATTGGTTTCTAGTTTCAGTTCGTTTTCTCAATTTAGTCAGTTTTTTTGCCCACCCCTACCTTTTTGTAGAAGTCTTGCCTATATCCCTCTAAGTAAAACCTATGTGTATTTCATATCTCCAAAATTTCTTAAGAGATACACAAATCTTACTTTTTGAGAGGAGATTTGATTTTAGATTGAAAGTGTAATGGGACATGGGATGTGGGCTAGCTTTGGGAAGAGAGAAAAAGAGTGAAAAGATATCTTGGTTAAGTCACATCATAGCCTAAAAAGTATATATGCAAGTGCACTTTTGCCCATAAAATTTTCCAAAAGAGTACAAGCAAATCTCCTTCTAGAATGAAATGTTATTTTGGTGATTTCAGTGAAATGGCATGAGAGAAAAATGAGATATGATTTAATCTCGTTTGAACTAAATTTTAAGATTTAACTTAAGGAGTTATGTGACATGCAACTGTTCCACATATGCACATGTTTAAGCATCATTCTTGGCAAAAATCAGGAGATTTGAGTGAAATGGCATGAGAGAAAAATGAGATATTATTTAATCTCATTTGAACTAAATTTTAAGATTTAACTTAAGATATTATGTGATGGGCAACTTTTCTACATATGCAAATGTTTATGCATCATTCCTAGCAAAAACCAGGAGATTTGTAAATTTAATTTGTCTCCTTGAGTCGAGTTACATATCATAGTTTTGATCAATTAATTTAGACTTTTATTGGGGTATTTTACGTGTAGGGTCTCAAATCGATCTAATTTCATTCGTGTAATTTCTAATTTATCGAGCTTGTTTTATAAATTAAATTTACTCAATGAAGTATTTATCTATTTATTTGAAATAGTTCAATATCTAAATTTTGATTAGATATGTATAGATTTGGTCAAAACTTTTTATTAGATTTATTATCTATAAAGATGAACTGTTTATCATAAAATCTTTTCTAAGGTACATGAAACTCATTAAACCCTCTCAAGTATAATATGATTCCCTCATTTAGAAGATCATGTTCTTTTTCAAAGATTTTGAGTTGATGGGTTTAGATTTGACATGAAGTGATACTTTATATTTTTCTTAGATTTGACATGATTTTGTTTAATTTTCTTTAGGTATCTTGTGGAAGGGTTTATGAAAAGAAAGATAAGATAGTGCAATAAGGAATGAGGAAGTGTCAACATTTGAGGATAAACTCATTTATGACATCAACATTTCGAGTGGTTAAAAAAATATCAATGTTTGAGAATAAATTTGTCTATTGTATCAACATTTCAAGTAGTTGAAAAGGTGTATCAATGTTTTACCAAGCAAGTCAAATAAGGTATAAATAATTGAATATTAACAAAAATTAGTGAAACTTATTTGAAATTTAATTGAAGCGCATTGATACCTAAATATACTTTGCAAAGTTGATACCTCATTTGATTCACATTATGAAACATTTATACCTCTTTTTAATGACTTGAAATGTTGATACATTAAATGAACTTACCCTATACCTTGATACATTTTAGTGTAATTTACCATTAATATGTGATTAGTTGGAATTGAATTGAAAATTGAATTTAGTTGTTGAACTTGAGGGTGATACATAATTAATATTATTAAGATATATTAGAAGTTATATTCAATCCAAAAGCACATACCAATATTATTATTATTAAAGTTGTTTTTAATTATATTATAAAATTATTATATAATATCATAATATGATAAACAATTACATATTGTCATATTTATTACAATATTATGCTAAATATTATATATTAAATGTTATAGCGATAAGATTATTTTACATTCTTAAATAATATAATTTATCACCATGATCTTAAATTATAATGATAATACTCTAAAAGCCCCCTAATATTATGGTATTAGTTATATTATAACTATAATATGATAATTTATTGAATTAATATGTTAAATCATTCCTTAGTGTTCTCACATGTTGATATAGTAAGTCGTATTATTAAGTGTTGTAACATTTATGATAATATTATAATTACAAAACGATCCTATTATTATACTACAACAAATCAAGTAAATATGATAAATACAATACTATTGCTAATACTACTACCACACTATACATTGTAATTTTTAGTAATTGCTTGATATACAAATATATACATTTATATTATGCATTATGTACCTAATATTTATTAGTGTAATCGTATAATTGAATTAGCAATGTAGATTATTATAGGAGTATTCAATAGTTTAGTGCTTTTAAATATTTTTTATATAATTACTTTGCTTCTTTATGTTTTAAAATTTTCCCATCCTATAGGTCATTTACATGACTTTTTTATAAGTTTCTATATATAGTCACACAATTGTTACACTTATACCTTCTTAGTGTTGGGATAATTTTTTGTACCTCAAATTACAATTAAACTGTTTATATTTTAAATTCTTAACATCCAAAAAATTTGAAGTATTCTTTGCAATTTTTCTTAAAGTTTTCAAAATTTTATAGTCTATTCTTAGCAATTATCAAAATTAGGTTTGTGTAAAATTAGAGGGTAGGGGGTTACAGTCATCTATTCTTAGCAATTATTAAAATTAGATTTGTATAAAATTATAAGGATTATAGACCCATTATTAATTTTCTACTAAGCTATATTTTATATTTATAAACTCCGTAATGTGCTTGAATTATTCTTATTCTCATAATTACTAAAAAATATATGAAGTCTTTGGTCGACCAAATTTCATTACACAAAAAAGGGTTTTAGAGACAAAAATGATATCTCTTAACATAAATTTACATCACAAAAACCATCATTACTGATACTATTTATAGAATTATAACTTATTTTACCTATTTTCCGTTGCAGAATTTATGTCTTTCAAGGCTAATTTTCTTGTAGTCTTTAGTATAATACAGCTAGTAGGTTATATATTCCACATATGGAATTAAATCTTATCTACAAATATAAAGGCCACTAATTTGGAGATAGGTTTCAATGCAAAATTTGTTCCATCTTTCACTATATTTATTGAATTTATTCATTTCTAAATTAGCTAGGTTTTTGAAACCTATAAATGGTCTTATTTGTATGAAGAACAATTTTAATAATATTCAAACTTTTTTAAATGATTAAGAAAAAAAAAACTCCTTCCTTTTGGTACTTTTACAAACTTCAATCTCTATAAGATTTATTTGTTCTTTTTGTATTCTTCATTACACCTAGGTCATTTTATTAGTATTATTTAGAGAGTTGAGGCCTATTGTATGAAACTTTGAATTTGCTTAACTTTAATGGTTTCCTTGTCATTAATTGATAGAAAGGTTAATATTCTTAAGGGTTACCTTAAATAATACTTTCAGTTCCAAGTTAAGTATATTTGTCACAGCCACCCTCCCACTATCGAGGTTCTCAATGTGATGACAGGGCAGACAAGTGCTATAGGTGCCCTAATGATAATGGTCGACATCCGCCCTTAAGCGAGACCCCAACCAATGCATGTCCCGTAACGCATCGCTACTCAATTGCTAAAAGGTGCTACCTTTGGGGCAGGCAAAAGCCTTAGGTCTTGGGTTCAATCCCCATAAGCTGCAGATAGGAGGTTAACTCTGCCTGAGGGTAACAATACCTATAGTATCTGTGATAACCTGCGGGGCATGCATTGGTTGGGATCTCGCCTGAGGGCGGATGTCGGCTATTATTACTAGGGGGCCTGTGGCAGTTGTCTGTCCTGGCATCACATCCATAACCTCGGTAGTGAGGGGCAAGTGGACATAAAAAGGTGTGCTCAATTGGTAAGAGGTGCTACCTTTGGGGCAGGCAAAAGCCTCAGGTCACAGGTTCGATCCCTCAAGGCGGCAGTTGAGGTCAATTTACCTGAGTCAACTCACCTGAGGATAACAATACTATAGTGCCCATGATAACCTGCGGGACATGTGTTGGTTGGCGTCTCATCTGCGGGCGGATGTTGGCCATTATCACTAGAGACAGTGGCGGTTGTCTACCCTAGCATCATATGCCCAAAACCTTGGGGGGGGGGTGGGTCACAATATCAACTTAGAAAAATTATAACCCCATCATTAATTTTGAAGGGACTAGTTTCATCAACTATTTAGAAGCTTAAATTTTTGAATCAATTTCCTTCTTTTGAGGGACTTTACCTTTTTTTTTTCCTTTTCCTTTTATTTTTAGTTGCAAACCACATAGCTTGAAAGAGTTTTATAAGTTTATAATTTTTCACACATTCTTAACTATGCTTTCCTTTATAATTTTATGTTTTAAGTTGTAATTGATCTTTACATTTGTTAATTGTCCATAATTCATGAAATATTCAAAAATAGTTTTACAATGACGGATAAAGAGTAAATATGACTTATAAGTGTCAAAAGAACCTTATTTTCAGTGCTTATTTGGACATATTTAATATGTATTTCTTGTGATTTGGTTAAGAAAGGATACCTAATTGTCCAAATATTAATTTCACGGCTAAAAGATGATATCTGGAGAAATTAAAGATGATTCAAGAAAAATCAAGGCGATATTAGCAAAACATGGACAAGAGCCTAATTTTCATACATGCACTACCTTGTGCATAACCGTGTTGAAGGCAAGGATCAAACTACTAGACCGAAAAATTTCTAGCCTACCTCAACACAAGAAGGGAAGACGAAAGGGAACAATCTAGAGTGCAAATAGAGAAGAAAAATGCAAGTAATGTACATTCTAAACCCTGCCCCACTGTCAGCACACCCGTGCAGCTTAGGCCTTGCATGTTATAACATCTTAATGTCGGTTGAAGCTGAATTCATCCTTCCCCTGAGAACGACAGTGTGTAGACCTGTCTTCCTTCCTTAATTGTAAATAGCCGCCTTGTTTTCATTTTAAAAAATCTTTTGGCATGTTTTTCAAACCCTAGGAGAGAAAATGATGAACTTGAAGGGAAGAATTGTAGGAAATCATTAGAGATCACAAGACACATAAAAGGGTTTACTAACACATCATGATTTGTTCTATTTCCTCCAGATTTTTTGTTCTTATTGTAAACTCCACGGAGGAGTAGATTTTTATACCTTGCATCTTGGGAAACCCAAAACCTTGTGATTTTAATTATCCTTTGATTAATTAAAAGTTTATGTTTTGTATCTATTCATGTGATTTAATTGTCTTGTAATTGATTTATATGCAGAAATAATTGCATGTATGATTCTTGTTAGATAAAAAGAAGTTTCATCTAATAGGATAAATCTTCACGAATAGAGAAATTACATATTTCGCCTAGAGGTAAGGAAACTTTAATTTTATGAACAAAGATTAAATCTTTACAAATGAGATCATGAACTTTTATGCGATTTTATATGGTGTAAGTGAGGTAGAGGTCTCCACTAACTCATGTAAGGTTAGGAATTAATTAACTCGATGGAGTAATTCATTTATTTGATGAGATCCTGTAGTGCAAAACACAAATATTCGTTAATCAATCCATTATCATAGGCAGAGTTGTCAAAATTGCAATTTTACCCCTACAATTCTATGAGTTTATGATTTTAGGAGGCTCTTCCGAGTTGACTTGTACGTAAAATCGTTTTTTTATAGACTCTTACGATTTTAACTGAGTCTACAAGTAAACTCGATAGAAACTTACATTTTTAATCAAGTTTACTTAACAATTCGAAATGCCTCAACTTTTTTATGATAAGTCTGAGTTTTGAGTCAAATAGATTAAAAACGGAAAATCTAATCATATTTTTACAAGCTCATTAACTATTATGATGGTATATCTTATTTTTGCATGTTAATTTTGTTTTCATACACTCTCTTTTCCCCAATTCCTTTGTTCTATATTTATAAAATTTATTTGAGTCAAGTTATAGCTATAAAGTTTATCATAAAGCTTATTTATCTTATTTATATAATTACAAATTTAAGATAAGTTGAAAGTTCTACTCTCCTTCAATACATAGCTTCTTTCAAACAAAATAAATAGAAAAGAACTTACTTTTGACTATACTCACTCTTTTTATTTATATTTATTATATTATGGATTAAGAGTTATTATGAAAAGGTAAACTTAATTTCTTTATTTTTTTTATATCCATTATGTACTTCAAGTTTTTTATGACTTCTATAAGCATATCTATAATTTTTAAAAGTTATTTTGCATAGAGTTATAGAAACTTATATATTTACATTTTGATTCTACGTTTCGATTTTACAAACCCTCCAACGATTCTACATAAAATCGTAAATTTGACAACCTTGATCATATGAATTTTAAGGTTTAGCGTGGATCAATATGAGAGGTATATTTTGTGATTGAATACATCTTTTGAAAGCAGACATAATTAATCTTAGGGTAATTGGTTTAGTTAATTAGTAATTCAAATAAGTAAATATCACTTTAATAATTAGTCTATATAGTAGAAAAAGGGCAATACTAGTACTTGTTCTTTAGATCCATGCGGACAACACCCATTTTAATCTTATACTACTCTAGATAGGTACACTTGCATATGCTCAATCGTAGGATTTAACTTAAGTTTATAAATTTAATAATTTGAAGCAGTTGCACATCAATGACTATTAGTTTAAAGGATCCATGGTGTAGGTACATATATCCACGCAATATATGTTTCAAAATTTTGAAATCGAATTTCACCATATGCATTTGAAGCGTAGCAACCACTTAGAGTTTGTGTATTTTAGATCTCATGGGTTTCTATAGTTATCCCAAGTAAGACTGCAATGAGTTGAGCTGTTTATAAGTTGTCTGAATTCATCTACTTGAAACTCAGTTCCTCATAGACTTGATTTATAAGAGAAGCCAAGTTTGAACTTAAAATAAAATTTGTCTATCTAAATAAGCTAACCTTGAAATCTTGTCTAAACTTACTAGTTAGAAAGATTAGCTGAGCAACAAAGCTTATCCAGGTAATGCAAATCATTGCATAAAATAAGATAGGTAATTAGCAATATTAAAGGTGATGAAGATTTCATTGGTAGTTGATGATGAGACCTTATGGAGTTCAAGATTAAAACACTTGTTGCAAAATGTAGAAATTCTAATTGAGGAGAGCAGATTGGAAAGATCATCTTAGCACATTCGACCAACAAGTGAAAAACTATTAGAGAATATTGATACTATCATAAATATGAAATCAACGGTTAAAATTTGAGCCAAATGCATAAATACCTATAACTAATGAAGATCAATAAATGTCGATGCAACAAGAATGTAATTGATTAAGTGAAGGAGTATGTCACAAACAAATCATATAGATCTTCATATTGCAATCTAAGATAGAAGTTTGCTTAGAAGCCTTGCAAATTGACACAACAAGTAGCGTAAATAACAAAAACTAATCAACAATTAGTTTAGAAAAAACAAATACGAATTTGAATAAATTTACAATCTTATTAATAATAATGTTATATGATATGATCTCCAAAGAATAGAATAAAACAAAGACAAATGATAAGACATGAAATAAATCTAAAAAAAATATAGGAAAATAACTTCAAGGTCGATGTCAAGCTTAAATGATTTTTTCGGGCCTCAAATTGGTGATTACCGGGTTCCACCTGAGTAATTATTGTAGCTTTTTGAATGAGTTTCATCTAGATATATAATAATAAGGATTCTTAATTATATACTAAAAGTTATAACTAGTTAAAAGTGGGCTACATTTCTATTATTATTGGACCTTTTGGACTTGTCAATTTGTCTATAAACCAACCCACTATTTGCTTTGTATCACAAATTGAGTTCCATAATTCCATTTATATTAGACGTTGTCATAGGCTGAATTGTATAGATGTAATGCGTGTGTATTATGACCATAGGATTGGAATGATATTAATCGTTCAATTAAGAACTCTTAACATATCTTGAGGCCTATTAGACTTTTTTTACGATATAACAAATTCAAAGGTATGTCTAAGTCGGAATGCGCAACATAAGCCTTCAGGATGCCGTGGCCGTGTTTCCTCAAACGAAATAGTCGCGAAAGCGCCTCATCGACGGAAGTTTTTGGAATTCGATGACCTAAGGTCAGGTGTCGCTGCTTTCGTTCTATAAATTCTGAAGCGGAACATCTTCATTCTTATTAACTGTTATACATCGGTACTTTCGTGGAAAAAAGTGGACATACGGTGGTCCCACTTCTTTCTATAATAACGACAATAAACTTTAGATCATCAAATCGACAAAAGAAGCCTGAACTTTGTTAAGAAGCTTGAACACTTATGTCTAGGAGATGATTTTGATATTCCTGTCCCTTTCAGTAAGCCTACCAACAACACTCAGCCATTTTGCTTTGTTACTCTACTCCGTTTCTCGCTGTCAAGCGTTAGGGAGAAATTTGATATCGGAAGTAAAATGATAGGATCGCCTTAATAGAGAGAATTTGTTTGTACATATATGCATTAAAAGTTCCAATGCAATTATTTATTTATGGGAATCTAATACACTGGAGAAGATAATTGTTACATTTGATAACTAGGCAATTTGCTACCTTAAGTTTTAAATGGCCTATTTACTGTCTAAGGTTTATCCACTTTTACAATTAATTATCTTAGTTTTATCAAATTTTATATTTAACTACCTAAGTTTTACTTATTTTTATAATTAACTATCTCATATAGGTATTATAAATAAACTCAAATATCAAGTTTTCAAAAATGAAAGGCGTTTGAATAAAAAGATATTTATTTGTTTATCCATCTATTACAAATTTATATAAATATGAATTATATAGAAATAGTTAAATAAATAACATAGAAAAAGCAGATGTCATATGAGAAATCCTTTTTATATTATTTCAAGCCATGCATATCATTGGATAATACTAGAAAAACAATAAAACAAAATAAACCGTTATGTTTGAAAGAAAAAAAAAATGATGTTAATTTCAGCAGCGTGGATGTCGCCGTCAAATCTATAATAGCACATTAAATTACTGTGGAAATATGCTTGTATAAATCCGAATGGATGCGGGAACCACTTGGCACTTGAGAGGCAAGGTCGAACACTTCTGTAACAAGGGTGTGAGCTAGGAATACTAGACCATCTTTGACTGAAACATGTAGGTATAAAAACAGTCACTACATGATTGTGGAAATGTCAGCAGACTTAAATATTACGAAGGCCATTCTTTTGGCTATGGCTATAAATGTGTCAAATCAAGATGATGCAATGTTAAGCTCAAACTTGACTAGAATGAAAAACTCAAAACTCGAGTTTGAACTCGAACTTGATCAAGTTTTAGTTTTGAAACTCAAACTCGACTCAAGTTAGTCTTGGATAAACTCTAATCGAGTTAGTACTCAATAAACTCGAATTCGACTCGTTTAGACTCGATTATTCTCAAAAATCACTTAGACTAAAGAAAGCTGGAACTCGGAATAAAATATAATTTTTAACTGACTTGATCATAAATATAATGAACGTGGACAATGGAATATGAAGAGCAAAAACTAAAAACTGAAAATAGATTTCAAATGGTCCGAAAAATACAAAGGTTATAGATTTTTTGTAGAAAATACAAGAAACTCAAATAGGTTCATGAGCTACTTAAATCGAGTATTTTGAAACTCAAACTCAATAGCCGCTCGAGTAGCTCAACCTTGAGCTTGACTCAACTGCAACCAAGTTAAATTTGAGTTTTCACCGAGTCAAACTCGATTAGCTCACGAGTTGTCTTGAGTCACTGGTTTTGCCCTTCAAGGCATTTAACCCTAAGGTTATGGAAGGTTATATCTTTAGGTCTCATAATCATTTAACACCAAAATCATAAGGGTTTGCTAGGGTCTTTAAAATTTCCAACTTTATAGATTAAGGTTCACATACTATAAAATCAGTTATGCGCAAACAAACTTTTGGGCATCTTAAAGAGATTTTTCAAGGGTTTGCATAAAATTATGCTATGTTGTATGGTTTCAAAAAATGAAAAAGGAGAAAAGATGGTCTTTTTGGAGAAGTCTTGCCTATAGCTCATCTAAGTACAACCTAGAATTATTTCATACCTCCAAAATCTCTCAAGAGATATATACAAATCTCACTTTTTGAGAGGTGATTTGAATTAAGATTAAGTAAAGTGATATGACATGAGGTGTGGGGCCGGCTTTTGGGAGAAGGGAAAAGGAAGTTAAAAGATATATTGGTTAAGTCATACCATATCCTAAAATGTAAAGTTGTAGGTGTATGTACTTTTGCCCCTACAGCTTTTCAAAAGAGTACAAGCAAATCTCCTTCTTGGATGAAGTGCTAATTTGGTGATTTGAGTGAGGTGACAAGAAAGGAAAAAAAAAAGAAGATATTATGTAATCTCGTTTGAACTAAATTGTTAGATTTAACTTTAGGAGCTAGGTGATTTGTATCGTTTCCACATATAGACATGTTTAATGCCATTTTGAAACACTTGTTGGAGAATTTGTGAAATTCTAATCAAGTAAAATGGCTTGGGAAATATCATCCTAGCACATTCGATCAACAAGTGACAAAAAACTATTAGTAAAAATTTGAGGCAAATGTGTAAATTCTCATGACTAATGAAGGTCAGTAGATGCAACAAGAATGTAGTCGGGTTAAGTGTTGGAGTATGTCATGGGCGAATCATATATATCTTCAAATTGCAATCCAAGATAGAAGTTTGCTTAAAAGCCTCACAAATTGAGTTCCAAGATTTCATTTATATTAGAGGTTGCCATAGGTAGAATGGATAGATGTAATATGATATATATAGACATATTAATAAGTAGAATTTAATCAGAGCCGAAGGTTTGGATCGATCTTAATCGTTCAATTAAGAACTTTTATAATTACATCGAGATCTATTAGGCTATATATTCACGATATAACAAATTCAAAGGTTGTTTAAGTAGGAACGCGCAACATAAGCCTTCTTCAGGATGTCATGACCGTGTTTGCTCAGACGTAATAATCACAAATGCTCATCACCAACAGAAGTTTCTAAAATTTGATGGCCTAAGGTTAGGTGTTGCTGCTTTCGTTTTATAAATTACAAATTGGAACATCTTAATTCTTATCAACAGTCTGTTTTTATGTATACCATACTTTCAAAAAAACATATAAAAAATTCAAATTGTGGAAAATAAAATTACATAAATAGTATCGATCTACACTACCTTGGAAGTGCAACATAATTTTTTTTTTTTTTAAATTACATGAGTATCGCATCTTGGACATACGATACTCTGCCAAACTTGTAACAAATGTCCAATGAGCAATACATGCATAATTATACATGTATCGCTCATTAAAGGTGCAATACACCTCTAAATTTGCATCACACACCCAATATGCGATGCATCGATTTTTTAAAGTTTTCACACAGTAAGTCGTTGTATCTCACTTCTAAGATGCAATACACATATAAAATTTTATATCTTCTTTTCAACATGCGATATAGTGATGATATTTTAATAATTTTTTTATATAATTTATAATTGTTTTTTTATTTTTTAAATGGCAAACATGTGTTACACTAGTTATATGTCCATACTTTCGTGGAAAAAGTGGACATGGTGTGGTCCCACTTCTTTCTATAATAACGACCATAAACTTTAGATTATCAATAAAAAAGAGAAGCCTGAACTTTGTTAAGAAGCTTGAACACTTATCGACCAAGGGTTGATTTTGATATGCCCGGTCCCTGTCAGTAAGCCTACCAACACCACTCACACCACTTTACCCTGTTGCTCTACTCCCTTACTCGCAATAAAAATATTGGGTTTTCAAAAATCAGAGGCGTTTAAAATAGAAAGATGTTTATCTGTTTATCCATGGGTTACAATGCACATAAATATGAATTATAAAGATAATTACATAAATACTGTGGTAAAATCAGATGGTATATAAGAAGAAATCCTTTTTATTTGATTTCAAACCAAGTATATTTTCGGATAATAATAGAAAAACAATAACCTAAAATAAACTGTTATGTTATTAAAAAAAAAAAATGATGTTTCAACATCATGCATGTCTCCCTCAAAACTGTCTCCCTCAAAGCTATAAGTCGCATCTTAAATTACTTTGAAAATCTATGTGTGTATAAATCCAAGCCCATGCGGGAACCACTTGGCACTTGAGAGGCAAGGTCGAACACTTCTGTAACAAGGGTGTGAACAAGAAAACCTGACCATTGACTAAAGCAAGTAGGTATAAAAATAGTCACTACATGGGAGTGTGAATTGTCAGCAGACTCACCCTTAACATAGATCTTGTCTTCTTCAATATTCATATTGTTCTTTAAGAGTCTGGGGCATTGCTCTAGTTATTTTACTTGTTTTCCTCATCGCATTATACCAGCAATAATTGAAATGGAATGCAGAGCAAGTATTGGCAGATTGTTTCCTAAAGGATTTCACCCCACAGATGAGGAACTTCTTGATGACTTGCAATTCAAAGTAATTGGGCGTGGCGATGAATGCCTGACCCCCTTGTTGATGCCTGCGAACACGATGAACCATGGGACCTCGCCAGCCGGATCAACGGTGAGGTTGAGTATTAATATATACAGCATGATCTATTTTGTTGCACAAAAAAACAATGGTCCCTAATATTTGAATATGAAGCTTATCGAATTTTTATGTTATCGTGTAGATTTGTGGGGACAGAAACTTAAGGAATGGTGCTTCATTCGTACTGTGACTGAAAAATACAAAAATAGCAAGCTTCAATGTCGGACAACTCGCTCGGGTTACTGGAAAGTAACTGGAAAAGAAAGGAAGATAAGAAGTGAGGAAACAGATAAGATAATTGGCACCAAGAAGACATTGGTTTATTACACAGGTCGTGTACCAAATGGTGAAAGAACCAATTGGATCATGCATGAATTTCATCAAGATCCAAAGTGTCTAGGCAAACAGGTATACGACTACTGCTACTACCAGTATTTGATCTGTTTTTACTGATTGTTGCAACCAGGGACTAAGATAAATATTTGCCAATTTCAAACCTTTGATTATAATAAATGCCGAATAAGTTGGGAAAATTATCTGTAACACGATGTTTTGTAGGTGCAACTTGTGGTCTGCCGGCTGAGGAACAAAAATAAGAAGGGTGCTGAGGATGATGCAACAAAATTCGACAAAGAAGGCGATTCGATTAGCATCTCCAGTACATTTGCTATGATCATAGGAAGTGAATCAATTGAAGATCCAATTAATTTTGCGAGTCCTATTACTATTTCTATTAAAAGCAATGATGCTCTTGAAGCTGAACAAGCTGAAAATGCAAAGAAAGAGGTAAGAAACAATGCTTTCTTCGGTTTAAATTGCATAAACTAGACAGTACATAGTTGTTAAATTTTGTAGAGGCAACTAAAATTGCTCCTCCATTTTTATCTTTTCTGTACGTAACACAGACGCCGGGAGAATATTACTTGGGCTTGGAGACAGAATCAAATTCACCTGCTTTTGACAATTTGGCAACGTCTGCGCAAGTGAGTTATTTGATAATGTCAATATGGGTGGAAATTTCACTGATGATTGTGGAGAATGGAGACAATTCATAAATTGGGATGAAATGTAGGGTCCTCAAGATGTGAGAGAGGCCAAGGGCTTACCATCTATCTTTCTTACCTTTGTTCCTGAAGATGTGCGAAGCACTTAGCTTAGTAAAGAGCACGAGTAGTTAGCTTGAAGTGGTGTCTTACATTCTTCTCCTAGTTTTAGGGCCTTCTATTTCTTTTCTTTGAAAATGTTATGAATGAAATGTTAGAATTTAGGTCCAATATTAAATGATATCGCTTTCTCTTGATGGAGGACACCCTTAATATTTCGTGAAGAGGAATTGTCCTCTCTCTACCTTTTTGTATAGAAGTGAAAACTAAAAAAAATGTACATACTTTCACATTTACTCTGTCATGAAATCAAAGTTCAAAAGAGAGATATTATACTGTATTTGAGAAATAAGGTTGAATTAGAGAGAGATAAAGTGTCTTTATTCTTGGAATTCAAGATAATAGCTATAGATAAAGGCATGCATCTTATCTATTTTATTTGTTGTGAAAATCATAAAGTTCAAAGATCCTAAAATTGATTTTATAGCATGATTATATCCAATAAATTATGAAATTAACTTACATGTGATTTCAGAGTCATAATTTAAGAACACATGATTTTTTAATTATTTTAATTGATAATGTGGGTGTTTTAGGTAAAATATTATGTTAGGTTTATAGCTATGAAAGTTATTATGTTTTACGAACAATACGTTGATGATATATAGTACGAACTATGTCCCCCATGACTAGGGATGCAAAATAATTTATTACACGTGGGCTTCAACCACTATTACTTCGGGTCTAACATAAAACCATACTATATATGAAAGTCAACATGAGCAGAATGCTTAAAGTCAGGGAGCTCTCAACTGTGTGAGCAAGCTCAAGGGGAATTTTTATTTAAAAATAACTTTAATCAATTTCCAAAACTAATATTTTCCTATCACAAGGTAAGAGAGCACATGTTGTTCCCCAAGTGGTGATATGTCGGCAGACTCAAAGGGTCACATTTCCTAGTGCGAAGTAGTTCCCATAATTTAGAGTAGGGACCCTGGTATACTACCCCAATCACAACTATGGACCAGTCCTTGTGTGATGCCGACAACCTTCAAAACATGTGAGTCATGCAATGCTGATATATTATTAAATTAACATCGAATAAAGTTTAAACTCATTTAGGTTGACCAATCAATTACTCGCAAATAATCACAATCCTGCTCTAAATGCAACAAGCAAGTTGTTATCTTACAATTAGAGTATCTTATCAATCACCAAGCAATAACAAGTGCATGCACAAATCTCAATCCCTAAAAAAATCCAAATCATAATATGATTAGTTGAATGACACTAATTATAAACACAAACAAGTAAAATACTCATGAGAAAAGTACTCAATTTAATATAAAGAAGACTAATTTTAATAATCCACAAGAGGAGTTAGATTTGACATCTATGGGACCAACTAGAATAGGAGGCCAAAATATGAAAAGGAGTTCTACAAGAGCTAGAGTTTGGACTATAGCAAAAGAGTCTACACGATGGAATTTGGAGTAGAGTTTAGCTCCTAATTGCAGAGGATTCAATAGCTAACTAAAGGGGTTCGAACATTAGCTCTAAGTTTGTATAATGTAATTTCTACATTTCTTTTGTTTTAGGGTAAATTATACCAAATGGTATTAATACTCAAGGATAAGTTCATTTAAGGAAAAAATGTGTTGAGTAGCTAGAAAGAGAAATTAAGGTTTTACAAAATGAGTTAAAACAAGAAGTTAATATTTTAAAAAATTCATTTAAGGTATCAATTTAGGATAACTTTTAATTAATTTTCCTCGATTTATCTCAACAATTCACTACAAGTACCTTGTTTGACCTATTTACATAACATTGATTTCTCTTCTAAACCACATGAAATATTCATACTTTAAATGAACTTACTCTAAATATTGATACATTATACGATTGACCCTTTATTTTTTTTCCACTAAACTTAACTTATTTACATCTTTTCCAACAACATTTTTCAAGGGGATGTTAGGGTTTATTAGCAGTTGATATTATCATTGCTATGTAAATTACATTAGAAGTTATCAACATTCGGGGATTAGTTCATTTAATGTATCAATGTTTTGAGTGGTTAAATGAAGAATAAATGTTTCGTAAAGTGAATCAAATAAGGTATCACCGTTTCAAGAAGTTTAATTAAGGTAACCACATTTAGATTAATTTTCATTAATTTTTCCTAATTTTCCTTAAAGATCAATTATTGATATCTTATTTGAATTATTTTGCAAAATGTTGATTCCTTATTTTAACCACATGAAACATTAATACCTTAAATGAATTTACCTCCCAGACATTGAAACCTCTTTTAAGCTACTAGAAACTTATGATACGTTAAATAAATTTATCCCTACACATTGATGCCTTTCAACGCGATTTACCTTATTGTCATTATATAATGTTTACATTTTGAGAGAATATTGTATAACTCATGGTTAAGTCTTGAATGTTATTGTCTTGATGATCTTTAATTATTTTGTTTTCTTATTAGTCTTCTATTGATTATTATTATTGATTATGGTGAACCATCTCTTATGATTTTTCTTTTTTGCCTCATCTTTTAAGATTAGTGAATCATATTTATTCATACTAGAGCCTGTATTCTAATTTTTTTTTCTATAAGTAATATGAATCCCTGTTTTAGACACAAAACAATTTGAAATCGTTGTTTGTTAGTAATATCAAACATCATTTACATCTACATCCTTCAATTTTTGTTCATACCACAAAAATAGATTGGTTTCAGATTTAGTCATTGCTAGTGCATTTTGATTTTTGCTTGGGTTGAAGTCCCTTTGGATCCTAAGCATATCAACTACTTTGGCACATGATGTAAAACCTTCAAGTCTAAAGTTTTGTAAAGCATTAGAATTTAAGCTACGATTTATGCTTAAATCCTAAATTGGAAGTCAACCGAAAACCCTAAAGTCAACAAACCTATAACTGAACCTAGTAGTTTTAGATTTGCAATCTCGTGCTTTTAACCCCTAAACAAAAAGTGAAATAATTGTGGAAAATAATTCGTAATAATAGAAGGAAGCTTAAAAATATCATATTCATTAATTTTTAGTATAATTCAAATCCAAACGGGATCAGTTTTTGAAAATCATGCCATGATACACCTAATGGTAAAAATATTCCGATAATACCAGTAAACTCGTAAAAATACAAAGATCTCAAAAATATCAGTTTTATAATTTTTCGATATCTAAAAATATTAGATATAGCTTAATTACGTGCATTTTCCTTACTATCGGTATTAATTTATGTTATCTAGTATTCATAATACTATTCTACACTATTCAATACTATTGATATATTTCTACTTTTTCTATACATATTCTTACACTCTACCATACATATTTTCTGCTTTTTACATTTCTCATACATCTTCATTCACATCATACCTTATAACTTATTATTTTTAATTAACAAAAATACAAAACAAATCAAAACACACTCTCTCTCCCTCTCTCCTTAATCACGCTAGCCACCCCTCTCCCATAAACACACATTTATTTTTTTTCATTCTCAATTTATTTAATTCACACAATTTTTCACTCCTCAAAACTCTATAAATACCCCTTCTCTCTCTATTTCTTTCATACACTCATTTATCTTATCAAAACTCTCTCAAATTTACTCCACAAATTCTCTCTCCCAAAATCTCTTCTCTTTTCTTTACTACTCATTTTCCTACATACTATCTACACACATACTACACAAATCTCTCTTAAGCTATCAACCAAATTTATATCCTAGGTAAATATCTTACCCACATATTCTCACTAGGTCATGTAACTTAACATGACCATGGTGTATGTTTCTTAAACATTTAAATGTTATAGAAGCAATACTATGTTCATGTTTTGTTCATGTTCATGAATAAATTTCATATTATGTTGTTTTATTTATGTACATGTTATTATTATTGTCCTAACCTAACTTCTATAACATATTATCTATATTTATGTATCTATATATTTCTTAGAGAATATAAGCTCACTAACATAATCTTTATTATTTATTTATGCTTGCAATTTATTTATTTCTTTCATGCTTTAATATTAGAACTAGTCTTTCTAGTCTTAAACTTGTCCTTATCAAGTCAAAACAATTTTCGTATTTCTTTTGTTTTTCTCTCTTTGGACTTACCCATGACTAAGTCCGGAAGAGTTAAAATCAAGCTAAGACTTCCAATACTTGATATTTATATCTTGCTCATTCTTATATTTTTTTCTATCATATTATTATCATTTTTGCCATGCTACTAGCAACATATTTATACTTCATGCATGATCATATTGATAGTTGTCTTAATAAAAATAACAAGAATCTTTCATAAGTAAAAGAAAATAAGCCTCACTTACTTTAAAAATTTAGTTTTATCACTTAGGAAAAAGTTTCATTAAAACTTAGAATTTTAATTCAACTAAATACTTTACAAATGATTTTTTTTTTTTTTTTGACAAAATCCCCATAGGTTCTAGTGTTGTTAATATGCAAAGCATTTATAAATATAACTAAGGAACTTTTTATTTTATTTTCAAAATACTATTAAAAGACCTTAAGATTGATAATACTTTTCCATAAAAAATTTTCTCAAAACTTGATTATAAAATCCTCACCAGTATTTTAGTAAAAGACCAACACAAGTTCTCCAAATAAGTTAAGAAATCAACTCAACAAGTAAAATATACTGAGAAAATAAAATTCGGGAATAACTTAGAAAGAGTAAAGTTTTGAATCAAAAGTTATCTTTTAAGAATCTAAGGAAATAAATTATATCACATATTTAATGACTTAAAAATCCTTAGTTTTTTTCCAAACAACATAACATAATTTTGTTAAACTTCACTTTTCAACAACCAAAACAAGATTGTTTTATGAAAATCATTGATTAAGACAATATCATTAGCATCATGTGTTTATTATGAGTTGCATATGTATTAAAAGGATTTTGCAACTATATATATATATATATATATTTACATATTTTTATGAAATTTTTGGTTGATTCAAAGTTAGAAAAACCATGTTTTAAAGTTGGGAATTTTCGTGTTGATTATGTACCGAGCCTTTTAGAAAACCAAATGACCTTTTATGAGGAAATAACCTTAGAAATGGATAGATCTTTTTGAGTAGCTAGAAAAGTGTATATAATATGTGAAATCCCGAGTTAAAATGAGCAAGTTATGACCATTTTAAGGTGGAATTTCACCACATGCAAATTTTGACGAACTTAGTGAAATAGATATTCAAGTTTAAGTAAAACTTCCAAGAAATACTCATTTTTTATATTTCTTTTGTATAGGTGATTTGGAGTATGAGCTACCTTACGGGAAAGATTACTTTGACGAAGAAGCTTCTACTACTATGACCGAGTGAGTTTAAATTCTCGCATTGTGTACTTATATATTTGCTTGTAGTTTAGCGGTACTAGAATTAGGAAAAGGTAAAAATGTGTTAACGCATGTACTTTACTTACATAATTGAAATTATGTTAATTATATCGAGGTGGGAATTGTTAATTAATCATTGTATGATTTAATATAGGAATGATTTGTCTACGAAATCCATGATCGCTAATAAAATGTTTAATATTATGCCATGACTACATAAATAAAATGATTCATGCATAACACGTAGTGAGTCACATTGCATTCATTACTATACCCTTGGTGGGATAAAG
Source organism: Combretum micranthum (assembly GCA_024138025.1). Lineage (NCBI taxonomy): Eukaryota > Viridiplantae > Streptophyta > Magnoliopsida > Myrtales > Combretaceae > Combretum > Combretum micranthum. The sequence continues at coordinate 358,486 of JAMXBD010001118.1, read as the reverse complement.
ACATAGTAATGAGGCTCGTAGAACTCGAAAATCTACTCTATGGCTTTGATTTCTTGTAATAAAATGGTGGATGAGCACCTGAAATAACTACAATTTAGCGGCTAGTAGGGGGTTCGTATAAAAACTACAAAAACATTATTTGCAAACTATGGTCTTGTTGCCTATAACACCTAACCACCAAATGGCGGGGTAAATCCATTAAAACATATGATTCTTGAAAAGTCATATGTATTGTTTGCTCACGTGTTTGATTGCATCTTATATGCTTGTTAAATAACTTGTTTGAATATTGATTGTTTGAGTACTTTATTTGTGGAATTAATTCTCACTAAGCAAGAAGCTTACCCTTTTATAGTTATCTTTTGCAGCACCCTTTCTATAGTTGACACCCTAGGGTTATTTCTCCTAGGTATTACCTGTTGGCTTAAGGAGTTTTTGGAAGAAGTTAAAGACTAGATGTAGACTTAAACTTCTGAGTAAATCTCCAATGTATTTAAATTAAATAGACTTTGATAGACCTTATATTTGATAGGGGAATGCCTCTTTGATATTTTGTAAGACCTTTATATATTTCCATATTTAAGATGTTATGTTATGATTTCCATTCTTAAATTGCTATATGAATATCTTCTTAAACAAATTGTTTCAAAGTTGATCCTCTATGATCGTGAACGTATGCCTTAACCGGTATCAAAGCTGATGGGATGACTAAAGTTGTCATACTAAGCTTGAATATTGAGTATGACGAACTGTCAAGTTTATGGTACCTTTGGGGTGTGACCATTTAAGTTGGTATCAAAGCATGGTTAAGAATTTTAGATCATAACAATAAAAACGGACTAAGAAGAAAATTAGTAGAATGGAAATAAAAAAGACTTGGATAGTTTAGCATGGTAGAATAGTTTCTGACTCCCTTTCTTTGTGAATAGATGTCCTTAGGAGAAGCCCGTCCGGAGGCACAAAAATTCCAAAGAGATCTAATGAGACCCTTGTCAACTACCGGCTAAGACTTGGAGTCCTTTGTGAAGAGTTTGCTTTAGTAGGATGACCAAAATCATTGAAGGAAATGTTAGTTTATGGAAAAGGGATTAAGATACCTAATGGGCAAAAGTTGTTGAGACGATAAGAATTGCCATAAGAAAAAGAAGTGGTCGGAGTTAGAATGTGATATATGCCATCGAAAACATTGCCCTGTTCACCACAATAAGTTCATGTTAACAAGCGGCGATTTTGTGCTATGAAGGGAAGGAACACCAACATTTCCAATTTTCAAACTTAGAGGCAAATTGGCAACTCTTCATCTACGCTCATGATGAACTCAAGGATCAAATGATGATTAGTGATATTCGATTATGAAGGGAGCCTTTTATTGGCATAGTGTGTACTAGAATATGCTCAAACAACCCGGTGAGGAGGCACCACAACCGCTACCATTGACGAGAATTTAGCTTGATGAAGATGAAGTCCTAGTGGATGTTGGATCGGGTTGAAGCCGAAGGAGAAGAACCCTAAGAAGAAGTAGAAGAAGTTGAAGAGGAGGAAGAAGACCTAGAAGAGGACTCCAAAGAAGATCCAAAAGAAGACCCCAAAGAAACACCTACTGAGAATGAGCCCACAATACCTTAGGAGGATCAAATGTGGACCAAAGAAGAAAATGACTCATGCAAAGAATGTGATGGTACGAGGAGCGACACGCTCAGTTGGTAACAAGGAACTGAGAGACTACCCCGGCAATAGATGTTGATGCCATGCCTTCGAATCCTCTAGTCATAAATGTTGAGTCCGATGATGACACCATGGATCCCCGCTAGTGGAGGAATGCGTATGAACAAAGCAAGTATTCCCTTGGTTGCCAAAGTGTATCTGGAGAACCAACTCAACAACTTGCTGCTAAAAATGAGTCTCTACTCAACCAATTATTGATCCCCAACAACGATGAAGTTTATGGATAGGATGTGATTTCCTATCTACCAGAAAGAGCAAAGGAAGTAGGAGGAAGAGAAGGATGATGGTGAACCAATACTTGCGTAAATTTTTTAGCAAGAGGCAAAGGTGCTCGTCAAGCAGAAATCCGGGTGATGCACCATCCCCAGCAAAAAGAAAGAAAGAAGGATGAAGAAGGAAAGAGGAAGGAAGAAAGATACTTAAGAGTTAGACCCGAGCTTACCCACATAGTCCAATAGAAGTTTGTAAAAGGCCTAGAATGTTAGGTCGGGTGGACTATATTTCATGCTTTGCAAAAAAGTGTTGTTTGTGTTTTTCTTTGTAATGTTGTTGTATCTTGTTATGTTTTGATTTCCTTTATGTAAGGTTCTTGTACCCATTATCAATTTATTATTCAATGAAGATGTTTTATGTGAATTTCAATCTTGTTAAAATTTCCTTATCTGTTTCCATGAATTCTTGTTTCAAGATATGATTTTATGTGACAAAATTTCTGTGATTTCCGCTATATTCGTTTAAAGACTTAATAAACCTATGAAAGATTATAAGCTTACAAAAATAAAATCTAAATAGCCAAGGTAGAAGAAGAAGGCATTAAGAGCAAAGCGCCTCAAATCATCTTGTGGAAGAAGCAAATCAACCAGCTGCACCTCCCCAAAATCTACCTGTTGCTGACCCGCAAGTGGATTTACAAGCTACGCTTGGACAATTGGCACAATTGTTGGAAGCTTTAAGGAAGAATGTTCAAGCACTCGTGCCACCTCCACCGCAACCCGTGCCATAAGCATCAATGAAAGTATCTACTTCGGGAAGTGCACTATCTCAAACTGTGCTTTTGCCGCCACTACCGTCACTCAGGCCATACCGGAACTCTTTACCCAAGTTCATCAAGAGTAATTGGCATTTTGATGGAGCTTCTGAAAAGCCGAACGAAGCTGAAGATTAGCTAGCATAGATTGAAAGGTCCTTTGATGCCTTTGAAGTGCCACATCATTTGAGGATCACCATTGGCACTTACATGCTTCGTCTCAATGCCCAAGTTTGGTGTGAGTCTAAGAGATGCGAGTTGATGCCACCAGTTATATGGGAGATGTTTCGTCAGGAGTTATTGGAAAACTACTTCCTCGAAAGTTTGAGAGTTCAATATAGTGCTAATTTCTTGCACATTGCTAAATTATAAAATTGTAGATTCATAATGATGGAATCATGATTTTTATAAAAAAATGCAAAAATGATTGTGACAATAAAATAATAGTGATGCATGTAAGCATAATAATAATGGTGACAAATGTAACAGATAAAAGGTTAGAAAAAATTAAATATAAGTGATTCTGAAACTATATTATTATAAATTACATTTTTTTTTCATTTTTGTCTTCTTCTTCTTCTTCTTCTTTCAAATCTTAAAATAAGACACCTAAGAGAGAGAAAAAGATGAAGACTAGTTCTTAGTTTGAAAAGAGCACTTCTAATGTGGGTTTCGTGGGTCAAAACAATTAGTAGTACACAAGTGTATTGGTGATACAGTCAAAATATTTATTGATGTGATTAATATTCTTAATGAGGAGGGTAATGATGGTGTGGTTAATATTTGAAATTTAAGAGCTTATTTTTAGCTAAGTTAATAAGATGATTTTTCTCTTTAGTCTTTTTTTTTTTCTTTTTGAATGACATTTAACTCATTCAATAGGATTTTTTTAAAGTCCTTCATTTTTGGTAACTCTCAAGCTTACCTATAAATGTATGCCTTAAAGTAATAAGATAACGATTAACCAGTTAATTTAGTAATATTAATTTTGAGCGTCTTACTCTATCCTTTTCCTAAAAATTCAAATTTTCATTTTAATTTCAATTTTTCGATGGCAATTACTTGTTTATTCTTAGAATTAACAGGTATTTGAATATCACAATCTAGGATTTATGTGTGAATCAATGAATCGTGATAATTTTTTGTTCTTTTGCTATGTCGGATGGTATTAGAGTTGCAGTCGCTCTTGGATTGTCAAGGCATCTTGCAGACAAATCAATCAACAATAAGCAGTGGATGAGATCGATGATCATGATGATTTGGATTGAAGGATAGAACAGAGGATCAACAAGTGGCTAGATGTAGCTTTGAATTGTCAATTGGATGTGGTGGTAGATTAAGTTACAGAGAGATTGGGTGTGTTAATTGGACACCAAAGGAACGTGTCAGATGAAATTGGGAATTCCTAAATTTCACTTTCATAAAAGATTAATTTTTTAGGACGACGAGGAGGAAAATGAAACTATTTTAAGAATGATGATGAATCGATCTTTGATATTTATGATGATGAAGAGAATGATGTTTTTGAGGCTATTGGTAATGGAGGACCAATTTTTGACATTGAGTATGCTAAAGAAGAGATGCAAGATTTAGATGTTGTTTTTGCTTTGGTGGGTAAAGAGGGTGATAAGGGGTTAGCAGTAGATAAGACACCAGTTCCAATTGTAAAAGAGTTAAAGAGACAAGTTGAGGAGTTATTGGTTAAAGTTTTTATTCGAGAGAGTCTAAGTCCCCCAACAATTCCATCCCTTCTAACATCTAAGAAGGATCCACACGTGCCATATTTGTGTGGTTAATCTCAAGCGGTTCTTGTATGGCATAGTGAAAATTTGATGATGAATTTTATCCATGAGGAATGAAGTGGTCCAAATATTTAATGATGTGGTCAGTATTTTTAATGAGGGCAATGATGATGTTATCAATATTTGAAATTTAATAGCTTTTAATTGATTTCAATGGAATTTTTGTCAAATTAATAAGTTGATTTATCTCTGGTTTTTTTATTTTTGAATGACATTTAATATCATTCAATAGGATCCTTTCCTTATGAATTGTAGTAATATCAATTTTGAGCCATCTTACTCTATCTTTTTTTTCCCCAAAATTCAAATGTGCATTTTAATTTCGATTTTGGATACTAATTACCTAGGTATTCTCAAAATCACTAGTATTTAAATATCATAGTTCAATATCTGTGCGCAAATCGATAGATCATGATAATTTTCTTTTCTTTCACTACTTAAATTAGAGTGAATGTAGTAAAATGTTGAATAGTAGGTAAGTAAATGAAAATATAAAACAATAAAGAAACAAAACTTGTATCATTCGCTTTAACAATAGGGTATAAAATAATTGGACTTTTGATAATTAAGGTCATGTTGTCTCTTCCTACCTAATTACACTGAAATACATTGCAAGCTCCCCGCCTTCTCTTTCCCTTCTGATTATTGCGTTTCCTACTGCAACAATTACACCCAGAGGTACCTTACTTGGGATGGTCTATCGTGTATATACTGCAATAAAACTTAGGAATGACGCCCATATTAGTCAAAAATCCCCAATACAGTGAATAAGGCTTATTTTCAACTAGGGAATGCCACTAAGATATACCAGTTTCATAGTAAATATTTAGGAGGTTGCTAGCTGGTAGCATTGGCGTACTCAAAATGTTTAATTGGGCAAAGTTGAAATAAGGAACGGACCCTAGCCCATCCTGAAAAGCCTCCTTGAAAAATGGGTCTAATTTAAATAGGTTGGCACCGTTGCTAGACCAAAGCCCAATACCGCTAGCCTAAGGCAAAGTTGAAATCAGGAACGAACCCTGACCCATCCTAAAAACATAATAAGACTTTTCCTTGTTTATTCATATATATTAAAAAAAGATTCATATCTAAATATATTGAAATTCAATTCCTAAAAATAAAACTTACGAAGGTTATTACTTAATTTAAGGTTTAATTTCACGAATGATACATGAACTTTAATAAAAATATAATTGGGTATTTGAATCTTGAAATTAATCAATTTAATACCTAAAAAACTTTTCGTACATACCAACAATACTTTCGTTAAATTCTTTTAAATAATAAATTGATCAATTTGAATTTTTTTATATTAAATTGATTAATTTTAAAGTTCAAGTACTTAATTACCTATTTTGTCAAAGTTCAAGTATTATTTGTGACATTATCCCTAAATTTAATGATATCAATGATAGGTATAGTTTGTAGAAAAAATGACTCTTTTATTGGTTTAAATTTTTTTTCCTCTTTATATTATAGATAAATCAATCTAGAGATCAACACAAATCTAAATTGATCCGGAATAGGTAGTTCACAGGCTTACTTAAGGTAGACCTAGAATCAAAACCGGCTAGAACTGAGCACAATCAATTCTAGGAAAGCACTAATTCCCGGGCCAACTTTCTAGGGATCCGCCTGTTCTGATCCATGGAACTGACCACTTTTAATGTTTTATATAATTGAAAATACATAAAAAAAAAATAGATTTAATTTTTTTCAATAAGTGAAATTTCAAACTTAAAGTAATAATAAGACCGAAAAAGTAACATAATTTTTAGCCTAATTTCTTAAAGAATTAGTTAGGATGTGCATTTTTTTATATACAAACACATTTACACTTAGTTGCACTGTTAGTAACATGAGACTACAGATATGCTCAAGGCAAAAACAAGTGCAATGTACTCTCAAAACAAAAACAGATCTTATATAGTTAAAAAAAGAAATTTTATTTTTGATACAATTCTATATAAATCCAACCAAATGCTATGAATAGGTAATAAAACTTCTACTATTTATAGGAAAGTAATTTTAAATTAATTCTTATTTATTTTTTATTTTTTCTTCTAGAATTCTTCCTTTTTTTAATTATATGTTGAACTCAGCAGGTACATGTGCTCTGCAGGCAAAATCACTTTCTTTTGATTTTGGCAACTTGGGCAGCTTTTGCGCCAGCGAGTTGTTTGATGATGCGGGGATGTGGGCAGAAATTTCATTGATGATGATTGTGAGTGGAGAAGATTTTTCAACTGGGATGAAGTGAAGCATTTGAAGATAGGAAAGGCCAATAGCTTACCAACGATGACATCACTAACAGCATTTTTATTCATGAGTTGCTTAACAAGTTGCTTAAAATATCATATCAGCATCTAAAATAACTTTTCTTATTAAGCAACTCACTACAAGAACCGATGTGAAGAAGAGTAAGAAAGTTGTTTTTTTTGTAAAAATTGAATAAGTGTGAAATGACCAATAAAAAAATGAGTGAAAGGGTGGCTTTTTGTAAAGATTAAATAAGTGTGAATGACTAATGAGAGGATGAGTGAGAGTGTTGCTTATTCAAGCAACTTTGGTTACTAATAACTAAACAAATTACTCACATTATTGCATAAGCAACTGTCACATCACTTATATTCCTTGAAATTTTCACCAAGTACTTAGAGATAAAGATACTCTAATACAGAAAAATATTTAATAAATAATACACACTACGTGTATATGGTTAGTTGTTAGAATAACATTAATAATTACCTACTATGAGTATATTATATTATACATGTCATCTGAACCCTTCAGTAATTAGTCCATGATGAATACTAGTGTGTTGTTTTCTTTTCCCAATTTAGGGGTGCCTTCCTTTTTTTACCTCTCTAAGACAAGTTTATGAATTAGAAATAAGGATGCATCCATATTTGTAAATGTCACTACAATGTCCATTTTTTTCATCATAGTATCTTTAAGAGGTTGTGATCACATATTATTATTAGCTGGTAGCCAACAGTGGAAGTAAATGTCACTGCAGATGTCTAGTGGGAAAAAATTAACTATCGTGGAAATTGCTAGTACAGAGTTTTTTTTTTTTTGGGCGTCGCTAGTATAGAGTTGAAAAAGTGATTTTCCATTTTTCAAAACACAAATTTATTTTTCTCCATCTTCACTAGTTTTTTCTATAGTTGTTAACCATCATTTCTTCCTAATGATTGGTAATTACCGTCCTCTTCTGTCACGCTAACAATTGCAAGATCATAACTTACAGCATAATAGTCAACAACTCCTCAAAATTTATTGCAATATATTTTCAAAAGTTTTCAGACAATACTCTCAGCAAAAAATGCATCCTAACTTGCTGAACATTTGCACGCATTCTTATGCCTACATTATTCCAAGAAATACAAAAATCTTCCATTTTTTACTACCGTTTATACGAAAATTAAAGAGATTATAAAAGAATAAGTATAAAAATTTCAAGGGTTTGATCATGCTCAAAAAAAGATTTGGACCGTTTATTGATGTAACGAGATTAGTCCCATTGTAACCACACAAGGCCATTGTTATGAATGCCAACAAGATACAACAAAGGAGACCATGTTATCTAGTAGACTATGTTAGTTAAAAACTTAGACTAGTGCAGAGTTGTTACAATACATGTAACTAGTATAGTTATAGTTACAATACATGTAACTAGTATAGTTGTAAAGACCAACTCATAGAAGGAATAATAACATGTAACAAGTACAACTGTATAGAACAACTCATCATAGGAACAATGCAAAGAATGGTTGTAATCTATCGTATACATAATATGTTGTAATTGTCTGAGTTTTCTAGGCTTATAAATAGTAACACGGAAAGCAAAAGAAGCAAGATTTACCCAGACACAACTAGAAGCTTGGAGTCACCTGGAGACTCAAATCCAGTAGTTTTTACTACCCTTCTTTTCTTCCTCGCACATGTACAGAAAAACAAACATAACATTAGGAATATATGCAATAGGATTCGTACTACTTAACCCTTAACATCTTGGATCTACTGACTTCTTTTTTTGAACAGATAATCGAATTGGAAAAGATATAGAAAAGAAAACCCTAGAAAGAACAGAGAGGAAAAGTAAGAAAGAGAAGGAAATACCTATTCAAGCTTTGTGGAGAGAGACGGAATAGTTCTGTGTTGGTGAAAGTGAGTTTTTTTTTCAATTGCTAGCGTTTGTTTGGGACACATTCGGCCCTATACGTGGGTTAACAATTGGTGCTTTCATTGTTTTCTTCTTCCATAGCCATGGCGGATGGAACTAGACGTATTGCTCAATTGCAAGAGGATTTGCAACAACATGAAAGTAAGATTTCTTCATTAGAATCTAAAACTGATAGGTTGCTTTCTAATATGTCTCAAGTATTATAATTTGTTAAATTGCAAATGGAGAATCAGACTACTTATAGTAATAATAGTAGTTCATTTTCTTCATGCCATAATGATGATCATCAGTTTTCTTTTATATGGAACATCAAGTTGGAACTTCCAAAATTTTCGGACTCTAATCCTCTCTCATGGACTTTTCAAGCCAATCAATTTTTTTTATTTTCATAATGTCTTTGAATCTGAACGCTTAAAATTAGCATCTTTTGCAATGGCGGAGGATGCTTTAGATTGGTATCAATGGTTATTTCGAAATGGTTTATTGTCTACATGGCCTGCTTTTATAAAAGCTCTAGAGACTCGATTTGGTCCTTCTTTGTTTGATGATTATCAGGGTAAACTGTCCAAGTTGGTTAAAACTGGTTATGTTCTTGAATATCAACGTGCTTTTGAATCTCTTTCTAATCATGCGAATGGCCTTTCAAAGGGTTTTCTTAAGAGTTGTTTTATTTCGGGTTTATTGCAACAAGAAGTTTTAGCTTGTCAACCTACTTCCCTTTTGCATGCTATTAGTTTAGCCAAATTACATGAATCTAAACTCTAGCAATTTCACTCTTTCAAGCACCCTATTCCTTCCTTTCATCCTCATTCTTCCTATAAATACACCATTCAATCTTCTTATACACCTCCTTCTTCCATATTTTCCAAACCTAAAACCTATGTTTCTACTTCTTCCTCATCTTCTTCTACTGGTACAAAGAAACCTCTTCCTTTTAAAAAGCTTACCCCTACTGAAATGGCCATTAGACGAGAAAAAGGTTTGTGTTTCAATTGTGATGAGAAATTTAATAAAGGTCACATTTGTAAAGCTAAGTTTTTATGATAATTCAACCTAATGATGCAATAGATAGTGATATTCCTTCTTTAAAAGACTGCTCAAATGATTTGAATACTATTGAAATTAGTTATCATGCTCTCTTTGGAGTTCAGGCTCCTAAAACATTAAGATTGACTGGTAAAGTGTTTGGTAAGGAAGTGTCTATTCTTGTGGACTCTGGAAGTACTCACAATTTTATACAAGAACATGTGGCTAAATTTTTACATTTGCCCATTCTCGATTCCCATTCTTTTCAAGTCATGATCAATAATGGTGACTATCTTACTTGTTCTAGTCTTTTTCAAATTGTGCCTCTTATTTTGCATGATAATGAAATTTTGGTAGATTTTTATGTTTTGTCTATTCAAGGGGATGATATGATTCTTGGTATTCAATGGTTAAAGACTTTAGGGCCTATTACAATAGATTATTCTGCTCTTACAATGTAGTTTATGTTGAATGGCCAACACATTCTCCTTAAAGGCAATTCGATTATTGGACCTAACAGATTATCTCACATCAGTTTCTAAATTAACGAAATCTGATAATGTGTCTTGTTTCTTTAGTCTTGTGGCTCAGAGAGAGAATACTAGTCATAATACCACCAATAATAGTGCTATAGACGCAATTTTGAGCAGCTTTCATAAGATTTTTGGGTCTCCTTCATCATTTCCGCCTTTAAGGGATGTGCAACACCATATTCATTTGCAAAATGAGACTCAAACTATTAATGTCATGCCTTATTGTTAACCTTATTTTCAAAAAGCAGAAATTGAGAAATTGGTGTAGGAAATGTTAGATTCTCGAGTCATTCGGCCTAGTACCAATCCCTTTTCTTCTCAAGTCCTTTTGGTGAAGAAAAAGATGGTTCTTGGCGTTTCTCTGTGGATTATAAGGCTTTGAATCAGGCCACAGTGTTAGATAAGTTTCCTAGCCCAACTATTGATGAATTACTTGATGAATTACATGGAGCTCATATTTTTTCTAAGCTAGATTTACATGCAGGATATCATCAGATTCGTATGTTTCCTCAAGATGTTCATAAAAAGGCTTTTTTCACTCATGAAGGCCATTATGAATTTTTCGTACTGCTTTTTGGGCTTACTAATGTACCTTCTACTTTTCAAGCCATTATGAACTCTATTTTTTAGCCTTATCTTAGAAAATTTGTTATCAATTTTTTTATGACATTTTGGTTTATAGCGTATGTATGGAGGATCATATTTCCCATTTGACACAAGTTTTCACTTTTTTGGAGGAACATCAGTTTTATGTGAAACAATCTAAATATTCTTTTGCTCAATCTATAATTGATTATCTAGGCCATGTTGTGTCTACTGAAAGGGTTACCCTAGACCCAAGTAAAGTGTCTACCATAAAAAATGGCCTACTCCTACGACTCCTAAACAATTACGAGGATTTTTGGGTCTTACAGGCTATTATAAACATTTTGTCCGACAGTATGTTAGCATTACAGCTTCTTTTACAAATTTATTGAAGAAAGAAGCTTTTTATGGGATGATAGTGCTACTATTGCTTTTCTACAGCTTAAGGATGCCTTAATGTCTACCCCAGTTTTAGCTCTTGCTGATTTTACTCAAACATTTGTCATCGAGTCTAATGCATCAGGGGCTGGGATGGGTGTGGTTTTACATCAAAATGCTCAGCCTATTGCCTTTTTTAGTAAAAAATTTCCTCTACGTCTTCGCAAAGCTAAAGCTTATGTGCGTGAGTTGGTGGCTATTGTGGAAGCTGTTAAGAAATGGCAACACTATCTTTTGGGCAGACATTTCATTATTAAAACAGATCAGAAGAGTCTTAAAGAAATACTAACGCAGGTGATTCGGACTCTTGAATAGCAACAATACTTGGTTAAATTGTTGGGATACAATTATGAAGTCATATATAAGCTAGGTCCTGAGAATAAGGTTGTTGATGCCTTATCTCGAAGTTTTTCATAAGAGGCTCAATTGTTTGCTTTATCCTTACCATCTTTTGACTTTGTTACACTACTTAAAACAGAGTTTCAAGATAATAAGGAATGGCACAAATGGATGTCTGACTATGAGCAAGGAGTTTCTTTGCAGTAGCCACTTATAGTTAAAAATGGGTTGCTTTTTCTTGGAGACAAGATCTTTATTCCTCTTCATTCATCTATTATCAATTCACTGACATTAGAATTTCATACTTCTCATATGAGTTGCCATCTTGGAGTTTTGAAAACTTTTAAGAGACTCAATGAATCTGGAAGAGTATGAGGAAGGATGTGGATGATTTTGTGAAGTGTTGCCATGTTTGTCAACAGATTAATACTTGATAATAAGTCCAATAGGGTTACTTCAGCCTTTACCTATTCCTCAACAATTTTTTGAGGATTTGTCTATGGATTTTATTATTGGGCTACCAGTATCGAAGGGATATTCAGTGATTTTGGTAGTAGTTGATCGTTTAACCAAGTATTGTCATGTGGGTCCTCTTACAACATCTTATTCAGCCACATCAGTAGCTTCATTATTCGTGGATATTGTGATTATATTGCATGGATTTCTTAAATCCATAGTTTTTTATAGGGATAAGGTGTTTATGAGCCGCTTTTGGACTGAATTATTCATATTGAGTGGGACTACATTGAAGATCAATTTAACTTATCATCCTTAATCTGACGGATAGACAGAGGTCATGACCCTTTGTTTAAATAATACTTAAGAGCATAGGTAATGGATTCACCTACTTTATGGCCTAAGTTTTTGCCATGGGCTGAGTATTGTTTTAATACTAATTACAATACAAGTGCTCACATGACACCTTTTCAAGCTTTATATTGCAAAATACTACCTAATATTCCCAATTATGTGCAAGGACAATCTTCTTTAGAAGCTGTTGATCATGAACTACTATCTAGAGATGCTATTTTGAAAACTTTGAAAGCTAAATTGGCTTAAGCTCAAGTTTGCATGAAATATTTAGCTAATAATCATAGAATTGATAAATGTTTTGAAGTTGGGGATTCTGTGTACGCGAAGCTACACCCATATCGGCAAACTTCTTTGGCCAACAAGCTTTCATACAAGCTTTCACGATGTTATTTTGGGCCTTTTCAAATTGTGAGGAAGGTTGGGAATGTGGCCTTTCTCTTAGATTTGCCAGCATATTCTAAAGTTCATCTAGTTTTCCATGTCTCTTTGTTAAAAAAGGCCTATGGAGACTCTATTGAGACAGTGACCCTTCCTCAAGATTCTTTTGAGAATCATCCTATTTTAGGGACATTGCCTATTTTGGATACAAGGGTTTTGATTAGACAAGTAACTTATGTACCCCAACTTTTGGTTCCATGGGAGTCTATTCCTACAGAGGATGCCTCATGGATAGATCTTTCTTCTTTCAAAAGAGATAATCCTACTTATCACCTTGAGGACAAGTTGCTTTTTTCAACTCCGGAGGAACATGTTATGAATGCTAACAGGAGACAACAAAGGAGACCATGTTATCTGGCAGACTATGTTAGTTAAAAACATAGACTAGTTCAAAATAGTTACAATACATGTAACTAGTACAATTGTAAAGACCAACTCATAGAAGGAATAATAACATGTAACAAGTACGGTTGTATAGAACAACTCGTCATAGGAACAATGCATAGAATAGTTGTAATCTCTCGTACACATAATCTGTTGTAACTACCTAAGTTTTCCAGGCTTATAAATAGTAACAAGAAAAGCAAAAGAAGCAAGATTTACCCAAGAAACAACTAGAAGCTTGGAGTCACTTAGAGACTCGAAAATCCAGTAGTTTTTACTACCCATTCTTTTCTTCCTCGCACATATACAAAAAAACAAACACAACATTAGGAATATACACAATAAGATTCATACTACTTAGCACTTGGATCTATTGATTTCTTTTATTGAACAGATAATCAAATTGGAAAAGAAATAGAAAAGAAAACCCTAGAAACAACAGACAGGAAAAGTAAGATAGAGAAGGAAATACTTGTTCGTGCTTTGTGGAGAGAGGCGAAATAGTTCTATGTTGGTGAAACTGACTTTTTTTTTTTTTTTTTAAATTCCTAGGGTTTGTTTGGGACACATCCAGCCCTGCACGTGGGTTAACAACTGTATAATTTTCCAAAAAGATATGCACTTTTGAAATAAGACCCAAACTAAGATTGTGTATTTAATATCAGCCCTTGGACAATATGATTCAAACTTCTCGGGGAGGTAGCATGTTCTGTCATATTTGTGCAAATGAAAATCATCCCTCACGTTGCCTCGATCACCACCACCATCCTCCCCCATCACCCTCAGCACCAACTGCATTATCACCATCATCAATAATGCTCTACTGATACTCGAGAGCCGAAGTTCAAGATTAATCCTCACCAAAAGAAGCAGAAAAGGCAAAAATAGATTGAACGAAGGCCGATTAGGCATAAACAGATCAACATATAACAATTAGTTCAACCTGTAATGTATACCCCCTACAGCTACGAATGAAGTCATGATCCATTCTGTGTAAAAAGGCACTATGAAATTAGTGAAATTAATATGATGAAAATGCAACTATGATTTCAAAAAATTAACCTTACTTACTTACACATATAGATAATTCTTTGTCAACGCCATTGGAGGAAAGTTCACAACATGGGAGTGTGTGGAATCATCATCCGACCTACCTTAACGTATATTTTAGTGATGTTGTCTTCTTCATTATTGGTCTTCAAGAATTTCAGATGGGATACAGGACAAGTAATAGCAAATTGTTTCCAAAAGGATTTCACCCCACAGATGAAGAACTTGGCTGTAGCGATGAATGCTTAATCCCTCATGTTGATGTCTGTGAACACAGCGAATTATGGGACTTGACAAGCCAGATCAACAGTAAGATTCAGTATAATAACTAGCTAGGCAATAAGTACTTCTAATTTGTTGCACTAAAAGCTCTGGTAACCCATAATTTCATATGAGATTTGTTGAATTTTGTGTTATCAAGTAGATTTGTGGGACTGCAAACTTGAGGAATGTGCTTTATTCGTACTAAAGTACAAGAGCGGCAAGCGTCCATGTCGGGCAACTCGTTCGTGTGCCAGGAAATTAACCGGTAAAGAAAGGAAGATATATAAGAAGTGAGGAAAGGGATGACATTCTAAATACCAAGAAGACATTCGTTTGTTACACAGGCCGAGTGGCGAGAGAATCGATTGAGTTATGCACTAATTTCACCTAAATCCCAAATGTCTTGCAAACATAGCAGAAAAGACCAGGTATATGACTACTACTACTACTATACTACTACTACTACTACTACTACTACTAGTATTCAATCTGTTTTTGTTCATCCTTGCAAAAAATTGAGAATCAAATTTCTCGCTTTCCATTGGCATTTATGTGATAGTTAATTTACACATATTGTGGTCAGCCACTGCTATTTCTTTGTACCTATTATTTTATTCGTAACCCCTCGGTTTATCTTCCTTTCTTTTCCAGTCACTTTCAGTAACCGGAATGAGTTGTTCAACGTGAGGACGCTTGCCAGTTTTATGCTTTCCCTTTAACGAACTAATGAAGCACCGTTCTTTATGCTTCAACTCTCACATGTCTACAGGATAATATGTAACTCACCATTAGAGACAGAAACACATAGCAGAGAACAGTGTATATCGAATTGAAAGCACTAATATATGAGCATAACTACTTAATTTGTTTGCCATCGATCATGCTGTATTCCAAGAAACTTCTTCCTGTCCATGGATATCCACATGGGGATTACATAGTTGTAGGTTTGGCCTAGTACCTTATGCTGCAAATCTTCAATAATTTCTTCATCTGCGGGGTGGAATCCTTTTGGAAACACATTATCAAGTCTTTGCTCTGAATCGCATCACCGTCACTACAAGTAATATATCTATAATGAAAAGAACAAGATGTGAATGGTCCACTTAACCAATCATTATCTTTTTTATCCTTTTACACCCAATTCAACAATAATAATAAAAAGATAAAGAAGGAAAATATTACACCAGATTTAATGCAGAGTTTAAGCCGACCCCTAGTCTCCATGGTCCACAAATGCCTCACTCAAGGAGGACTACATGCATTTCATTCACAAACAATTGCTTCACAAAGAAAACTTCATAAATGCCTCAACAAGAAGACTTTGCCAATGCCTATACACATATAGGACCTCACATTGCCTCATACATAAGGACTTCACTCGATGTCTCAATACATAATGACTTCACCTATTACCTCAAACAAAAGAGGACTTCACTAAAACACTCACAAACAAATGTGTGAATAGTGCCTTATAATATTAGCTCACTAATCTCACTATGATACTATTCACTTAATAAATATAAATCAAGAGAGTATTTTCACATAATCTCTACTAGTTTAAGCTTTACTCTCTTACATAAAAACACTCCAAACACTCTATTTATAAACACTTTAAAAATATAGTCATTTACCCTCAAAAGAACAAACAATGATTGAATTAAAAGTCTATAACGGTATTTTTTAAACTATCATGCCCTAAACTTGTCGTGCCTCGAGTTACCCCTCAATCAAGTATGTGTTATTTTGATTTCATCGTGCCTTAGATTTACACTTATCGAGCCCTCGACAAAGGCAACGATGAAATTCGCAATTAAAGTTGTACTTTCTCATTTTGTTCCACTCATCACGCATTGAATTTACTCTTATCATGCCTTTAATTCAAACTTATTGAGCCCTCGATTTACCCCTTGATCAAGTTGCAACAAAGGCTGGGGCATGTTAATTTGTCCCTACATAATCTGCAGAGAATAATAGACATACAAACACAAACACATATATGCATATTAAATCTTAAACATAACAAAAACAAGTTTTGCTTATTAAATATAGCTTAACTAAGTTGTGGAGCATTTATGCAATACATTTACTCGTCAAAACAAGATTGTAACTTCCACATGGTTCAATAATCTCCCTCTTTTTATGAGAACAATTATTGCATAACATTCCCACCCCCCCCCCCCCCCCCCCCCCCCCCCCCCCCCCCCCCCAACTTATCACTCCCTCTTAATTGAGCATTCGAGTAAAAACTCACTTGTAAAAGATGTAATACTCAATTAAAGGTTCTAAAGCTATATGTAATAAACAACTTATTAAATGCAACTTAAGTTCTTAGTTAAGCATTTGGGTAAAAGCTCATTTGTATAGATATTATGCTTAACTAAAAGACTTAAATTACACTTAATAACAACTCATTTTTAGCACACAAAAACACACAAGTCTAGCATTTTTTTAAAAAAACCACATAAACTTTTCTTTAAGATATGATTAAGCATTAACCCTAGAGAGCAACTTAGATACTAGTTTTTAAAAGAAAAAATCTAAGCGCTGGTAAGCTTATTTCCACGCATGTGCAGAAGCAAAAACTATAAGGTAGGTTTTTTAAATTGATTTTAAGCTTACTTAACCAACCATTATCTCTTTCATCTTTTTACACTCAATTCAGCAATAATAATAAAAAGCTAAGGGAATGAGAAGATTGCACCAGATTTAAAGTGGAGTTTGGCCCATCTCTTAGCCTCTACAATCCACAAATGCCTCACTTAAGGAAGACTTTATGCATTTCATTCACAAACAATTATCCTATAAAGAAGACTTCACCAATGCCTATACATATGTAGAGCTTCACATTGCCTCACACATGAGGACTGTACTCAATGCCTCAACACATGAAAACTTCACCTATTGTCTCAAGCAAGAGAGGACTTCACTAAAATACTCACTAATAAATGTGTGAATAGTGCCTTACAATATTAGTTCACTAATCTCACTATGACACTATTCACTTAACAAATACAAATCAAGAGAGTATTTTCACATAATCTCTACCAATTTAAGCTCTACTCTCTTACATAAAAGCAATCCAAATACCTTATTTATAGGCACTTTAAAAATGTAGCCGTTCACCCTCAAAAGAACCTCTAATAGTCAAAATTAAAAGTTCGTAACGGCTATTTTTTAAACTACCATGCCCTAAACTTATCGTACCTCAAACTTGTCACATCTCGAGTTATCCCCCGATCAAGTCTATGCTATTTTGATTTCATCACGCCATAGATTTACACTTGTCAAGCTCTTAACGAAGGCCGCGATGAAGTCTGTGATCAAGGCCGTACTTTCTCATTTTGTTCCACTTGTCGCACCTTAGATTAAAACTTATCAAATCCTCAATTTACTCCTCGATCAGGCCACGACCAAGGCTGAGGCATGTTAATTTATCCCTACACAAGTTGTAGAACACACATACAAACACAAACACATGTATACACATTAAAGTTTAAACACATCAAAAATAAGTTTTGCTTATTAAATGTAGCCTAATTAAGTTGTAGAATGTTTATGTAATACATTTTTTCATCAAAACAAGATTGTAACCTTCACATGGTTCAACAAATATCACAAGAAGTTATATGAAGGTATTCTAGTGGATATATACTCAACACTTTCTCATGTTTTGAGAATATTATTAGAAAATAAAAAGTGGTGTTGAGTTGAGCCAAGGTGGTCCTAGTCTACCCTTCTCTCATAAGTGTTGGACAGCCTTGCTTCACAAGGGCAAGTGGTTCCCACATATATTTGGATTAGTGTACCTACTCAAAACTTCTTTATCACTAGATAAAATCTAGTGGGACACGGATGACTCAGAAATTCATTAGTGCCTACGCGAGATTGATAGGTAAGTTTAAACTAAGAACTGATACTTTATCTATCAAGATAGGATAAATATTATAAATAGTTATAACTATTATAAATATTACGTTTGTCAGTTAGGATTTTTATCTATTTATATAACATTTTGAGCATGTCTTTTACACCTCAATCATGGGGACAAGAATGGTGACAAAATCTAATAAAAATGTCCTATATTGTTCCTAACTATTCCCTTAAAAGTTGTAATTTTCCTCCTGACTTTGTAAATACAGTTTGGTAAGAGTCTGGAGTTTTTTTTTTTTTTTTATTATAATGGAGAGAGTGACTCAAATCCGATACCTCTTACTTGATATAAAAGAAGAAATACTACTAGACTATAAGGTTATTGGTAGTTCAAGTTTGGAGTTTGCAAATGCTATTTAATATCAAGTGGAGCTCAATTTTTAATGAACATGAGCAACCATGGCTGTTACTTGTTTATATCTATGATGTGATATTTGGGATTCGTGTTTGATGGTAACAGAAGGCCAAAGCCGGAATTTAATTATCACCGATCAAAATTTTGTTTCCGCTGTATGTTTAAATACTCATCCACCGTGGCCGATTTATGAAGCACACAAGGATTTTATTGCTATTAACCCGTGGCTCAGCACTGGACTTCCAACATACTGGATATGAATGGAGTTATTTCCTCAACTTAATTGCCAACTGTGCGTGGAATAAATCTTCAAGTGACAACCAAGTAGCAATGGGGAGTCGGAATTCATTAACACCATGATGGAAACAAAAAAAAACAAAAAGAAAGTAGAGGAAAATAAAAAAGAATTAGAGAGGAATAGAAGTGATAAAGGAAAAATTGTTTTTTTTTTTTTTTTTTTTTTTTTTTTTGGGGGGGGGTGGGGGTTGTGGTGGGGTGGGGGGTGGTTGAGTGAATTTGTAATAAGAAAAAAATTAAGGGGGAAAAATTTGTAACACCTTAAATTTAAAGATATTTACAATACACTATGTCTTCATATTATACAATCACGCAAAGGCTTAAAAACAGCTATTAATCACAACAAATACTACTTATATCTATCAGCACACATTCATCAATTTGACCCCATACAAACAACCATACAATAAATAACTCCACATATAACACAAGAGCAAACATGAATCCTACATACTCCTAATGCTAGATGCCTCGTATAGAGTCCATCAAACAAACTAGTATCACAAGCCAATAGCAAGGTCTATGCCCTATCACAATACTATAGTATACATAGAACTATAACAAAAATGTATCCATAATGGAGTCTCTATCTCTCTAGAACATATAGACCACTTCAAAAAATTAGTTGGATAATCTTCTTCACTAGTGTCCTCTCTATAGTCTATTGTAATATCATAACCAGTTAAGTCAAGTGTAAAAAGAATCTTAGTTGTATCTGAAAAAAGAAAATGAAGAAGCCAGATTCTAGTATTATATATACCAATAAACACATGCGAATATACAAGCAATACCAAACTCACATGCATCTTCATAATATGAATGCCACAATAAACCATTTAACAATCTTTTTACTATAATTCAATAACCAACAAAAGGATAGCTCAATATCCTGACACACAAATATGTATAATTATATATTGGTTATTGAGGACCCAATAACCACGACACCAGTACAAGCTAGACCAACTAAAATCCTTGCTATGCTCAACTTTACTCTGAGATGTCATTACACATGGATCATCGGGTTGCCACAATAATAGCATTGGTGCTTGCCACCTACTACCACCAACCACACACAAAAAACAAAGCAAACTTTGAGTCAAATATATATTTAGTTAGTCTATATGTCTACCCTAGACAATCACAAACAACAAATAAGGTATATGCGTACCCAAAATAACGATCCATCTCAAGTTCTAGAATCCCATTAACATGATTTAGATATCAATTAAGTCATGAGAACCACTTATTCATCCACGCTTATCTATGATCCATACTCATATAGTTTTCACTTTTACCTTGCTAAAATGTTAGTTTTTAAGGACGAAAGATATTAAATAGGCTTTAATTGCTTTTGTATGGAAAAAGGGATTAGAAGAGGAAAAATGAAGTTACGAGCAGTACACAGGCTAGTGGACAAACTCATCCATAGGTCATGCACTTATAAGGTGCAACTTTCATCAATTTACATAGAGTTACACAATCTGATGCATGGGTCTGTGCATAAGTCAACACTCATACAAGTTATGTGTTTTAACTCACAAAGGTACATGACCTAATGCATAGGCTCATGCATTGGTTGTATACTTCCATAAGTATCTTTTTCCATCCAATTTTGCTTCCTTTGTAACTTTATTTTGATTTTTGGCCTTTCAACATTTCTTATTGTCAATCTCACACCAAATTATACGCAATTTTACCCAATCACATCTTGATAACGTTCTAAAAGATCAAACTTGAGATTGAAGCCACATTACCTTGTAAGATTCTAATCTTTCTTTCTCCCAAATTCTCGACTTTTCTTCCTAAAGACTAATATCAATGCTACAACTCCAAGGATTCGATATTGAAGTGTATACTTTGTTAGACGTGACGAGAAAAAAAGAGGAAAAATCGCATAGTGTGGAAAATTTTTTCAAATTCTCAAAGGAATTTTCAAGATTCGCCAATTTCGTTTCAAGAAGAAGAAAGAGTTCTGCATGATTTGTTCGAGATGTTATAGTAGCAAGAAGCAGTTAACTCCTACCACTTTCATACATTCATTTGAACCAAATAACATTTCTTTTGAATATTAAGAGTAATGGATATATTGCGCTCACTTGTTTCTATTTACCATTCTATCCTTAATTATGTTTCATTTATATTTTAGGTTTTTAAAAAATACTAGGATATCTCTTTTTCATTATTAAAAAATAACGGAAACTAATGGAAATGAAATGAATGAAAAGTTTTCTATTTTAGACTATAAAAACCTACAATTACTAAATAATTATTATAATAATAATCTATTAAAAAGATGATCATTGTGATGGCTAAAAGTTTAATTTTAAAAACTTTCTCTCCTGTCTTGCCTTTTTCAAGAAAACAACTTTCTACACGGCTCATCGAATTAATTTCATAAACATTTCCTCTCTTTTTAACTTTCCCTCGTTCCAAATAATAAAAAATAAAAATTTTCGTTCCTAATTCGTTTCTTTCCCATCCTTATCTTTCATACCGGGATGGATACAAATATTTCAAGTTTTTGGTCAAACGAATTTAAAATAATGCCACAGTGCACGTTATTAACTCCACGAATGGATTTAAATCTTATCCACAGATATAACGGCCTCTAACTTGGAGATAAGTATACGGCGCAAGATTTGTTCCTTCTTTCACAATTATGATTATTATTCCTAAATTAGCTAGGGTTTATTTTGAAACCTATAAAATAGTCTTTTATTTGCGTATCAAGAACAATTTTAATAACATGAAACTTTTTTCAGAGATTTAAAAAAAAAAAAAAAACTCATTTTCCTTGATTCGTTTACAAACTTCAATCTCAATAAGAATTACTTATTCATTTTGCATTCTTCATTACATTGAAGTTATACTTAGCATTATCTAAAGAGTTTCGGCTTATTGTATAAAGTTTTTGAATGCGCTTAATTTAAAAAAAAAAAAAGAAAGAAAAAGAAGAAGAAGAAAATTTGTCCTCCATCAACTAATAGAAAGGTTCTTAAAATTCTTAGGCATCCCCTTAAAAAATACTTTCGGTTCTAAATTAGTTATATCAAGCTGGAATCAAAGGCAAAAGAAGGGGAAAAAAATTTAAAAAACCTAGAATCGCATCGATGATTCCAGGCCACTATTTTATAATTTGTATTTGTCTCTTTAATATCATAGCAATCTTATCTATCCTATGATAACTTAACAATTTTAGGAAGTTATTGTTGGAACATTTATCAAAATTTCATGCCTTCTAATCAACTTCCTTTTCTTTTGAGAGGCAATCCTTTAATTTTACGCTTCTTTTATTTTCTAGTTAATGCCATGAAAGGTGCTCAAATTTGGTAAAATATACAATTAGATATCTAAATCTTAAAGTTGCTCAATTTAGCATTTGAAAGTACTTTTTGTACTTGTTAATAGTACCTCTGTCAAATTGGCTAATATCGTCATCTTACATAGAATTCTTAACTAATATGACAAAAGTACCATGGCATACACAAAAAGTACTTTTAAATATAAAATTGATCAATTTTAAAGTTCATGTATTAAATTAATCAATTTCATAATTTAAGTATCTAATTACATATTTTACTAAAGTTCGATACCATTATTCGCGAAATTTACCCTATATTTTTAGTTGCAAAACACATAGCTTGAGAGAATTTTCTAAGTTTATAATTTTCCTCCCATTCATAAATATATGGTTTTTTATTATTTGTAATTAATCTTTACATTTCTTAATTGTCCATAATTCCTAAAATAACTTAAAGATAGTTTTAAAATGGGGCATAAAAGGGTAAGCATGACTATAAATTCTAAACTGGTTGCATGGTATGTATTTCAAAATTTTGAAATTGAATTCCACTATATGTAATTTAATCCTAGCTAACCACTTTGAGCCCATACACCTTGAAATTTAATATTTATCCATCTTGCAATCTTGATTAAACTTACTAATTAAAAAAATTCGCTAAGCAACAAAGCTTATCAGGTTATGCAAATGATCGTATAAAGTAAGATAGGTCGTTGGCAACACTAAAGGATGGGAGATTTCAAAGGAAGTTAATGAGACCTTATGGAGTTCAAGATTAAAAATCTTGTTGGAGAATGTATGAAATCCTAATCAAGGAGAATGAAATGGGAAAGATTATCATGACACATTCTACCAACAAGAGACAAGAAAATATTAAGGGAATGTTAATACTGTCATATCTCGAATAGGGTTAAGGCGTATTCAATTTCACTAAGTAGAATACTTAGGTATTATATGACAAGACTATCCTAACATATCGACTTGTTGCGATCATTTCCTATCCAATTTTAGTTTCTGAAATCATTCAATTAGGTTTTGAAATATTTGATATGTAACAGAAAAGTAAAATTTTGAAAAAATTTCACAAAAAGGTTACTCTCATGAGTAACCAATACATATACTCCTCCTTCCCTTTTTTTCAAAAGAAAAGAAGGATCCTCCGGACAAAATCGATGAAAGGGAAGAGATCCGAGTGGAAGAAAATAAGTTTCTTGAAATCTTGAACCTAGAATTCTATGCCCATAAAGAAATGTTGAAGTTGAAAAAACCACCTAATCTTTTGAATCCTTGCTAATCCTTTAACAACACTCTTCCCCTCAGATCTGTTCCAAGAAAGGGAGAACATGAAACTTCAAGTTATCAATTAGATTGTCTATGGAAATGGCAAAATGATTCAGGGTCTTCCAATATCAATAGGTTGATTGTTTTGCTCCTATATCTTCCAAAAGGAAAAAGATCTCTAAGAGCTCTTTCCTAGATCTGAAAGAGCGTACTTGGGTTCAATTTGTCTCAATGTGATCCAAGCCGGTTTAAGTGCTTGAAGAGCATATTTTTCGAAACAAATATGGTTGCTTTGATAAGATATCCCCTTCATTCTTCCTCTATGTTGTTTATGAAATTGTGTTCTTTTTGGGTTAGACAAAATGAAACGAACTGACTTAGACAAATCCTTTTTGTCGATAAGCTTAGACCAATCAATGGAATATTGATTAATACGTAATTGATCGAAGACTGATTATGGATCTACTACCATAAATTCAATGGGTAATCTTAGCATTTAATGTGTATTCCTGAATAACCTTATTTTTCAATTATTCTACATTTCATTTCACCAAGTTCAATGTTAGCCAGATTAGTCAGCATTTATATGTTTCAATGTAACAACAAGATGTTACTTGTAACAAGTAGTTTTATTGGCTGGTTAATTGTTCACATTCAATACATAAGTATAAGATAAAACAGTATCATAAACCATCTAAAGGCATCTTATGATGCCCAAAACAAAAGTATTTAAAATTAAGAAATATGAGTCTTAGTATCTTGTAAAGCAAAAGTCAATGTAAGACACTAAACACCATAAAAAAGTAGGGCCCAAAAGGAGGCCCTCTAAGCTAATAGACATCAAAATGAACATGGTACACCTCTAGTATGAGTGTAATGTCAAATGCGAGACTACTCATTGAACTCCTCAATAAAACCCTAAAAGTTGATACCATAACCCTCACCTAGTATACAACAACTCAAGCACATACAAGATGAATCACAAACATGTAATCTATATGCAATGTAACAACTAATAGTTTTATATCCTTAATTTAAATACAACAAACATTAGTGAAGCACTCACACTCCAGTAACATGCTAGGGATCTGGGGGTCCTAAGTAGCACTAACTACTTAGGGGGTTGATATAGATAGGTGGAATACCTATATCTCCTATCTCTAATAAATAGTAGCTTCATATAGGTGTTACAGCTGTTACGTCAT
The DNA here is from genome assembly GCA_024138025.1 of Combretum micranthum. Classification (NCBI taxonomy): domain Eukaryota; kingdom Viridiplantae; phylum Streptophyta; class Magnoliopsida; order Myrtales; family Combretaceae; genus Combretum; species Combretum micranthum. The sequence goes on along the minus strand of JAMXBD010001118.1, from coordinate 333,501 downwards.
TCTACTTATTTCAGTCTATTACATTGTTCAATTTAACAAAGCACACAATCCTAAACTGTTCAAGTGTAACTTCTCTCCAAACATAAGTAGATGTTATTCTACTACTATTTTCCTATTGGTGGCCTATCGAGTCATCTTTGATGGCCTAAGTGCATAACTACTATGCGAATATCACCTAGTAAGGTTTTCGCCCCTTATCCTAGGTCTAAGAAATAACCATACACAATTAATCACTCAAATATCATTAGCTATCTTCACGTATTAAATCATTTAGGATATCTATCCTAATCAAGCGACACTACGTACCTAATATAAAGTCTCTAATCTAGTACAAGACAAAAAGTAGACTAAAAGATATGTCAAAAGCGATAGTATCTATATAAAGATATTTCATACTAATATTGATTCAATAATTAACTATCTAATTCCATTTGATTATTCACTTATGTTTTGCTATTCCTTAGAATAAGTTCTTTGTCACATGCTGAAGCTAAGGTCAAGGCATGTCTAGTCGTCACATATAATACCTACGCATTATATGTTTAGGCTAACCTAAAGAACTTATTTATGCCAAACAATTGCTATCCATTTTTAAATTCTGAAAACATTTAGTTAGATTTGACAACAATTAGATTTTACAGTGGTAAAACAAGTTTGAAAAAAACATTTCATATTCTACTCACATGAGTGGATCATTCGTCTTAAAAACAAAACCATATACTACTCCCTCTTGAGTAGTTCAACCTTTAAAACAAAATCGTTCCATTAGGTATCTCATATATCTTTCATGATGGTAAAACAAGGCTTTAAAGCTTATTCCAAAACATGGACACCACAACTAAGTTGTTAAAGAATATATAAACTTAAAAAGATAAATCTAGTTCTTAAACAAATTAAAATAAAATACATCCATGGTCCTAACTTGCTTTACACTTTAACCAAGTCCTCTTGAATCATCTCATACACCAGAGGCCATCATCAACATCTAAAATATCACTTGGAAAGAAGAAAACAATGAGTTGGAGCTTAGTACAATAGTAATACAAGCATGCACAAGATGGCATACATGCTTAATATAATGCAATGCAACAATTAATAGATTTTATCTTTAAATTAAAGTGGAACAAAGCAACAGTAAAGCACTCACACTTCAAAAACACACCTCTAGGAATCTGGGAGTCCTGAGTAGTAGCAACTACTCAAAAAGTTTATATAAGCAACCCAGATACTTGTATCAGTACGACAAAATGAGCCTTTAATGACGTCTAATAAACGTGGCTATATATTAATTACATGTGACAAAAGATTTTTTGTCACATTTTTCTATACGTGGCCTATAGACGTCGCAAAAGGTCCATCGCAGATTAAATAAGTAACGTTAAAAATTAAAACGTCGCCAATATAAATTTGAGCTCCTAATGACTTTATTAGGCCACGTTTAAACATGGCCTACTATCATGTATTGGTCACATATGTGTGGCTAAATATAATCAAGTTTTATCCCGCAAATATAAAGGAGGGAAATTTATAATCAGCGACGTTTACACGTAAGTAAATATTTTTATTAGCGACGTTTACACGTAGGTAAATTACTAAATTGACGATGTTTAAACGTGGCCTTTCATAGGTTGCAAACCCTTATAGAAAGTCATTGGACTAAAAGTAGCGATTTATAAACGTGACAAATCTCCTATTTCCCGCTATTTAAACGTGGCTATTGGAACACATTGGCGATGTTTACACATAGGTATTCTATTAAGATAGTAATTTTTAAATGTAATTATTAATTTAAACCAGTGATGTTCACACGTGATTGTTCTTGTTAAGAAGGGGTAAGCATTAATATTTAACTCAATCTAATTTGCCAATATATACCTGTTTATTGTGCATTATATGCACAATTAATAATATACACCTATTCTATCACAATATAATTCATAGCTGCTATTGCTTCTACACAAAATTTATCTATGAATAGATATCAATAATGCATTTTGGAGTGTACAATACGCTCAATATATAATAAGATTTAATAACACAAATTACTTAAAGATCATCGAGACTATCCTTATAGTAAAAGAGAAAAAAACATTATTCAATGTCCTTAGAAGAAACATAAGTACAAGCTCCAAATTATATCAAAATGAGCATGCATACACACTTTATCACATTAATTTGGCCCCATTCATTTCAATTAATTCAATATAAAAAAAATACAAAAACTGAGTGTTTAATTTTCTTCCTCACTGTCATCATCGTCATCACCATGTGATGGATTTAGCAAAGGATCTCATGCACTTGAAGAAGGATCTCCATTTGGATTTGCTGTCACATAATATGTAGATATAATTATTGAATGATTACAAAGACATGGCTGAGATTATGAGAAAAGATTCATGATGACTAACTTGAACTACTTGAAAAACATGAGACAAGTTGTTGTACAAGTCGAGTTAGTTGAGCAAGCTATAAACATCATCAAATAGTAAATTCAATTCAAGAAAGTAGAAAAAGAATGGTGATTAATGGGATGAAGAGCTATTATCTTATATCATAAAGTTGATATGATACGATACCTTTTTTCTATATCCAAAATGATCAAATTGGAACAAATTGTTATTGTATTATATTTTTGACCTGATAATTTAAATTGAACATTGGAATAAAAAAAAACTGAAATAAATATTTACAATGATAGTAACTTCTATAATCTAAATTTCTAATCTACTCCTAATAGTACTATTTTCAACTGGATGAGCACATGAGCAAATCTAGGGACATAAATATAGGGGGCAATGTGCAAAGACTCCTCCATATATATATGGGGGGGAGAGAGAGTAGAGAGGTGTAGTAAATGCTTAATACACCTAAACATATTAAATTTCAAATGCTTTTGAAACTCAATCATGTTTACAAGCTCCTATATAAGTTCTACCATACTCAATTAACTATTTCACTTTACTTTGAAAAGAAACCACTATAAAAAATCATGTTGTGTGGTCTCCTTCACAAGAGTATAATTTACAATTCATGATATGTGTGGTTCTTATATGAAAAAGATACATGATGATGAGTATGTTTTTGACGGTTTTTAAAATCACCCATACTTTATTAAAAAAATGCAATATTAAACGGACCATTAAGTTTAATTACCTATCGCATTTGTCGCTTACGAAATGTTCTTTCGTCCTGCAATGCAGCTCTTAATTAAAAGTATAGTATGCTAGTTTTAGTTAGGTAATAATTTAGAAGTACCTTTCATTCTTACAAAAGCCAAATTGAGCACCAAAGTAGAAAGCCACAGCAAGCAGCCTTATATCACTATGAAGGGTGACTAGAGACAACCAGTCCTTCTCTGGCATGCCATCCCTTGCAAAGTTGATGCCAAGGGTAGGTTAGGGAAGCTCAGGTGGAACTTCGTCAACAAGCAAGTTGACTTCTCATGTCTCATTTGGAAGTCCATATAGACGTATATGTTCCTTCTTTGGATCAGAAAGCTAGTAAAATTTTCAACATTAGTGTGAGAGACTAACATCTAATAGAAAAGAAAACAAGAAGCAAATAAAGTGAGTGTAATTTTTATGTAACAAAACCAATTCAATCTAAATTTTGAAGACCAAAAAGAATTGTGGAAGTTGCCTCATTGAAAAAGTAAATATTGAAAAGTGCAACTTGATATTGATACAGTTAATTCCTAAAAGGTTAACATGAAGACCAAAAAGAATTGTCTCGAGCCAATTGATACTTCTCCAATTTGCAATGATAAGTTTGGAGTATCAACAGTGTAAAGATTATTTTACTAGCAAAGAGATAATCATAATTCCTGAAGAACGCTAAATTTTTTTATTAACTATTTCAAATTGTGATTTATATCCATTGCACATCAAGCATATTTACATGTTAAACTCTTTGACCAACATAAAATGTAGCTCTTTAACATAATATGGACAAGTAAAGAGAATAATTAAAAAATAAATATAGAATTAAAACTAAAGAAGAACGAATTCATTGACATAAATGTGTAATATTTGTTTTATTAACTAAAAGAAAAATGACCAAACATCAACTATTAGTCTCCAAATTCCAACTAGCTACATGCATCATTTGTAGTACTCAAGTTGGTCATCTAATATTTAAATACTTAAATTAAAAGTATGAACTACTGCACATATATATAATATTGTACAATATATCAAAGGTTAAGTTAATAATGAAAATGATGGTATATATACAGGAGAGAACATGCTTCAAAGTAATATTAAGAGAAGATGTTAATTTGTAATAAATTAATAGATTGAATGATGATATGGAAGATACGAAAAAACCAATAGCTACACCTACACTTATACACCTCATGAAGCTAAGCATCATCCTTAATTATATTTATCGTGTAATAAGATTTTTGAGAGAAAAAGGTGTACATATGTATAGTCTCTCTTAAACAAATCTCCATTCCTTTTAATAAAGACTCAAATTTTTCAATCACAAATCGAAAATCCTACTACTTGGAATATCATGATCGTATGGTCACACCTTCGTATTTTAATAACCAATTAAAATAAAATCTATACTTCCAAAGACAATAGTTTAGCTCACAAATAATCACACCTATAAACCAAAATAAAAAAATGGAACCAGCAAAGAACTAGCTTCTTGTTTGCTTTGCTATAATACTAAAAAACATATACCAAGGAAAAAAAATGCTATTCATGCATTTAGTTATCCATAATAGGAATTATATAAAAAAAATCCCTATTAGAAAATATCAAATAGTCCTTTATTGCTTAAACACCCCTTACTTTATAGTGTATTAGCTCAAACAAAAAGGGTGTTTCTATTTAAGATTTCAATGATAAGCTAAGCATAAAAGTATTCCAACAAAACTATTCTCTCAATTGAATCTAGTTTAGCAAAAAAAAAAAAAAAATCTGCTTTATATTACCAAAACTTATTTAGACTACAAACCTAGTGGACTCATTTCACTTTTCAAAAAATACAATAGCTCATTATCTTTTACAGTCATGACAAATAGATGCTATTCATCTTTGCTTGAAAAAATAGATCTAGAAGCTAAAGGGCATACCTATGATTTTCTTGTTGATCCAGAGTTATAACACCATTCCAGAACCAATTTCACCCACAATTCATGCCTTGTAAAAAGCCATAATTGAGGGTATAGATCTCGAGGAAGGAAGTAATACCCAAAATTCACCCGATCTTCTTACAAAGCCTCTTCTTTACAGTTGCTTTTACTGTATGGTCCTTTGAAGTTCAATATCTACACCTCTCCAATCTACCCCCTTGATTGGATCTTTTGGTTCTTCAGTTCCCATCAACCAATTTCACTCTTTGGCTTTAATTCTGCAAATATAAGATATATAACTGCTCATGAGCTTCAAAGAGAAAAATAAAATACCCCTAGAGTTTTACATGTCTCTTCTTAGAATCTATATTACCCATTTTACAATGTCTTGATAAAACATCAGACATGCACATAATGAAACATGGCCATTAGTGTCACGGAAGCAATGTCAAACCACCATCAAGGCATTTGTTTCATGGAAAGCAAACTAATATTCAATAATGAAAGATTCATTAATCATAGATAACAGTTGCAATCAAGGGCATATATATTCTAAAACATAAGTAATATTTTTTTCCTTTCTTCTTAAAGCTTAGCAATAGACTCATGGCTCCACTGACCCTACCCCCTTCTTTTGGAGGGGGGAGGCGGTGGGGAATTTATTACAAGGAACTTGAAAATAGAACAAAAAGGCAAACTATAGATAAAGAGAGTTGTTCTCTAAAATTTCCCACAAATAACTTCCTGTATAAGCTCAGTTCATATAAGGATAACCCATTTAAAATATAAGCTCCTTGAAGACTATAGGGCATGTCTGTCCTAGTTTGAAAGGCAGTGAGCCCATGCATTAGTATGAGGTACTTCATCTCTTGGTTTTACTTCTAGGGAAGCATCTGGAATCAACTCAGCTAGCTAAGCAGGGTCATCAAAAGGGTCATCCAATATATAAGTGTGCTTAATTCTACTAAAATAAAAAATGAAAATCATTCAGAATGAATGAAACAAAAAACTAGCATGATACACTTCCACAAAAACTAAATAAATGATAAATATATAAAAGAGAGGTAAGTAAGAAGAAGATGGTTGATAAATTAACCTTATATTCTTATAAGGCCTTTTCTTCTCATCCATGTAACTTCATTTATATGTGTCAAGGTGCGAAGCCCTTTGGCCACTTCACCAAAAACCTACAATGAAGGATATACTAAATTGTCTTGGAGAGGACACTATGATCAAAAGGTAACCTAATCAAAATAATTAAGAAAAGAGATGAATAATGAACACACAGTGTGTTTTCCATCAAGATAATCGAGATCATCCCGAAGAGTGAAATAGAATTGAAAGGGAACAACCAAGAGCCAGTTAGTTCTACTTAAATTTTTTGTATAGCAACTAAGACCAAGTAATTAGGAAGAAAAAATCCAATTAATATAAACTCAAAGACAGAAGATATAACACAGACCTGTGAAGCATTCAAATTTTCTCCAGCACTTGCCATGGCAATAGTGCCCATCTTTATGTGTTTAAGATCAACATAAATCTCATCTGATAAGATTTAAGCCTGATCAACATAAAGAAATCTAAAAGAGAATCAAGCAGTGTTGAATTTCTTGAAGAAAGTGAAACATTCATTGTACGATAAAGGAACACTACAATAGATAAGCAAATGGTGTTGCTAGCAATCAAAAACACTAACAATAAACTTACACATGTAAGTATAAATTAAACATTGTGAAAGTGTCTGCTCTCATGCAGCCATAAGGAGCAAATGAAAGGGAGGCAGATGTTTCAAAAGGTTAACCTCACATGCTTGTTAAGGTTGCTTGATTTGACAACTTAGCAAGTTGCCATGAAAGATTAGATTATACATATCGATATCTATATAATTGGAACATAAATCATGCAACATATATTATTAAAAATAAGATCTCAAAGCAGACACCACTTATAAATAGCTTATCTTCATTTGAGGTCAAAAGCCTAGACATTTTTTTCTGAAAGCTTTCATCTGGAAAGCTACAAGAAAGTGGTTCTTTAACTTAGACTACTATTCAGGAAAAATAGTAGTTGTAATTATTTTCTTTTAGGTAAAGAGGTCCTACAAAGGGTCATGTCATCAGCTTAAATATACCATATCAAATGTGACGCATTTGTACATGGACCAGTGGCAATGCACGTATCTGGAATAACAGCTTCTATTTTATTTACAAGCATTTACATTTAGCTAAGAACATTTGACAACGGGGCCCCATGGTGGTATTAACACCATATATCTATGCCTATGAATGTGAATGTCAGAAAATACATGCCTAAAACTTTAGTGAATCACATGAGCAGAACACAAAAGCACTCACTTATACACAGAGTCACCACCGTTGTTAGTTCGAATGTCACTTGTTTGTGCAGTAAAATCCTTCTAAACAGCGTGAAACAAACAACCATTGTAATATTTGATACTGCATCAATAGTGATGTATTTATTGAAGCCTTGAAATAAGAAATAAGCATTGCCATAGAAGAGAATAGCAAAGAGAACAAGGAACTCACTTGCATAATTTCAGAAAGTTTTTGCATGTCAGGGGGCACTTACCTGTATACAAGTCTACAATTATGTCCCCAAGGCTGGTTACAATCAGCACACATTGCAGAAGAGAGAAGAAAACCAAAATCAAGAAGAATGAAACCAAACAACTTGCTGTTTGTTGTCACTGCAAACTAGCTACTGCCACTCTCCTTATATGCTTAGACTAATAGGCCACAGTTGAACAAGAAGATAAAAAAAGAGAGGATACAGATAAGAGTCATCATGATATCCTCCATTTATGCACCTTTTAATGCAATCCACATATCTCTATAAAGGACTTGCCTTGATGAGCAATCTTTAATAAAAACTTTATGGCAAATTACTTTAACCTTGTTTGTAAGAATCAAAATGCACAGTAGATATCTATATCATAAGCAAATGGTAAAATATAGGACTCAAGTTTGGTAATATAAGACCTAAACAAATATACATTGAATGAAGTCTGGATCTGGGTTTGGGTTACACAAAGGACATCTATGGCAGTACATGCACACTTTAACAATGCACATGTCTTGTAAGATGGTCCATATACAAGGACAGAAGCACATCTACACCCTTCTGTCTCCTAAAGTAAGAAATGAATTGTGCAATTTATTAGTTTGTAGATGAGTAGAAGGATGTATTCAAAATATTTAACCAATTACAGGAGAACACTATTTAGAACAAAAGAAAGGCAGGTTTAGGACAGGTGCGATATAGCCTAATGAACATCCCAAATCTTACATGATTTTCTCACCAAGCACCTCAAGCCAGTCTGATAGCCTAATTGAATACCTACAGTGCATGATAAATTCATAAAATTTACTTATTTGATTATTTATTATCCACTCAGTATCTCATTTCTAACTTATGACTAAGAAACTCCTACCATCAAGAAATTATCATTTCCTTTAGTCTCCACACTACTGAAACAAATTCAAGTATATTTTTACAAAAATGGCCCCCTTTGAAGCAATTTCATAATTGCTTATAACCCTAATTTTGTAAACCACTTATTGAACTTGAACTATGTATTTTAACATAAATTCTTCAAGAAAAGGTTTTAGCTGACCCCTTTGAATCATTCAAGTTGTAAGCTTATATTTCTCTTTAGTGACTTAAAACCTTACTTGGATCGCTATCTTATTTCAACCTTCATCAATAGAATGGCACTCTAGAGAGGAAAATGATGAACAAAGCAAAGCAGAACCAAACCCAGCCCTAACCCAATAAGATATAACACCTAAAACCCTTAACAAATAGCTAGCACAAATAAGTAAACTTTCCTTGTTCAAAACCATTTAAACAACCAAAAAATAATGAATGAAAAAGAAAATAACTATTTCCTAAAAGGAGTTAAAGGAATTAAGATGGTCATTTCTTATTCTATGACAAACGAAAAAGCACCATTACGATTGTTCGATTTTAACACATAAGTTACATGTTACAAATGACATAACCCTAGATATTTCTCTTGCTTTCCCAACTAAACAGAACCACATCAATCAATTCCTTGATATTAAACTATATCTCTAATCAACTACTTAGTGAGAACTACCTATAAAGATTGTAAAAGAACTTTAGATACAATCAACCTATCCACTTAACGTTACCAAAAGGCTTATCAATACAACCACCCCATCTCAATTAATCACCCATCACTCTCTTAATTTCTTATTTTATCTATTATCAATACATACCTAATAGCATTTTATCCTAACTTAACTACTTCCATTCAACTGTTTAACATTTCAACATAAATCAGGCAACAACTAGACTCAATCATTCCCACTTCACTATTTAATTGCATGAATGAGTAATTAAAACTGCTATTTCAACTTTAAAAATCAACACAATGTGACAACTAGATGATGCTCAAATTCATTGCATTTAACCTAAGAATAGATGAAGTCCTGAGTTAACCTTTTTTCTTTTTTGAAAAAATGAAGATTGGCAAGGTTGAAAAACATAAATACTACAAGATCTCTTCTACAACAAACGTCATATAGACATTGATCGCCATTTTAATACAGTTCAATCAAATTAGTGAATTTAACATTCCTTCATCCACGACCAACTCAGAGTGGCTCATTAACAAAACTAAACCAAGATGTAACTCTTCATTTTATATTATTATGAACCATTATCTTCAACTAGTCGTTTATAAATTTGATAATTCAATTTCCATTTCATATTTCCTACAAGATTAGTCGAATATTTACAATTTTTGTCTACTTATCTACTTCTTTAATTCATTTACACTTTATACTAATAATATAACCTATATCATCAATTTCATCAATTTAATCACCATTAATTTGAGTATTTGTTTTTTCCTCTCATGGCCAGATGCAATACCAACATAATATACCTTTCCATTTCTTTATAAGTGTTGAAACAATGACTACCATGGATGATAACACAAGTTTTTATCTTTCAATAATATTTTATGAATGATTTGAACACTAATCCAATAAGATTCAAACATAACTTTACTCCATTTTTTAATCCAGCTCTCAATTGGTTTTTTTAATACTTTAACATCACAATTTTAGCCCTTTCTTTTACTAATGTGGCTTCAACTAATTTCTTACCATAAACCAATTATTAAGATATGACTTCTACTCTTCCCACCTTTAATTGTGAGTTTTGTGACTCATTATAGCAATTTATCCCAACATTATTCCTTATCTTGATCCACAAATTCAACAGCAAATGCACAAGTGCATGTTGCAAAATCAAGTATTATTCACACATTAGCATTTAATTAACACCAAGGCACAAATTCTCCGATTCTTCTCCCCTGTTTTTTTTTTATATGCGTCATAAACATTTATTGAATTAACTAGTTTCAAATTCCCATTCTTTCACTAATTATAATTTAATCATAAGATAGACACTACCTATAAACATTCCTCTATTCCACAATCGACAATCATTGTAGCAACATGCAGGATATCGTGACAAAAATTCAACCATTGTTTACATAAACATAATACCATATTGAGAACCCCTTATTCAACAAAGCCCATAACATCAATATACACGGCAACTTATGTGCTGCCTCTATTCTTACCTGGGACAAACCTACCATCAATTAAAAATATCTATTTAGATTCACCTACCAAAACTACACAACATTAATATGAGATTAAGGTAGAGTTGTTTTACCTTGAAATTGAGACAATTTATTTATTTACAGATCCTTCTTCAATCTGAGAACGAACATTTTCCACTAATTGAAGTCGCTTTAAAACTCTTTCTCCTAGTCTGCTACCACGGTGACCCTCACAAGAGTTATAAAAAGGGGCTTTTCAATTTGGGTGCTATAGTTTCAAGCTAATGGAAGTTGCCTAAGTTCAGGCTAGAAATTGTTTTGACAATGTCAGTTCTTGATGTAATAGGGGTTTAGCACTGTACAATTCGAAAAAAGAATAAAGAAGCTATGTTGTTTGTTCGTGTAGGCTATATGCGTATGTTGAGATGGTAGATGGACTAGTTGTTCTTCATCCATGAGATAGACTAAAGAGGATAAGGAAATAAGGTTAGTGATTCAAGGGTTAAGGATCTACAAGGGTTCGTAGGTTTTGGGGAAGATAGAGAGAAAGAGAGTTCCAACTAAGAGAGAGGAGGAAGAAGAAGGAGATTTAGGTTCTGCTCTTAGAGAAATTAGGGTTAGGGTTTGGATTTGGGACAAAAGGAAAAAGCAAGAGAAAGAGACAAGAAAAAAAAGAGAAAGAAAACCTAATGTGCATAAGAAAGGGAGCGAAAGCAACAGAGAGAGAGATAGAAGAAAAAACGAATGAGGGTTGGGGGTTGATTTTAGAAGAGAGATTGAGAATATACATCTTTTGTTATATGCATCTATCTTTTTTCTTGTAGTGTATCTCCTATATGATATATCAGAAAAGGAAAAATAGCTTTCTCTATGGTTCACAACTATTACACATCTCTACTTATCTTAGTCCATAATAGCATTTAGTTCAACCAGTTCCAAAAATGCGAATTAAACATTACACCGATACTATTTACCCTATCAGCTACCCGTTGAGCCACCTATAAATTATCATTGCAGCATGTTAAGGGGATGTCCTAAGCACCTAACTACCATGCAAGCATTGCCTAGTAAAGTTGTCGCTCTTTGGACTGGTTACAACAACACAAGCACAAGCAAGACAATCATTTTAGCTGTCTTTAAGTTTTAATTCATTTAGAATGTATACTATCCTAAACAAACAACACACAAGTTACTGTGTACCTTATCTGATGTCTGCAATCCAAACAAAATCAAAGGATAGATCAGCTGCCCATTTGTCTTTTCATGAAATTAATTTATATGTCTTTAAATCAATTATTAACTTATATCAAACTTATATTAAACACATTTGGTGAGACACTAAGCAGGAACCCTGCCATGGCTGCGAAAATCACCTTACCAAGATACGGATGGTTTTCTATCATCTGTCAAATCATTTCGTTTCCTTTGTTTATAAACATTTATTATAAAAACCTCAGTATTTCTTATCATTCATATAGCTATTTAAACAAATTATTAACTTGTAGAAAATACTCATTTTTCTCAATAAACAAACATTTAAAATAACATACTTCCCCTACTATTCGTGGTTTAGCCTAACATATTACATCTAAGCTAATTACAAGTTATTAAGCCTATATTAACTTAGCTTAGCCGAGTTGGTTAAACTTAATCAATCTAGTTCATTTTAATTTATGAAAATTCATTAAGCCAAATTGAACTTAGATTTATTAACTAATTCATTTTACATCTAAGATTCATATTAAACTTAGGTCTATTAACAAGTCCACTTCATATTTAAAATTCAAGTTAAACTTAATTAATTACTAAGTCTATTAATACATTTGGTACTTCTAAGTACGCTTAGTTCATTCTTAATTATACAAGTATTAACCATTAACATGTCATACCTATTATTTATTGTTCATCTATTTCATTTTATCTTTCTTTCTTTCTTTCTTTTTAAACAGTATCAAGGGATAGATCACACTCATGACGAGGGTAATGGGGATTGTGATCCTTATCATGATCCTCATCATGCCTATGATTAAGGATCACAGCCTCGATCACAGTCATGATCTAAACCATGATATAGATCATGGGGAAGATCATACTCGTGATCATCCTTCATGTTTTGTCGAGAGGAGATCACAGTTCTTATCATGCTCGTGATCACCCTTTTGTCTTTCCTTAGTATGCATCACAGTGCATATCATGCCCCTGATGGAGAGTGCACCAGCTTTTATGTATGTCCTTCGTCCACTACTCTAATTTTAACTTATCTAACTAGTTAAATTGACCACATATTTAGTAAAAGCATCTCAAAATCAACATATGAAATCATATTCTTAACTTTCACACTCTAGTAGATATTTCTACATCATATTTCCTTATTGTATTTTATCAAGCACTTAGTCTACATATGCATATACATATCCAGGGTTTTAACAAATATATTCATAAATCTTTCATCTATCAATATTATTATAATTTCTACATATATCTAGCTCTAATTCAACATATTCATGAATAAACAACAATAGATTTTAAGAAAACAACTAACTTACTTGTTTTAGTCATTTCTATCAATTAGATCTTCACTAATACTACTTCCTTGAGTTAATGTAGCCTCTTCTAGCTTAATTCCCTATTTCAATCTTGTTTTCCATCTTCAATTTCACCGAAGATTTTATTGAAATAGAAATATAGGGTTTGATTTTTGAAGAAAATGAAGAGCGAAAAATAAGAGGAGAAGTGAGAAAGAAAAGAAGAAAAAGAAAGCAGCTAAAATAAAAGAAAAGAAGGAAAGGATAAGGATTAAAAGATTTTTATAAATTTTATGGGCTTATGCTTTTGCTTTGATTAGGCTCGGTCCTTAAATTGAATTTGGGCCTCTATGTTAAAGTTTCACGAATTAAATTTTGGCAAAAGAAATTAAGCAATTGAAATTGATAATTTGAACTAGAAATTTAGTTTAAGAAATTCAATTGGTAAAAATTTGAAATTTGGTTTAAGTTTAGGGATTCAAATTGATAAGTGGAAAGAATTTGAGTAATTCAATTCATGAAATTGGTAAATATGCCAAATAGATAATTTGAAAAGAATGTTCGAAATCTCAAATTTCAATTAACCTCTAGGCTAATTTAATTATATCAACCTATCTAATCATATCCTATAATTTAATTTACTTGATTTGTTTAATTAAACTATCTGAGTTCAATTTCTAATTCAAATTCAAAACAAAGTTTAAAATTAACTACCTATCATACTATTCGACTAAACCACTTTTAACTTAGTTACGCAAAATTTGGGGGTATTTTAGTCTTATATATTTGTGTATACATAAGGCCTTAAATTGATATGTTGAGTTGGATTTTATATAAAGTATTGAGCTCAAGTAATTTAGATTAAGCACATGAGTATCAAGGAATTGAATTTCTTATTTAGAAGTATTGAGTCTTTATAGGTCTTATACTAGGCCCAATAATAATAATTTAACTAAGTCTATTGATATTTAAGGTAATGGGCTTTAAGAAATTAATCAGGAGCCCATTTGAGAATATGAAATATAATTTTGGTAAAATTAAGCTTAAATATTTAGTTAAGCCTAATTGAGTAAAAATGTGTAATGGGCCTAAGAATTGAGTAAAAGCCCAACTGGAATTTAATTTAGACTTAATTAAAGCTATAAGGCCTTCTAAATTCCTATTTAGGACGATTAAGTGTATTTTAGACTTATGGACCCAAGAAATATTATATGATCCCATTAGCTAATTCAATACATAGAAAATGATAATTGACTTAAATATTTTAGAAAGATACCCAATTAATATAGCTAAGGGTGCTTGGTTCATATTATGGAATTTAAGTCCATAAGACATAAAATTAAGTATAGGCTTCATTTAGCAGGTTTAAACCCTAATTGGCTAAGAAATTCTTAATATGATTTAATTTGGCCCATCTAGATGTAAATAGGCCTAACTAGATAGAAATCAATTTATTGGTCCTCAAGTTATATTTCTATGCTAATTTAATTTTTTAAGCTCATTTGTAATTACCTAGTCAAATTGGACTCTTATATAGTGTCTAGGCCCATAATTAATTATCAAAGCTCAAAATCAATTTTATTAGCCAAGTTGGTCTTAAATTATTTTCTAAGTCCATTTTAAATTATTTTAGTCACATTACATATTTTTGCCATCTTGGCCTTTTTCAGATCATTTATGTCATATTAGGTATATTTTATTATTTAGGCCCATTTAAGCTACTTTAGCCCATTTAGTACTAAAATTGTAATTAATTCAATTTTAAAGCCCAAATATTTATAAGGCCTATTTTATTGTTAATTACCTATTTTAAGCCTAATTATTAAACTAAAAGCCTATAGTGACTTGGTTTGGCACATTCAATCCATTTAAGTCCACTTAATTATATTGAGCTCTAAACCATCAATCAAGCCCATAATAATTTATTTAAGTTAATTTAAGCCCATAATATGTCCATTTACTTAATTTTATAACTAAAATTCCTATTATGCCTAATTATCCTAATTTGACCCATTTACCTATTTTTTATTCAATTTAAATTTAACAATGGCCTAGTAAATTGCGATATGCCTAAATTAACCAATTATATCTAATTACACATTAATCACATTATTTTAATTCTTATTTAATTTAATTGAATCCAAACTAAATATAAATGGAATTCAAAATAGGGATGGATTAGGGGATGGATCAACACATGGTTCAAAGATGGGTTCGGTTTGGTCCAGTTTTTGTTTTTTTTTTTTTTTTTTGTCCGATTCGGTTCACACACATATACTATACATCCTAGGAGTTTGGATAGACCAGGTATAGCAAGGAAAGGAGATGGAAAGCTGACATTAGACTAGTTCAATCAATGCCCAAACAATGTCAGTTAAAAAAGAAAATTCAAAAAAATATATATTAAATGATTTTCAAAAATTTTGAAAATTTATGGCTTGAATATAAACATATTGAACTTCTATTTCCCAAAATTTTGTGCAAAAGTAAAATCATTTGATTTTTTTTTCTAAATAATTCAAGATTACGCAAAACATGCATTGTCAAATTTCATTTCACAATCCTAGACTTAATATAAGCTATTTAAATACTTATTCCATATATTTCTAGGACAATATAAGATGATTCCAACATATTTACATAATTTGAACAAAACATAATATTTTTCTAGCACATGAACATGAACTTCTAAGATTCATATTTTCTAGCTCTTAATCATTAATTTCCAGATTTATTCACACTTAATTTTATTAAATAACAATCAAAATATTATATCTATATTTCTATGATAATTTTTAGCAGATCAATATATTATATATGTACAAACTTATCAAGTTTATTTTAATTCTAACTTATATCATACAATTATATATATATATATATATATGTTTTATAACCTGTTTTTATAAATCATTTACTATATGCATATTATCTTTAAAATACCTCAAATCTTATTCTAAGTTAGAAATTGAGTTTAGATAGATTAAACAAATCAAATGAATTATAGGATATAATTAGACAAGTTGACATAATTAGATTAGTAATTAATTAAGTTGAAATTTGAGATTTTGAATTCTTAAACCCCTAAATATGTTGTTTAAGTTTTTAAGTGGATCCCTAGACCTTAAATTTTAGCCTAAATTCCAATTCCTTCTTGTATAAAAATATCAATTCTTAAACCCGAACTCAAATTTAATATTAATTTATCATATATAAGTTCCTATATTAAGTTCTTATTTAAGTTCTTAATTTCTAATCTATTGATTCTAAAATTATCCTCTAAACACTTCTAAAACTAAATATATTAATTTGAAAGTTATAAACCTAATACGTTATCCTAACAAATCTTTTTGATTTTATCCTTTTCTCTTTTTTACATTTTCTTTTCCCTGCTATCTCTTTTTTTTTTTTCTCTCTTATTGTCTCTTTTCTTCTCTCTTTCTCGTATCTTCTCCTCCTTCTTCTTTACTTCTTCTTTCTCTCTCAAAAATTCAACCATGAATCTCAAGTTCAAGAAGATAATAAGGGGAAGTGAAGGTAGAAGAAGGGAATCAAGTTAAAAGTAGCTCAACAACAAGAAAAGAAAATTCAATTACATGTTATTGCCTAAAGCTAGGTAGAATTGTTTTACTTTGTTTTGATTGTTGTTTTTGCATATATATAATAAATTGATGTTAGTTATAAGTAAAGTTTGTAATAAAATTAGTAGATGAGTGAGTTGATGAAGTTATGAAATGTTCAAATGTAGGACATGAAGTCGTGAGTAGGGATGCAACCAGGGCAGGTTTGGGAGGGGTCATGCAAAACGTGAACCTGACCCAATCAGATATTAGATGTCCTAGTACCCGACCCGACCCGACCCGACCCGAAATACAAGTGTTTTTTTTTTCTTTTTTTTTTTAAGTTTACATTATAAATAAATAAATGTATCAACTTTTTTCTTTACACAATTTTCCTTATAATTGCATGATTTTTAATTTTATAGATTACATTTCCTAGCTCCCACCATTTTCAAAATAATTATAACAAGCTAAAGATATAAAAATTCATCCAAATTGCAAGTTTCCATACCAGGGTCTGAAATAATTGAAATTAAAAATATATATATAATCTTTTGACACCTTTTTAATCATCGAACTTCAAAGTACACAAAAACTAAGTGCATGGATTTTAAAGATAATTTTCAGTGGTAGATATCTTATTCAAAATATTCAACAACTTTATCTCATCAATTTAAAAAATAATTAAAGTCGATCCATGGATGAGCATGACAACACAAGTAAACTTTTTTTTTTTTAATTTTATGGAGTATTGTATGTGTGTTCTATGAATTTGTGTATGAAATGTGGCTAGAGTTGAGGAAGGACCATGTGTGTATATGTGTATTGTTGTTAATGTTTTGAAATTTGTTTTAATTTTATCGGGTCGGGTCGGGTTGGGTTTTTATTGGGTTTATATACTTGACTTAAAACCCGACCCAAAACCCTATAGGATCAGATCCTATAGGGTTTTTAGCTAGTCAGATACCCTATAATGACTCACTCAGTTGCATCCCTAGTTATGGGAGTTGTATGATTAAGTAAGCATGATCAGTTATATGTTGCTTTTATGGTGTTTTAGTTGATCTAGAATGTATAAAAATTTGAAAAAATGAAGTTTGAAAAACAGGGAATTCGTAATAGTGGGTAAGGTGTCAATTATGGGCATGATTGAGGCCTTGATAGGCTCGGGTTAGATGATTTTTCACAATCACTGTTGATTTCTCTCAAATGATGATTTTGATGATAACAAAAAGGATTAAATGATTTCTTACATATTTAATTTAGTGTGCAGCCTTAGATGTCTATAAGATAAAATTATATCAGAAGGTTGAAAGATTTTCATTAAAAACAATTTGTATATCAGAAGGTTAATCAGAAAGTTCTTAAATTGAATACAAGTTATGTTTTAAACTATCAGAAGGAACATCAAAGAGTATATATGTATATTTTCAAAAAGCTACTAAAACGATGAATAGTTTCCAGTCTTGCTTCCAGACGTGACTAAAATTGAAGGATTCGATATTTTGAAGGCCTAACTCCAATGTTGAGTATACTTGGGTAATGTACTCAATGTGTTCCACAAAGTTGGTTCAATATCCACAAGGATTTAATTTTTCGAAATCAATAATAAGATTTTTGGGATTTTTTTAAAGACAAAAATGAAGTTTGGAGGTTTCACATTTGAAGCAAGTTAGTATGTTTAATAAGGAATTTATTACATAACATGATTCAGATATTCAAGGATTTCTTTTTTCTTTACAAGAAGCTCGTATTTTATGGAAGACTGTATCTTTTGATCACATGAACAGTATCAGACAAAGAAAGAAAAGGATAACGATGGATTTAAATTTGAATTTCCAAATCAAGATATATTTTAAACAGACTTGGATAAACTTCGGTTAGCAACGATGAGTTCAAATTCAAAATTTCAAGTTCAAGATAATCACACAAGTCGTTGGATATTTGATCTTATCCATTGAAGCAAAGATTTCGATATTACTGATAAACTCCAGCTGATATCATGCACAAGAAAAGAGGAACAAGCTTATCCATCTCTTTCCTAGCCATTGGAAGATACAATGATAAATATACCCACCTAAGATAGAGAAAAGTAAGCACAACCACGTGAAAAAGAGCAAGAACTATCAGTGATAAAAGCTCTCCTTCTTTATATGTAAAATACTGTCATTTTTCTATTATTGCATTTTGAGCGAAATTTTGAGGATACCTATTCTTTATTCCTCTGATTTGTTTTTACACAATTAATGTGAGTTTGAGAGTTATAAATAGGCTCAATAGATTGATTGATTAGGAGAATCAAGCTGAGTGAATTGTAGCCAAGAGAATTGGCAAGAACTTCTTGTAACTTTGATTGATTGATTGGATAGTGGAACACAACCGGTGTGGAATATTGAGACCCTAGCTTGGAGCTGGAAGAGAGGATTGACGCTCAAGGCGGAACCTCTATATATCGACTTTGCACTCTCTACTCCCTTATATCTTTTTAATTCGTGCAATTTTACTTTATATTTATGTCTGCGATATATGCTCAGAAGGTTTATCAGAGAGTAAACTACTTAAAACTGTCTATATCAGAAAGTTGATTAGAGAGTGTTTTATAGACTATTTCTTGATCAGAGAGTTAATATGGGAGTAAAATGTTTTGAATTGATATTTGATTTTTCGTGAGCTTAAGAAAATCATTTTGATCCGAATTATTGTTCAAAGTTTTATTTGTTAAGTTTATTGTTTTAAGAAAGTTTCAAAGCTATTTTAGTTGAATAACCAAGTGGTGTGAATTTTGTTTCAAAATTTTTAAAAGTAAATTTTATAACCAATTCTTGACCCAGTAGCTCTGTTTTGAAATTTTTCCATCAATTACAGGTGTAATCTAGCCCTTGCTAGCCTCAGGATCTTTTTAAATTGTAAAATCCTAAAGATTACGGGCGTCATGTTTGATCCGTGGTTTTATTTTGAAAATTTTCCATCAATCACGAACGTGATCCATCCCTTAGTAGCCTCGAGTTGGTCACAAAATTTTGGATTTCTAAAAATCACGGGCATGACTTGCATTTTCCTAACTGCAACACTATTTCATATTTTGATTATAACCCTTTCATACGACCTCAGATTGAGGTGATTCAAAATACTATGGAAATCTCAAAAAGAGATATACAACTTTCATGTTTTTAGTTTATACATATTCAAAAAGCATCAAAGCCCGAATTTTATTTGTTTCTAGTGGCTATATATCCATGAAAAGTTGAAAACTTGTATTTACTAGTTAAATGTGTTTAGTTAAGTATAAAATAAACTTAGCTAACAAAACTAGGTTCAACTCGACTAAATGTACTTGAATGAATTAAAATCAATTAGATTGATTACTTTTAATTGTCTTAGCTAAGATTAAGTTAACATAATAAATTTAAGTTAATATGAATTTTTGATCTAAAATTAACTTAGTAATCAATCTTAGTTCAACTTGACTAAATAGACTTTAGTAAGCTAAAATGAATTAGATGGACTAAGTTTAATCAAAATGACTTAGTAATTGAATTAAATGATTAATTCCAATCCATTTGTTTAGGATTAAGTTAAAATAGACTTAATGGCTAATAATTTGTTTAGAATGATATGTTAGGATAAACAATAAATAACATGAGGAATATGTTGTTTCAAATGTTTTTTTGCTTAGGAAATGAATTTTTTTAATATGAATGTTATGATGATATTTTTGTAATAAAATATTATAAATAAAGAGAAAGCAATACTTTGATGGACAGAGGAGAACTGTCCGTATTTTGGTGGGACGATCTTTGCAGCCATAATGGGGTTCTTATTTAGTGTATGATCAAATAAGGTTATAAAATAAGTTTGAGATAAGTGGATAATTAATCTAATTTCTTATATGAGTTTAATTCGTAAATCTACAAACATGGATACCTAATTTATCTTCTTAATGGATTCTAGCTTGCCTTCTATTTCTATTTGGATTCTGAATTAATAAGGAATGCAATGACGTCCTTGATGTTTGTTTAAGATAAGCATATATCCTAATGAACTAAAAGTTAAAGATGGCCTAAGTAATGAGTGTTATATGTGCGTGTACCGTTGAATCTGGTCTAGGGAACAGTAACCTTGTCTTGAGGGGACATGATAGTTTAGGCGCTTAGGCTACCCCTGTTATGATGCAATGATATTTATAAGTGGCTCAATAGATAGGTAATGGGGCAAATGGTATCGGTGTAACATCTATCTTAATCAATAAGAAGTAATATATTGGGGCTCACATTTATAAGACCGATTAAGCCTTTTTATATTATGAACAGAGATTGGTAAAATGTGTGTAACGACTATAAATCGTAGATGAGGCTATTTTTCTTTTCTAGATAGATATAGGAGATATAGGTATCCGTGCTACCTATATCAACATCTTGAGCAACTGCTATTATTCAGGATCTCTAGATTCTTAGGATTGCTCCAAAGTGTGAGTGATCCCGTGTTGCTTGCTTTATTTTAAATAAAAGATAATAACTTGTTGTTTGTTGTATTACACTTAACTAAGCTTATGTGTCATTTCGTATTTGTTTGTGTTACAGTATACTGAGCTTTGGCTCATTTTTACTATTGTTATTCTTTTTCCAGGTATTATGTTGAGGATAATGATGATATGCTGATGATGTTGATGATGTAGATGATGATAATTGTCTTGATGATGGGCAATCTTAGAGATATGAGATGAATTAGGATCGAGAATGTATTTAGATTGTTTTTCTTTATTTTTATTTTAAAGAAATGGATTTATATTTTAAGTTGTAACATTCTTTCAAGGGGTCGAGTGGAGCCCATGTTTTGTAATCTAAGGTTTTAAAGCTTTGATCTACCATTATATAAAGTATTGAAGATGCTTGATGGTAGGGTTTGTTTTTATGAAGTTGATCTACTCGGGTGAATAAGCTTCAAAAATGTTTTTTTATGAGATATGTTTTACAATTGTAAATTCAATTATTTCTAGAATTTAATTATATGATTTCAAGAATTAAAATTGGTTAGCAATGTTCAAAATAAACAAATCTTTTAAGAGGCTTGTGCATATAATACTTAAGGTATTATACGTGGCCAGGGGATTTGCCTTACTTGAATTTTAAATCTAAGGTAAGTCAGGTCCTTACAATCTTCATCTTGATTTCTAGATCTATATCAATATTTCTATTTAAAATAATTATCAACAACAAAATCAACTTTCAATCTAAGTAGTTAACTTACTAATAATACAAAATTGGTTTGTAAATCTTCAATTCCTCTACTACTAATATAAGATTTGTTAAAGAAGCTCCTAATCCCCACTTTGCTCTTCAAGATTACCTAAGAATTAATTGAAATTAGAGATTAGTATAGGTAATGGAATGGGTAATCAATTGAGTATAAGAATTAGGTAATACTTTACCTAGTTGGTCTTTGATTTGGAGTGATTCTTGAAGTTAAAAAATGGAGGTATTTTTGTGTTTTTTTCAGCTGAAGTGGAAAGCAATAAAATGGGTATTTTGATGATTTGTAATTGTCGTTGTCGCGTAAGGATATGAGGAAGAAAGATTGTGAGTTTTAGTAGGGTTATGTGACATCGTATGTTTAAGTTAAGGTGGTTCCTAAGTTAGCACATGGGTTAGGATCAATGAAGGGTTAAAAGGGGATAAGAGAAGAAGAATGTAGGTTTGTTGGAAACCTTTTTCAGTTGACATGTAAAGAGAAAAATATGGACATGCGTCAATGTGTGTGTGGATAAATTAGCACCCTGTTAAGCTTTATTTGTGTTAATGATGTAATTAATTTAGAGATCAAGACATGGGCATGGGCCCTTGTCTTTTTAGATGGATTTGGCTTGATAATTGGAAGGGTTGGATAATTTATTTAGAGGCCTTGAATTTATAAATAAATTAGTTGGATATAGAGTTAGGAATTCAAGAAATTTAATTTAAGAATTTGATTTAGCTAATTAATTTATCAAATTAGGGATTTAGCTTGATTTTAGTGAGTTGGGAATTTTGAGTATTTATATTTTAGATAATTCGTTATAGTTTGAGGTATTTGATAAGTTGAGTAGTTAGATATTAAGGAATTTTCCTAGGTTTAATGTCTTAGATTTGATTTAGGCAATTAGGTTATTAGGGAAAAGAATTTTATATGGTTAAATCTCTTATTTCAATTTAATTAGATGACTAATTCAACTATTTAAAAGCACCTAATTAACGGCTAAATGAATTTTTTATTTAAGATTCAAAATTATCCATAATTTTATACTATCTAATTATGTTTTCCTAATGCAATTTTACGTATTTAGGGATATTTCAAATACTGTTAGAAAGATGAGAGCAATGGTGATGCAGATGAGATAGCTAACACTTATATGAGCAAGATGGAATCATATAAGAAACAGCTCAAGCAGTAGAGGAACAAAGGCTAGCCTTGAAGACATAGGGGAAAGCCAGCCCAAAGCCAGTAGCGTTGAACACCAAACTCCCGACATGGAAGTAAAGAAGAGTTCCCAGCTTCTACCACAGGCCACATCATGGGCATAAAATTCTCTACAAGAAGGCTACGCCGGCTTAAGGCTACTAGCATACATCCCAATCTAGGCGGTGTACATTGGAGGCTGCCCGAAGTCAGTGTTCCTAAGCCGCCAGCTTTAGTCCAACTTATGTCTGCACAATTTATTTCCTTATTTTATTATCTAAGGTTATATTGTAATAGTATAAATAGTCTCAAATGTTAGTGATTGTGCCCTAGGCCAATTACTGGATATTGTCTTTTGATATTTATATATATAAATAAACAGAGACATTTCTTTTATATTGTTTGCATATTTACTTTATAATAGAAATCCATGAATAACTTATTATTCTAAATGTTCCTAGATGCTCATTATTATGGGAATGATAATGAATTAAATCTAGTATGAGTTTTTATTTGATAAACATGGGATGTCTATTTGTATGGTGATACAAATGGAACTCATAGGCACATATTAGATGACTATATGCTGAACTGACCCACTATGAGATCACTATATGGAATATTGTCATAAGTGATTTTCATAATAACTATGTCAATGTATCCTTAGACTTGAAATCACCATAGGTTCCAACATGAGAAACGTTATGTTTCAACTCAATCAAACGTTGTCTTTAACCAGATAATTATAAAGGTTAAGTTTGGGCATAATGTATATCATGTAGAGGAAGTTGAGTGATTAAGATGGGATTTGTCCTCTAGTTATGAGAGAGATATCTCTAGGCCCCTCGATAAGTGAGACTAAGAAATGCATGGCCATGCTCAATTGAATTGATAGTGTGATAAATTTCATTTGTATTATCAGATCACTTGGAAATCGAGAAATGATAAGATTGAACAATATAAGAATGACACTCTCCATGTCTTATGTTCAATCTAGATATCATGTGACAAAAAGGATAATGACATAAATTATAGATCAGATAAAAATTGGATTATTGATTTCACCAAATTTGGATAGACATAATGTCTTGCTAGAGACCAATGATGTCTTATAGGTCTAAAAGGTGTTTAGGACCTACTGCCAACATTAGATGTACCTATAGGGTCACACACAAAAGAACGAATGAAATATATTATGGGTTTATATTTAAACCTATAGGAATTATTATATTTATTATTTTTAAATAGTTTAAGAATAATAAATGATTATGACAAATAATTAATATTTAATGAAATAATGTATTTTATTAAATATTAAATAAATATCTCATCATATATATCTTCTAGGGTTTCCTTTAGGGTTTCCTACATGTCTATATATATAGATCTATAGACAACCTTTTAGGTTAGACTCTTTGACGTCACATTAAACGGCAGAGAAATTCTGCAAACCTAAAAGAGAGAAAAGAAGAAAAATAATTCCTACACGAATTGGATTTGTGTTCTTGAGTGCTAGCACACAATCGTTCACGTGTGGATACCGTAGAAGGGATTGCGAGACTGCGATTCCTGCAAATCCGATCTGCTGATCATTTTGAAGCATTAATATAAGGCATATTCAAAAAAACCCCTTTTGTTCAAATCTAATCAAGAAACATGGACACTGGTATAAGGTTTTCGTTTTTCCGCTGCGTTTTAATAAAAATTTCGAAATTTTGTATCAATAAAACCCTACATCAAAAACATATTTTTAGCGCTAGACAATATTTCTACATTTTAAAACCCAATTTAAGAGATTTCCTTAGTAAAGTTGCAAGCTTTTTTCTTGAAATCAAGCTTTGTTATTGATTTCTATTATTTCAATGCTATCACGCTATGTCAGATTGATATCAAAGCACGGTAAGTTCCTATGAAGATGGCATCTAGCAACGATGTTGAAGGTGGTCACAATCTTGATGGTGATTATGATACAGAGTCCGTGGAATAGATCAAATGGTTCCTAGGACGGTAGTTGATTCCATAGATCGAAGATTATGATGGGTAAAGCAGCTTGTTGAAGATTTAGTCGAGCGTTTCCACGCAATGGCAGTTGACACCAACAAAGGCAGGAGTGATATTAGATTATGACTTAGGGCAAGAGAAGTATATGGTAGCCCAATCAATTGGTCTATCACTATGAATCCGTTAACTTAGATCTCAGAAGATGACTCTAAGGAAGAAGATGAGGTTTTGTGTGAAGAGAGGCATTCATGGAGAAGAGACAGTTAAGTGAAGGTAAATATCGATGGAATTATTATGGAAACGATCAGGACGATGGTGGAGATTTTCACTTAAATGTTAATACTCCTTGCTTTAATGGAAATATGAATATAGAAGAATTTTTAGACTAGTTGGCGAAGGTAGATCGGTTCTTCGATTATATAGAGATACCGCAAGAGCACCGTGTGAGGTTGGTGGTATGTAGGTTAAAAGGTAGAGCTTCTGCCTGGTGGGAGAGGCTGCAAAATAGAAGGTAACGAGAAGGAAGACAATCAGTGTGGACATGGTTCCATATGAAGCAATTACTACAGAGAAACTTCTTGCCACCTAACTACGAACAGATTCTCTTTCAATAGTACCAACGTTGTCACCAAGGGCAACAAACTGCTCATGATTACACAACTAAATTCATGCAACTAGCTGAATGAAATAATCTTTGAGAAAGCAAAGGACAGCGAGTTGCAAGGTATGTTGATGGCCTGAAATTGCAAATTCGAGATAAGATTGGAGTATATGTGTTGAGGAATTTAAATGAAACAAAGAATATAGCTTTTAGAGCTAAAATGAAGCTACAAGAAAAGAGTACCCATTTTGATGGAGGAATAGAAGGTATGGATTTGAGGGAAAAAGTAGTAGCAAATCTATGATTGAAAAAAATAAAGGTCATGAGGAGAAGCAGGTATGAGTGGTGAGAAGAGAGAAGATAAAGCTGCTAGCAAGAAGCTAGTTAAAGCCAAAGACACTCAAAAGCAACATAATCCCTTCGAGACCTATCATGGGCAAGTGTTATAGATGCAATCAATTGGGTCACCAATCAAACAAATGCCCAAATAGGAAGACAGTGAATATAATAGAGCGGGGTGAAGAGGGAGAGATCTGTGAGCCCGATGGGGATGATGATGAGAATTATGAAGATGATGATGAAGAGTTTGAGCATACATGTGTTATTAGGAAGCTTATGCTAACACCAAAACAGGGAGAAGACACTCAATGGCATCAATTGTTTCACACTAAGTGTACCATTGGTGGAAGAGCGTTTGATTTGATTGTGGATACTAGAAGTTATGAGAATATAATTGGTAGAGCGATTGTCAACCAGTTACAGCTTCTAGTTGAGAAATATCCTAACCCTTATGCTATAGGGTGGATTAATTTTGCAGAGAGGATAGAGGTGAAAGAAAGATGTAGAGTTCCATTTTCTATTGGCAAGTATCAGGACAAATTCTACTGTGACATTGTAAACATGAATGCCTAGTATAATCATGTGGGTTATGAATCAGGTATTTAAACCTTTTATTAGGCAATTTTTTGTGGTTTATTTTGATGATATCTTGATTTACAATAGAACTGAGGATGAACATATTGAGTGTCTTAGAAGTGTTTTGGCTATTCTGCTTGAAAATAAATTGTATGCTAATATGAAGAAGTGCACTTTCATGGTGAAAAAGTTGTTATTTCTGGGCTTTGTTGTTAGCAAAGAGGGAATAATAGTTGATGATGAAAAGGTGAGAACTACTAGGGAATGGCCTGTTCCTAGAACTATAACTGAATTAAGGAGCTTTCTAAGGTTGGATAGTTTTTATAGAAGATTCATTAGGCATTTTAGTACCATTGCTACACCTTTAACTTACTACCTGAAGAAAGGAAAATTCAAACGGGTGAGGAAGCTGAGTCTAGTTTTGCTATATTGAAGGAGAAATTGTGTAACGCTTCTGTATTAGCGCTTCTTGATTTTGAGGAGCTCTTTGAGGTAGACTATGATGCTAGTGAAGTAAGAGTAGAGGCTGTGCTATCTCAAGAAAAGAGGCCTGTGGCTTTCTATAGTGAAAATTATGTGATGCTAGAAAGAGTTGGTCCACATATGACAAAGAATTTTACTCTGTAGTTAGGGCCTTGAGAGTATGGGAACACTATTTGGTTAGAAAGGAATTTCTGTTATACTCAGACTGTGGAGCTTTGAAGCATTTGAGCAACTAAACTAGAATTAGCAAAGATATGCATGTTAGATGGATTCAATTTTAGATTTCCATTCAAATTGATGCACAAATTTGGAGTGCAAAACAGAGTAGTTGATGCTTTGAGCAGGAGGGCTGAAGTACTAGCTGTGATGAGTGCAAAGATTGTGGGATTTGAGCAGATGAAAGAACTCTATGCAAGGGATCCTGATTTTAAGGGTATCTGGAAGAAGTGTAGCATTGGGGGACCTTGTGATGATTATCACATACATGAAGAGTATCTAATGAAAGGCAACTAGTTATTCATTCCTGAGTCTTCTTTGAGAGAGAAGCTATTAGAGACCTACATGGGGGAGAATTGGTAGGACATATGGCGAGAGATAAAATCCTTGTTGCAGTGGCTAATAGATATTATTGGCCTTAGTTGAGGAAGGATGTTGGGAAAATTGTCTAGAAATGTTACATTTGTTAGACATCTAAGGGGCAATCTCAGAACACTGGCCTAGACGCACCTTTCCCAGTATCTGAGAATATCCAGGAAGACCTTTCCATAGACTTTGTCCTTGGTCTGCCTTATACCCAACGAGATGCTAACTCTGTTTTCGTTGTGGTTGCCAGGTTTTCCAAGATGGCTCACTTTATTCCTTATAGGAAAACCGTAGATGCCTATGCCTTTGCCACGCTATTCTTCAGAGAGATAGTCTGCCTACATGGGGTGCCAAAGTCCATTAAATTTGACAAATATAGCAAATTTCTTAGCTATTTCTAGAAGACCCTTTAGTACATGTTTGATTCTTCCTTGAATTATAGTAGTACAGCTCATCCACAAATAGATAGGCAGATGGAAGTCACTAATAGGACCTTTGGTAATTTGATCAAAAGTATTTGTGGAGAGAAGCCAAGGCTGTGGAATTTATCTTTGGCTTAAGCTGAATTCGCCTACAACAATTTAGTTCACAGGACTACAGGGAAATCCCCATTCTCAGTAGTCTATACTAAGCCACCATAACATACCCTAGATTTGATAAAGCTTCCAAAGTCAGCTGAGTTCGATATTCTAGCAAAGCATATGGCTGAACAATGGTAGCCCACTACAACTGAAGTCAAGGGGAAGATTGAAAAGGCCAATGCCAAATACAAAGAGGCAGAAGATAAGCATAGAAAGCAACAACTGTTTAAAGTGGGGGATCAGATAATGGTGTTCCTGAGGAAAGAGAAGGTTTTTATGGGCTAGTATAGCAAGCTACAGCCAAAGAAGTACGAACCTTACAAGATTATCCAGAAGATCAATGACAATGCCTATGTCGTTGAACTTCTAGAGAGCATGACTATTTCAAGAACTTTCAATGGTGCAGAATTGTCTTCATTTCATCTTGACATTTCTCCTTTGTATCCAGATGAGAACTCGGGGTCGAGTTCTTTGTAGGTGGGAGAGAATGATGTAAATGAGATAGCTAACACATATATGAGCAAGATAAAATCATCTAAGAAGCAGCTTAAGCAGTAGAAGAACAAAGGCTGCTGGCCTTGAAGATATCAGGGAAAGCCAGCCCAAAGTTGGTGGCATTGAACGCCACACCACCGACGTTAAAGAAAAGAAGAGTTCCCAGCTACCTACTCTACAACATCACAAGCATAGAGTTCGCTACAGGAAGGCTAAGCCGGCTCAAGGCCGTCGGCATACGTCCCAACCTAGTCGGCGTACATTGTAGGCCGCCCGAAATCAACATTCCTAAGCCGCTAGCTTTAGTCTAGCTCATGTCTGCGTGATTTATTTCCTTGTTTTATTTTCTAGGGTTATATTGTAATGGTATAGATAGTCTCAAAACTATATTTTTAGGGTTAGACATTACTTTTATATTTTGAAATCCTATTTGAGAGATTTCCTCAGTAAAGTTGCAATCTTTTTGCAAGCTTTGTTTCTAAAAGTGATGACTGCTTTCATTAGTATGTCAATCACAATTCCGGTTTAATATCCAAAAATTTGAGCCGAATGTAGAAATGCTAGAAGCAAAGAAAGTGTGAATCAATGCAAAAGCAATGAGGACACTGCTGGATAAAGTGAAGGAGTATGTCACAGACAACTGATATACATCTCAACTTGCAATCCACGGTAGAAGTTAACTCCTTTCAAAATGAGTTATAAAATTTAATTTATTTTAGAGGTGATGGCAGTAGAAGTAGATAGACATAATATATATATATATATATATATATTAATAAGTGGAATTTAATTATAACGATAAGATTGGATTCATCTTAATTGTTCAATTAAGAGAACCTTTTGTAATTGTATATAATTATATGACCAGTTCAGATTTTAAAATTTCGAAATTAAAAATATTTCAATATCTTGAGATCTGTTAGACTATTGACCATATAACAAATTTTAAAGGCACGTCTAAGTCGGAATGCGCAACATAAGCCTCAAGGATGTCCTGACTGAGTTCGCTCGAATGTAATGGTTACAAAAGCTCGTCATCAACAGAAGTATCTGGAATTTAAGACCTAAGGTGTTGTAGCTTTCGTTTTATAAATTCTGAAGTCGAACATCTTAATTCTTATTAGCAATCTGTTATATATAATTATATATATCGGTACTTTGGTGGAAAGTGGACATAATGTGGTCCCACTTCTTTCCACAACAACGACGATAAACTTTAGATCATCAAATCAGGAAAAGAAGCCTGAACTTTGTTAAGAAGCTCGAGCACTTGTTGACCAAGGGTTGATTTTGATATTCTGAGTGAGCCTACCAACAACACTCCACCACTTTACTCTGTTGCTCTACTCCGTTGCTATCAAGCCAATGTTAGTAGTATAGAACAAATATATCTGATTCTCAAATATCCGGTTTTCGAAAAGTAGAGACCCTTAAATACATAGTTATAAGGGGAAAAAAAAAAGTCGTGTAATGCATAAAAAGGTATAAACAATAAGAATTTATAACAATTTTTTTTTTAACAACGTTAAAATTATAATAATAGTAATTAGTAAGAAAGAGTTTTCCTTCAAATTTTATAAAAAAATAGACCTTTAAAAAAAAGGTTAAAAAGTGTAAATTCAATACTGTATATATGCTGCGTAACTCCAATCCTATCTACTGTATTTTTCCCTGATTTTATTGGGCTGTTCTTGTATTGATTTAGTTTATATAGGTAATTTATATTGTTATTTTAGATTTGATTTGCATAAAAACATAATGAGTTTTATAAATGTAAGTAATGTATGAAAAAGGAAAAATTATTTTTATCAACTATAATATTTGATTTTGGAAGTTATTTCGAAACCATATCTTTCCATCGATAAGGGGATGAGTTGCAAACCTTATTAAGGAAAATTCTCTTATCTGGTCTTTTTTTTTTTTTTTTTTTACGAGAACTGTTCGATTGTTTATTTAAAGGAAAAAGTACAATTTTAGTCGTTAACTTGTATAAGTCTTTTTTATTTGAATCCTCGACCATTTATTTTTTTCTATATGAATGCTTAACGAGATGTCTACAAACCAGACTTCTATTAACATTGTTAAATTTTCCATCCATCATTAGCACATGAGAACTCTTGATTAGTCAAGTTTAATTAATTAAAATAAATATAATATTATTTATGTTATGATTTGATATGCGAAAAACAATAGCAAACAATCAAGCAGTAAGATAAAGAACACATAAGAATTTTACGTGGAAAACTCAAATGGGGAAAAACCACGGGCAGAGGAGGAGAAATCCACTATGATTGAAGTTGGAGTACAAGATTGAGAGAATACAACTCAAGACTCTCAAAAACTCTCAAAAGAATTTCGTGTGTCTGATATGTTGTAAAAACCCAAACAAAACATATATATATATGTGTGTGTGTGTATAAATATAACCGACATAACGGCCTAAATTATGACCCTTTATGACCCTTAAACATGTAATGAATGAATAATAAAGGACTAAATTATGACCGTTAAATGTATAATGAATGAATAATAAATGTATAGTCAAATATTTATTCATTAACATTTAACTATGAGAGTCAGTTACAGAGATCGAGTCACAAACTCTAACAATCTCCACCTTGATACGAATTTTGGAATAAAAAACACAAAATCCAATCTTCGACATAAAAAACAAAATACTCTCCACCTCTTCCACAAAACCCCTAAAGGGCATAGGCAACAAGATCAGCCTCTGCATATCTCTGAGGAGGCCTCACTTCTCTCTTAGGCCTATCTCTAGCAATGGAATATTGTTCCTATAGTTGTGTAGAGATAGGACATCCCTGTGTCCAAAGTCTAATATGAGAAGTAGTCCCTGAAGTTGTACCTAAATCAATCTGAAACTCGACCTATGTAGATGATTTATGTTGGACTTCATCAAACAATGAGTTAGAAGACAAGTCATGTAACATGGATACTTCATCAAAAATAACATCCCTACTCAAAATGACTTTCTTCAGTTTAGGACACCATAACTTATATCCCTTGACACCAGGTTTAAAACCAAGGAATATGCACTTTAGAGACCTAGGCTCAAGCTTTCCACTATCAACACGCGCATATGGAGGACAGCAAAAAATTCTCAACTCTAAATAGTTAGCAGGAGTACCTGACCATAACTCAAGTGGAGTCTTCTTCTTAATGGCTGTTGATGGAAACCTATTAATCAAAACATGCTGTTGTGGCAGCTTCTGCCCAAAATGACTTTGACAACTTTGCATTTGAAAGCATACACCTGACCTTCTCCATGCTAGTTCCGTTCACCCGTTCTGCTACCCCGTTTTGTTGAGGTGTTCCAAGGACTGTTAAATGTCTCAAAATTCCCTCTAACTTACACAGAACATTAAAATCATTAGAACAAAAATCAAGACCATTATCAGTGTGAAGATACTTTACCTATTTACCAGTTTGCTTTTCAATCATTGTCTTCCACTCCTTAAAAGTGGGTAACACATTAGACTTTTGCATCAAGAAAAATATCCAAACTTTTGTGGAGAAGTCATCTATAATAGTCATCATATAAACAGCACCTCCGTTAGGTGGAACACTAGACGGTCCCAAAAGATAAGAATGAATGTACTCTAAAATACCTTTTGTATTGTGAGTACCAGTGGTGAAGCTGACTCTTTTCTGCTTTCCAAACACGCAATGTTCACAAAATTTCATCTTACTGATGCTTTGCCCATCAAGAAGGCCTCTCCTAGACAATCCAGTCATCCTAGCTTTACTCATATGCCCTAAACGCATATGCCAAATTTTAGTAGAATCTTCATCTAATAAAGATGAAGAAGTGGGCAGCATCTCCTGTAACAACAAAACCTTGAAAAACATACAAATTAGCAAACTGTCTCTGACCTTTCATCACCACCAAAGATCCCCTACTGATCTTCAAAACTCCACCTTTACCTATGTATTTGTAACCCTTAGAATCAAGAATACTGAGAGAAAATCAAATTTCTCTTCAAGTCATGAACATGTCTCACATCTCTTAATGTCCTGATAACACCATCAGACATTTTTATCTTAATTATGTCAATGCCTGCAACCTTGCAAGAAGCATTATTTCCTAACATAATAACACCCTTGGAAACTTTCTCATATGTTGAAAACCAGTCCTTATTGGGAAACATATGAAAGGTACAACCAGAATCTAAGATCCACTCCTAGCTGATCTGTAGATCATCGAAGCAATAAGAAGATCCCCACTTTTGTGGTCTTCAACAACATCAACTTCACTTGACTTTTCCGGTTGTTTCTCCTTTTGATTATCAGCATCTCTCTTATTCTTATTCTGTAGATTGTAACACTCAGACTTTATGTAGCCTTTCTTCTTGCAATAGTTATAGGTTTTATTTCTATTTGTTGACTTTGATCTGCCTCTAGAATTTCCACAAGAATTGGGATCCTGACTCCTACCACGAGTAACTAAACCCTCAGCTTTGGGTTCAGATGCTATAACTAGATGTTTCATCTTCTCAAAAGATGGCATCATAAACCTCCTACAAAGTAAGACTTGATTATAAGACGAACAATGGAAAAAACGAAAATGATAAAGCACTCATAAGATTTATGTGGAAAACTCAAATCTTCCTCATCATACTTTACCTCCATAGATTCCAGATCTTATATAATCTCCTTAAACGTGGTCAAATGATCCTCTAACAACCCGCCTTCCGTCAAACGGTGTGAGTATAGTCGCTGCTTTAGATGCAATTTATTGGTTAGATTCTTCGTCATACACAACTGCTCCAATTTCAACCACAATCCCTCAGCCAGTTTTCTTCTTCAACACATCCTGTAAAATCTTATTGGAAAATATGCAAATAAATTTGTGAAAGGGCTTTACAATCCTTGCATTGTTTTTCTTCCGGTGACCAAGATGCAAGCATTTTATCAAACCCTAGTAAGGCATCATCTAGATCCATCTGTGTGAGAACCGCTTGCATCTTAACCTGCCATAACAAAAATCTTGTGCTCTAATCCAATAAAGAAATATCATATTTGATGATTTCCATTGTAGAGAAAACAAAAAATCAAAACTTAGCTTTGATACCACTTGTTATGATTCGATATGCGAAAAACAATAGCCAACACTCAAGCAGTAAAATAAAGAACACACAAAAATTTTACGTGGAAAACCCAAATAGGGAAAAACCACAAGCAAAAGAGGAGAAATCCACTATGATTGAAGTTGGAGTACAATATTGAGAGAATACAACTGAAGACTCTCAAAAACTCCCAAAGGAATTTCGTGTGTCTGATGTGTTTATAAAAACCCAAACAAAACACACACACACACACACATATATACATGACGGCCTAAATTATGACCCTTAAATATGTAATGAATGAATAATAAAGGCCTAAATTATGACCGTTAATTATATAATGAATGAATAATAAATGTATAGTCAAATATTCATTCGTTAACATTTAACTGTGGAGTCGGTTACAGAAATCAGGTTACAAACTCCAATAATTTAAAATATTAAATAAACACCACAACTAAAGACTTCTTCTTCTTCTCTTCTTCTTCTTCTTCTTCTTCTTCTTCTTTTGTGCCATTAGAACCAAGGAAGGGAATTTGGTGATGCCACTAGACTTCAACGTCATTGGCACCTTGTTGCTCCTCGAAGTAGCTAAAGAAAGGAGAAGATAATATTGAGTTGATTCAAGTTAATTGCATTTAGACAAGAGAAGATATGAAACCATCTATTTGTTTCACCATCTTTATGTAGTTTGGTTTCATCCTTTTGTCGTTTTCAAAAATATTTTTTGTCAAAAATAGATACCGATGAAAAATAGATAATTTTATTCATAAACCAATTAAACAGATCAGATACTGATATGAAAGAGATATGATATGTATATTATATATATATGATACAGATACTAATGAAAAAAAACCATCTAAACAAACCCTTAATATATATCACTACATTAACGCATTCAAAATTTATTATAGATTTTTTATTCTTCAAAATGGATGATTCAATTATGAATGTTTTTCTTCGAATGGGAAAAATGTTACAATCATTCCATGGATCCATTGATTGGTAAATATAAAAAATAGGAGAGATGGTGATTAAAAGAAATTTTAAAATCCAACTGCAACTATAAACAGATGAAAAGAATTAAGTAATTGATTAGTGGTTTTAATATTGTATGAATATTTTATTTTTTAAATTTATTTAATTGATATATATTAATATTATTTTTTAAAATCAATTAATATTAGTCAACCACAACTTGAAAAGTGTCATTAATGGATGAAAAAATTAAAAAAGTGGAAATCTGATGTTGTAGAAATTGAAAAAAGTTAAGGAGTAGTATAGAAAAAAATAAAAAAAATTGAAACTCAAATATATATAATATATATATATAAGCAAACATTAAAGCACTAAAAGTGTAATTTTAGTCAAAACTTCTATCAAAATATTTTTTGTTATATTCCTTTAAAGAATGATGGGCATATATATAGCCATTGTGCAAACCTAATTTTGGAAAAGTATAACACATGAATTCTAATAAATATACACAATTATATACAGTTGCAATTACTATATTTAGAGACTAAATTTTAACCTAAGAATTATGCACAAACTTGGAATCATAAATGCTAATGGTCAACATTCTTCCTCTTGTTGGTGCATAAACATCATCCATTCCTAACCTCTTGAGATAATTATGAAATACTTGAAAAGACACTATCTTAGTAAGTACATCAACGAGCTGATCTTGAGAACAAACATGTGAAACTTCAATGATTTTTGTTTCTAACTTCTCTTTGATAAAATGTCTATCAACTTCAACATGTTTTGTCCGATCATGTTGTACTGGATTATAGGCAATATCATAAGCTACCTTGTTATCACAATACAACTTCATAGGCTTATTCTGATCAACATATAATTCATGCAACAAATTCTTTATCCATAATAATTCACATATGGCCTTAGCCATTCCTCGAAATTCAACCTCAACATTTGATCTAGCAACTACCTCTTGTTTCTTACTCCTCCATGTTACTAAATTTCCTCTTATAAAGGTAATACATCTAGACATAAAACATTTATCATCAATTGATCTAGCCCAATCAGCATTAGTATATCCTTCAACATCCAAGTTTTTTTCCTTTAACAAACATAATTCCTTCGCCTAGTGAGGATTTTAAGTAACATAAGATACAATTTACAACATTCATATGTTCTTCACTAGGAGAATGCATAAACTAACTCACAACACTTAATGCATAGGCCGAATCAGGTCGAGTGTGTGCAAGATACATCAATCTCCCAACAAGTCTCTAATAACGTCCTTGTCAGTGGAAATCTAATCTGAACGTATACCAAGCTTCAAATTCTCTTCTACAAGAGTACTAACCAGACTGCATGCTGTCATCCCAGCTTCAAACAACTGATCTAGAGCATATTTTCTTTGTGAAAGAAAAATACCTTTCTTCGACCTTGATACTTCAATCCCTAAAAAATACTTCAATTGACCAAGGTCCTTCATTTCAAATTCATGAGCAAGATGATCTTATAATGCCCTTCTTTCTTTAGAATCATTTCCAGTCACTATCATATGATCGATGCACATAATGAGAGCAGTGATTTTACTTTTATTGTGCTTCAAAAATAAAGTATGATCAGAGTTACTTTGTTTATATCCAAATGAATTCATGGAACTTGTGAATCTTCCAAACCATTCCCTAGGAGATTGCTTCAAGCCATACAACTCCTTTCTTAGCTTACAAACTTTCTTGTTATTTTCAACTTGCATATTACAACCTGGAGGTAACTCCATATAAACTTCTTCTTGAAGATCTCCATGTCAAAATGCATTCTTTACATCCAATTGTTGCAAGTTGCAGTCAAGGTTCACTACCAAGGGTAATAAAATTTGAACAGTACTACTGTGCAAATGTCTCCATATAATCAATGCCATAAGTATGAGCATATCTCTTGGAAACAAGTCTTGCTTTGAACTGCTTGATTGCTTCGTTGCCTTATATTTGACTGTAATTACCCATCAACAACCAATACGCTTCTTTCCTTCTGGCAAGTCTATAATCTCCTAAGTTGAATTCTTCTTTAGAGAATTCATTTCTTCATTCATTGCTACTTTCCACCTAAATCCTTCAATGCTTCCTGCACACTATTAGGAATAGATACAAAAGATAATTGTTACACAAATGACTCATTTTCCCTTGACATTCTATGATAAGATACATGCTGACTCAAGGGATATTTGGCTCTAGCATTCAAAAGAGGTTCATAGTTCAATTTAGGTTTTCCTTTAGTCCTTTGATTTGGAAGAACATTGATCGATTCAAAATTTACTTGGGACAGTTCGAAATTGTCACTAGGAAGTTCGGCTTCAAAATTTTCTTGGGATGATTTTGGTGATTCTTACTGGTTTTCCTAGGATGACTCTAGTAAATACTTAGGTTCATAATTTACCTGTAATTATTCAGCCTCCAAACTATTCTGAGAGAAATATTGGTCAATTGGTACATCACTTATATCTATCTTATCTTCATTTGGATATTTTAGAGTTTGCAATTCCTACTTATTCTTCCCCAAAAGTAGAGACTCAATAGCATAATAGTACATATTATTTTTATGAAATGCAACATCAAGAGTAACATATAGCTTCTAAGAAGGGGGATGGTAACACCAATAGCCTTTTTGATTTAAACCATATCCAACAAACACACACTTAAGAGCTCTAGGTTCAAGTTTACTTTTGAAGTGTTTATGAAGATGAATGAAAACTACACACCCAAATACTTTTGGTTACAAATTAGGTTCAGGAGGAGTACTAACTACTTGAGGAAGAACATGAAAAGGAGTATGAAAATCTAAGGAACTAGATGGTGTGGTGTGCAATTAATTAGATAAGTCAATAGTGATTGCTTCACCCCAGTAACTAGTAAGCATACGAGCTTCAAATAACAAAGCACATACTACCTCAGGAAGATGATGATTCTTATGCTCATCAACCCCATTTTATTGAGGTGAGTAAGGATAAGTTGTTTAGTGAGCAATACCATGGGAGTTCAAATAGTATTTGAGTTCTTAGTTTACAAATTTGCCACCATTATCAATACGAAGAACTTATATATTGGCTTGATATTGGGTAGCTTCCATTCTATGAAAATTTTGAAATAATGAATTAACTTCATTTTTAGGTTTCATCAAGCAAATCTAGGTCATATGGGTATGATCATCAATAAAGGAAATAGACCATTTAGCATCGCTCAAAGAACATACAGGTGCAAGACCCCATACATCAGAATGAATCACCATAAAAGGTAAAGAACTCTTATTCATACTTAATGGAAAGGGAACATGGGATTTTAGCTATTTCACAAATTTCACATTTAAGATCTAAAATAGATACATCAATAAAAAAACTTTGGAACAATCTCTCTAAATAACCAAAAGATGCATGACCAAGATGTCTATGCCGAAACCAAATTTCATTATCAGTTTTGCTTATCATAAAAGCTTGAGCTAATTGGTTAGAGCTGCCAACGTTAAATCAAGATAATAGAGCTTTCCCTTTTTAGTACCATAACCAATTGTCTCTTGTGTCTAAATGTCCTTAAAAACACAAAAGTTAGGCAAAAAAATCACAACACATTGTAAAGCATTAGTTATTTAAGCAACAGATAGTAAATTATGACCAAGAGTAGGAACAACTAGAATAGAGTTCAAATTTAAATTTTTGGTAAGAGTAACAGAACTTTCTCCCACGATAGGAGAAGATGTTTCATTAGCTATAGACACTATGGGTTTTGAGATTGATTTTATAGATATAACACACTCTTTGTCAAAGTCATGTGGTCAGTGGCACCTGAATCAATTATCGATGCATAATTAATAACAATGTCCAAAGAATGAGAGAGTTGTCCTGAAGTACCAGTCTTACCAAAGGTTGAGGTAGCTGCTAAGACAGAAGCAAC
This sequence comes from Combretum micranthum, assembly GCA_024138025.1. NCBI lineage: Eukaryota > Viridiplantae > Streptophyta > Magnoliopsida > Myrtales > Combretaceae > Combretum > Combretum micranthum. The sequence goes on along the minus strand of JAMXBD010001118.1, from coordinate 294,614 downwards.
TTCACTGACATTAGATGGCGTATCATCCTTATTAGGTGATTCAGAAATAGCAACCGAAGCATTTGATTTGGAGTTCCGTTTGCGAGGTGCTTTGGCAGGATCCTACCACTCCATATAGCCAATCAATTCATGCTACTGTGATTTAGTATGCCCTTCTCCACCACAATGAGTGCACACATGTTCAAAACGTGTATGACTATTATCTTTTGATCCAAATTTATGAACATTTATCTAACCAAATTTTGAAGTCGTTTGTTGAGGCTTTGTCTGATGAGCTAGTATAACGGATGATTCAAATTCACTATTTAGTGTTCCCTTCGAACAAAATCACGACGAACATATGCATAAGTTTCTTCAAGATCAAGTGGTAGATCTTTACAAAGAATCTCACCTCAAATTTGCTTAAATTTAGCATCTAGTCCATTTAAGAAGATTTACACACTTTGTTGTTCAATTGATTCCTTGTGTGCAAAAACATCATCAGGGTCTTTCAAGATAATCTTATCACAATGATCCAATTCTTGAAAATTCGAAATAAGATCACCATAATATATAGATAGAGAACAACCACCCTGTTTGGTAGATTAGGCATGTTGGTTCAAATCAAATAGTTGTGTTTCATTTGATCCATCATAGAATGTTTTGGCAAGAGCACTCCAGATTTCTCATGTAGTTCGCAATCGAATATATCATTTCATGATCTCTGGTGACATGAACGTCAACAACCATCCCTTGACCTTTTGATTTTCGACATAGCATTTAGTGTAAGACGAATCAGTTTCCTGAGGAAGTTTTGATTCACCCATAATATATTCAAGCTTTTCACGTCCAACAATTTGCATCTTCATGATCTGAGATCAGATATCATAATTAAATTTAGTAAGGGTCACACCGACATTAAAACTAGTTTCTTCAGTTTGTGCATGTATCATTGGTTGTGTTTCTGACATGATTCAAAGATGATATATTTCGGTTCAAAGGTGATTTAATATTTTATGAGTTTGAAGGGGAGGCTCTGCTACCACGTCAAATTTCAGTCAAAATATTTTTTGTTATATTCCTTTAAAGAATGATGGGCGTATATATAGCCATTGTACAAACCAATTTTGGAAAAATATAATACATGAATTCTAATAAATATACACAATTATGAACAGCTGTAATCACTATATTTAGAAAATAAATTTTAGCCTAAGAATTACGCACAAACTTAGACTCATCAATGCTAATGGTCATCAATTTTTCTTTCAACTTTAAAATATACTATATAATCCAAAAGCGAAAAAAAAAAATTATATAAAAGTTCAAATTTTTACCTGGGCATTGTATGTACTCTTAAGTCTTAACTAGTTGCCAATTCAATCGAAGCCATTATAAACCTTTTTTTTTAACTTAAATTTGCGAAGAGGCTCTAAACATAAACATAAACCATGTTAGTCACAACTAGAGAAATACAGCTTATATTATTTCAAATTATATCATCGGATAATACTAAAAAATTAAAATAAAATAAAAAATCGTTATGTTGAAAAAAAAATGACGTTTCACCATCATGCACATCTCTCTCAAAGCTATGAGTAGCATCTTGATTTTCATTGGAAATATATATGTATAAATCCAAACGGATGCGGGTACCACTTGGCACTTGAGAGGCAAGGTCAAACACTTCTGTAGCAAGGGTGTGAACTGGAAAAAACCTGACCATTTTTCACTGAAACATGTAGGTATAAAAATAGCCACCACATTGGAGTGTGGAATCGTCAACAGACTTACACTTAACATAGATTTTGATCATCCTGTCTTCTTCGTTATTAATATTGATCTTTAAGATTTAGAGGCATTAAGAAAGTTATTCTACTTTTTTTCCTGATCACATTGTACCGGTAATACTTGAAATGGAATACAGGGCAAGCATTAGCAGATTCTTTCCAAAAGGATTCCACCCCACAGATGAAGAACTTCTTGATGACTTGCAACTCAAATTACTTGGGCGTGATGATGAATGCTTGACCCCGTTCGTTGATGTCGGCGAACACGACGAACCATGGGACCTGGCCAGCATTATCAACGGTGAGATTCGGTATTAATATATATATAGTATAGCATGATCAATTTGTTGCACCGAAAAACTTTATCGTTACCAATATTTGAATATGGGGTTCATTGAATTTTATGCTATCGTGTAGGTTTGTTGGGGCTGAAACTTAAGGAATGGTACTTCATTCGCCCTGTAACTGGAAAATACAAAAACAGCACGCGTCAATGTCGGACAACTCGTTCGGGTTACTGGAAAGTAACTGGAAAAGAAAGGAACATAAGAAGTGAGAAGACAAATAAAATCATTGGTACCAAGAAGACAATGGTGTATTACAGAGATCGTGTACCAAATGGGAAAAGAACCAACTGGGTCATGCATGAAATTCACCAAGATCCAAAATGTCGTGGCAATCAGGTATATGACTGCTACCACCAGTATTTGATCTGTTTTTATTGATTGTTGCAACCAGGGACTAAGATAAATATTTATTTCAAAACTTTGATTAAAATTAACGCCGAATAAGTTATGAAAATTATCTGTGCCATGATGTTTTGTAGCTATCACTTGTGGTCTGCCGGCTGAGAGATAAAAAGGATAAAAAAGTTGCTGAGGATGATGCATCAAAATTCGACCAAGAAGGCGATTCGATTAGCATCTCTAATGCATTTGCCGTGACCACAGAAAGTGAAGCAATTGAAGATCCAATTAGTGTTGCGAGTCCTATTACTATTACTAGTAAAAGCAATGATGTTATTCAGGATGGGTCACATAGCACTTCTAGTATTGCTCTTGAAGCTGAACAAGCTGAAAATGCAAAGAAAGAGGTAAGAAATAACGCTTTCTTTTGTTAAAATTGCAGGAACTAGACAGTACATAGTTGTTAATATTATGTAGAGACACCTACTGTTGATTTCCTTCATTTTTTATCTTTCTCTGTAACACAGGCACCGGGAGAATATTACTTGGGCTTGGAAGCAGAATCACTTTCTTCTGATTTTGACAATGCGGTCAGCTTCTGCGCAAGTGAGTTCTTTGGTGACGTAGAGATGGGAGGACATTTCACTGATGATGATTATGATTGGAAACGATTCGTCAATTGGGATGAACTGAAAATCTTCTAGATGGGACAGAGGCCAAGGACTTACCATTTCCTACTATCTTTCTTACCTTTGTTCCTGAAGAAGTGTCAAACGCTTTGCTTGGTAAACAGAACACGTAGCCACATTGTAGTAATGTCTTGTTTTCTTCTCCTAGTTTAGGGCCTTTTGTTTATTTGCTTGGACGATGTTACGAATGAAAATTAGGGATGTTCTTGTTGTCTAAAACCGCTTTCTTTTATATTTGTCATAATTTTTTTTTTCCTGCCAACTATATTTGTTATAATATAAATCTTCTCCTTGGAAGGATAAATATACTCCCTAGCGATAGAGAAAAGAGTATTTATAATTTAATGATATAGTCAAACTTTAGTTAGGTTTGTAGAAATTATCCTCTTCCTTTTTGTCATAGAGATCATCTATGAGAGGAATTAGGAATAGGTTGAGTTCAAATCATTTTATCCAATTTAATTACTCATTATAAGCTAAACAAACTAATTTATATTGATTCTAAGACATTTATGTGGATAGAATTCTAACTTGGCTCAATTTCCTCATGAAATCACAATTTATAAAATTTGTTGCAAGTTGCTTAATTCGGTCAAATATTTACTTATTTATTTAAATAGGTCAATATTTAGTTCTTAAATATTATTAAGGTCATTGTTTTGCCCTTTATGTATTTGATTCGAGGGTCGTGTAGGGTTTTATCTATAGGTCTCTTAATTATTTAACAAAAAAGTCATTAGGGCTAAATAGGATTTTTAAAATTTCTAACTTTGCATATTAAGGTTTCACATTATAAAATCAACAAATGCCCAAATACGCATTCAAGCATCTCAAAAAGATTTTTCAATGGTTTATAAAAATTAATGAAAATACACTAGAGGGGAGTGAATTCAGTATTTGCGTTAATAACCACAAAAAAATATTTTTCATGCACGGAATCAGATGTAGCAGTAGAAATAACAAGCTAGACAATAATATGAAATATAAAAGATAGGGATAGAGAAGATTGAGCAAGATTTAACGTGGAGTTCAGCCTACTTCTTACTCTTCACGATCCATAAATGCATCCAGCGAGGACTTCACTGCCAATTTTATTAAATACCACAAAACAATGCTCAAGATGAGTAACACCCAGTTTACTCCACTTTAGGAAATAAAATATTTCCTTTACTTCACTAGATGCTCTTTTAAATATTTACAAATAGAGGAACAAAGCACTAGAACAATTTTCTCTCTCTTACTCAAGATTTACAAATTTATGAACAAGAGAACAAAAAATCAAGTAAGAAGATTAGTTTTTTCGGTCACAAATGAAAACCCTAAAGAATGTCAAAAAGTTATCTGAAACTCCAACCTAAAGAGTATTTATACCTTTCAAAAAAATTAAATATCCATTGGAGATAACATCTGTCAGATGGTTATAATAAATACACACAACGTTCAGATTTTTAGTAGCATCAGCTTGCTGGTCAGAGTCTTCAAATGTCGCACCTCAATCTTTCTTTGTCGCACCTTGGTCGTACCTCAAAATTAGGACTCGACAACCATAACTCTTAGACGATACTGGATCGGCTTACCAATCCCATGTGCACCGTCCGTCGGCGTGTATATTTCTTATGTTGCGCCTTATCATGTTTTCTTCACATCTTGTGTCGTGTCTTAAAATTTTGGGCTTGATACTTTTGAAAAGCACTTGATCGGCTCGCTAGTCTCACATGCACCAACTTGCCGGTATGATCCCGCAACACATAAACACACACAAGGCAAATTTAATATACTTGATGTTTTTTTATAAGATCCTTCAAAAAATCATATTTTTTGCACTCATCAAAATCATATTTGATATAATTCATTTTAACAATCTCCCCCATTTTGATAAGGGAAAAACAGATATGTAAAAAAATTTATAATTTTTTTCCCATAATAAAAAGCCCCCCCATATTTTTGCAATAATAGCATCAGATTGAGAAGCAAGATTGAGGTTACTAAGCATACAAATTTTTTTCCCCCGTAAACATCCAAATATTGCACATATTATCTCATTTATCAAATTTTCATATATATTTTCTCCCCCATTGACATCATCAAAAGACTTTAAATAAAAGAAAAATAGGTAGATATGATGTATGAAAGGTCATATGCTCAATTCAACAGAGAGATTTATACATAAAAACAACAATAATCAAATAAAAGGATCAGGGAGGAAGAAGAGGATGAAGATGAATAGAGTAAAAATTATCCGTAAAACACCTCATATCAGAACTGAAAGTCTAAAAATCTGAGCAAAGATTTGAAATCTAGGTCTCAAGGGTGTCAAATCTAGAGTCCATGTACTCCCTAAGCTATTTCCATGATGAAGTAGAAGTATCAGGAGCAAATGAACTAAGAGGAGCTGGAGGCTAATCCTCATCATCAGAATCTACATCCATGCCAAAACTAGAAAGTAATGTGCCTCCACCAATCAAAGGTTCTAAGGGTTTCTTCTTTACCCAGCGTCCATCTTGCCTTTTCCATGTCCCTGAACTGGTGGTGTTGAAAGAAAAAATAGGAACCTGAATATATCAAGTCCTTGTGTGAAACTCAACACCCTTGTTCTTGAGCAACTAAGTAATCATCCGATGGCCTCTCAAAACAGCCTAAGCAGGCTTGTTGGTCACATTCTTGAAGGTTCTAAACATTAAATCAAAGAAGTGGATTTGATCATCGCTAATAATGTGGACCATAAGCTACAAATCCTGCTGAGTAACCGTAGTCTGTTGGCCCTAACGTAGCACATAATTATCTATTAGAAATTGATGTACAACCCAACACCTAAGGGATAGTATGACAGAATATAAATTGCACAATTCGCACCAATTTAGACCTATATCAAACACAATCAAGAGCTCCTCATAGTACTATGCCCCATCAAAGTGCCAAGCATCTTGACTCCTCCATCATCCAGTCTAATCAAACTACAAATATATGAGTGAGATACTCTAGTATCCTTCCATACATATAGGTATACAACATAGGTCTCACAATATTGGAACTGTTAAACCCAAACTCCATTCTAATAGCCAGACTTCCATTCCTCCAGATAATCAATTAAGTTACAATAAAACAGTCTAATAGCTTCTTCATTAATCTCAGAAGGAAAAGGCATAGTTTCTATAATATTATTTATTACTACTCCAGACAAATGAGGAATTATAAAAAAATTATAGAACATAAGCATTTGTAGATCCTACAGATCCAAAGGGAGATCACAAAAAAGAGAATACCTATCTAAATGCTGCTATGATGGGAACAAAAACCTATCATATGTTAGTAGAGGAGGTGATGCACGACCCCATGCTGTCTTGGGTGGCATTTCTCAAAAAGAAGAGAGAGAAATAGAAGATGGGAGATGGAGAGAAGAAGAGAAAGAGATCGAGCCAAGAAGAGAGAAAAGAGGAGAGCAGAAAGATGGACGATGTGAGAGATGGTGGGGTGGTGGTGGTGAGAGAGGTAATGGTGGGAGACTTTGAGTTTTGGAAAGAGAGACAAGAGAAAAAAAGAGAGAACGAACGAAAAAGAGAGAAAGAAAAAGAAGGCATAACAGATGAGAGAGAGGGGGGGTATATATAGCATGCAAAAAAAGAAGCATACCAACGAACCAGTCCTGTGAAAAACAAATTCCAAAGCCAATCAAGGGTCAGGTCAAGCCCTCAATTGACCCATAAAGCACTAACCGGTTAGCCAATGTATTATTTTGATAAAACCATCCACATGTCAAGTGCTCGACAAACATACTAGTGAACCGGTGTAAGAGAGACCTACGAGCTGGTCTATGCCAAACATGCAGCATCTAATAAAAACAGATTTATCATACAAATAAAATTGCACAACGGCTCATCACAGAAATGAATCAAATCAAGCCCATATCAAATTTTTAGGCATGTGTTATATCTAGCAGCTGTTTAGCCTAAAAACTTTCCTATATCAACTTTGATTCAATAAATTTTTGCACTCATCTTGTTTGATCATTCCCAATTCTTTTCTTAGAGCGCAAAAACAATCTTCACTCAAGGGTGTTGTAAAAATATAAGCAATCTGATTGTTTGTATCTATAAACTCCAAGCTTATTTGTTTGTTCAGAACATGATTTTAGATGAAATGATGTCTAATTTCAAAATGTTTAGTCTTTGAGTGTTGGATCAGATTTTTGTCAAATTTATAGCACTTGCATTATAACTATCAATCCCAAATTTTGCTCCTACTCTCCTAAAGGTCGTGATTCGTATCGAACCCAACTTGTTTGACACAGAACATTCAACAAGGAACCTATAGGATTTTTGTAAAAAGCCCGATATTTTAAGAAATAATTTGATTGGAGTCACCACCGGTTAAAGCCAGAAATAAGTGAACCAGAAACTAAATAGGTAGTTTGGTTTCTAGTTCGGCTACTGGTATGCGTGAAAAACCAGAAATTGATGAGTTTGGGGGCCGCTATTTTAAAACCTAAATGATAATCTAAGCCTTTTATAGGCTTTAGAAATCTTGAATATATAGGCCAAATTGATTTTGGATTTTTTCAAATTTTTTTTCTTTTTTGAAAAAGAGGTTAATATATTTACAAATACTTTTTTTTTCAAAAAGAACCTAAAAGTTCTTTTCATTGTTATGACCGCCCCGCAAGCGCCTATATATCTGTTAACTGGAATCAAGTCCCCATAGTTTGTTTTTATTTTTGTAAAATTTTTTATTTTTTTGTCCTTTTTTTAATTGTGAAAAACCACCAAGTTTAAGTTATTTAGACGATTTGTATTTGTTTTCTTAAAAATTCCTCATGAGTTTAATTTTTATTCCAAGATTTATTAAAACATCAAAAAGACACTAATTTTGAGAAAACCCCATTTATTCTATTTTGGTTATTTTAGAAAATAACTAAGTAATATTTATGTAATTCGGCAAAAGATTTTATTTATTTATTTATATATATATATCCCATATATGGGAAAAGGCAAAAAAGGTAAAAATATTTTTGCTCCTTTTATTTCATTTTTAGTTTTCTGATAAGATGATCTAATATGTATAGGGATCTAAATAAGATGAGAAAAAGCAAATTATATACAGAGGAAAAATCATGCCAATCAATTTCATCAAAACTTTATGACATATCGAATATGACATATATCAATTATTTACAGAAACCACTTAATAATATCAAAATAACGAAACAATATGTTATAGCTTAATTTTATATCTATTACTCTAGCATATCAAATCCATATTCACAAAAGATCCAATAATGTAAAACAATGCAACTCAATCGTATGTTCAAGTGTAAACTTTTATCATCCAAAAGATCTAAAAACTATATCTAGTCCTTATATACAAATTATATTCCAAAAGTTCGCTTATATTCTCTAAGTCAAATAATGAAACTATTATCTCTATCCACCAAAATTTCATTTAAAACATGTTATCAAACAAGTCAAGTCTACATATAAGTCCATGTCCATATTCTAATATACAAGTTCATATTCTATAATTTCCTATGACCTGATAAACTTAGCAAATCTAATATTCATATGCTCATCCAAATCATAATATCACACAAATAAATCCCATCAGTTTATATTCAAATATGACAATCTTATAATTTTATGTCCTATAGCCAAAAGATAAAACAAATACACGTTCTAGCATTTTTACTATATCTAACAAATACATACCAAAAAACAAATTTTGACATATAAAAAAAAATAAAAAACTAGATCTATCATTCAATGCATATCTATACTACTTTTTTACTTTAGTAATTTTATTTCATTTATAAGGAGATTCAACATTATTGAAAGAATGAATAAAATAAATGAATAAATGAGCATATTAAAAACATGGAATTGGTCTGGATCATCGTTCTAGACCTGGAAAAGAAAACAAAAAGAGTTAATAATAATAATAATAATAATAATAATAACAACAACAACAACAACAACTAAATGAAACAAAAGGTTTTGAATCCTTTGATGGTCAGGTCAACACGGGTTAAGAAGCTCAGGTTGCAAGCATGCGGTCGATCATGAATGGATTCTCTCTCTCTCCTTCTCTCTTTGATCGATCGGCATAGATGGTGAGTGCTGATTTGGATTCGACTTTTGGGTCTTGAAGGGTTTAAGCTTCTAGTTGCATGGTAGTTGATCGAAGTTTGGTTTGTTTCATGGGCTCATATTGTGGATGTCTGGTATAGGTGTTGGCGTGTTGTGGTTTTGGTTGCATATCGGGTTTGTTGGTTGAGCTGGTGTCGATTTCTAGGTTTTAGACGATGGATGGTGCTAGTTTGATGGTGGAGGAAGTTTGGATGGTTTGGTTTTCTGGAGGTAGTGGTTCTAGGATGAAAGAGTTCATGGATGGTGGTAGGTTTCGTTGCTAATGGTTGTTTCCACTAGCTACAGTGGTCGGATGTGGGTAGTGACAGAGGAGTCGAGAAAGGTGTAAACCCATATCTGGTGGGTTCCGTGAGAGCGCTCGATGAGAGATTTGGGTCTTGGTTTTTTTTTTTTTTTTTCAAGCTTACTGCAGGGAGGTTGAAAGTCTTCGATTTAAAAAGGAGAGAGGAGAAAGATAAAGGGGGCTCAACCATTAATGGTTGTTGTGGGATGTAGAAGATCGTGGCAGTGGTTATAAAAAAAATTCAATTTGATTTTTAAGAAGGAAAACGAAGATTCAAATGTTAAAATAACCTCTGGAATTGACCTTTTGGATGGATTGGTGGTTAAAACAAGCTCAAAACGAACTCGTTTTGAGTTTGTTTGAGCTCTGAAGCTCCATAATGGCGTTGGGATGATCAGGGAAGACAATGCACGTGTCACGCACGCACCCTGATTCAAACCTTAGCCTTCTCCCTGTCTTCCCAAGATTTAACCAACTGAGCCACTTTGGTTTTGGTTAAATCTGCCCACTCAAAATAAATTTGAACCATTACAAACTGGCTAAATATAAATTCAATAAAAATAGGCCAAAATTATTACGGGTCCAAGAACCAACATGATTTAAAATTGCAACCTAAAACACTATGAAATATATTTTTTTTCTTTTTCCAATTTTTTTGTTTTAATTATAGAAAGGTCATTTACTAAAAAGATTGGGTTTTCCAACTTTTTAATGTTTTAAATTTTATGTTTTTATGTTATTTTTTACTTTGTAATTTTTATTCTTTTTTGTTAATTTTTAACTTAACTAATATGTTTTGTATGTTTTGATAATTTTCAATTTTTATTGTATTTTCTACCTTTTCTAGAATTTTTTCATGATTTTTTGAATTTATTATTTTTATGATTTTTTTTAAAAGGGGAGCGAAAATGGGATTCCAACAATAACAAAGAATTGGAACACTAACCATAACCAAGCAAAGTTTGTTTCATTCATAACATTTGTGTACAACAACCACCAACTGCTATATACTCAGCTTTAGTAGTTGAAAGTGCAACCGAGTTTTATTTCTTTCAGTGCCAAGATATTAAAGAGTTTCCAAGAAAATGGCATGTGCTACTTGTGCTTTTCCTATCTACTTTGCATCTAGCAAAGTAAGAATCATAGTATCCAATTAGATCAAAAGAGGTAAACTTGGGATACTACAAGCTAATTTCAATCATGCCTACAAGATACTTGAGAATGTATTTTACTGCACTCAAGTGTAATTCTTTTAGGCAAGATTGAAATTGCTCACATACACATACCAAGAACATGATATTAGTTCTAGAAGATGTTAAATATAACAAACTACCTATCATGCCTCTATAAAGTTTTTTGCACACATTTTTTGTCATTTTCATCCACATCAAGTTTTATACTTGAACTCATAGGTGTTGATTTTGTTTTGCAATTATCCATCTTGAATCTTTTTAACAAATCTTTTATATACTTTGATTGATTGATAAAGCTTCCATATTCAGATTGTTTGATTTGAAGACCAAGAAAATAATTAAGTTCCCCCATCATATCATTTCAAATTCATTTTTCATGGACTCAACAAATTCTTTTATAAGATTTGTACATGTAGCTCCAAACACAATGTCATCTATATAGGTTTGTACAATCAATGTATCATACTTGTGATCTTTAATAAATAATATTGTATCAACTTTTCCTCTTGAAAATCCATTATTTACTAGAAAGCTACTAAACCTTTCATACCAAGCTCAAGGAGCTTGCTTTAGGCCATAAAGATCCTTGTTTAGTCTAGAAACATGATCAGGGAGTTCACTATTTTCAAAACCTGATGGTTGCTCTACATAGATTTCTTCTTTTATAAAACCATTTAGAAAAGGACTTTTGACATCCATTTGACAAAGAGTAAAGTTCTTATAAGCAGCAAATGCGAAAAGCATTCTTATAGATTCTAATCTTGCAGCCCGAGGAGAGGTCTCATCAAAATTAATTCCTTCTTCTTGATTATAACCTTTAGCAAGCAATCAAGCCTTATTTCTTGTTATTAAATCATATTCATCAAGCTTGTTTCTAAACACCCATTTAGTTCCTATGATAGTTCTATTTTCAAGTCTAGAAACTAAAAACCATACATTATTTCTTGTAAACTGGTTTAATTCATCTTGCATGACATTTATCCAAAATTCATATTTTAAGGATTCATCAACATTTTTTTGGTTCAAATTGAGATAAGAAAACCATATTGTTAAATTCCTTAAGGATGATCTAGTTTGAACACGATTTGAAGGTTCTCTAATTATTAAATCTTTGGGATGTGATTTAGTAAACTTCCACTCTTAAGCAGATCATTATTATCAGATTCATGCACATCAACATCCAATCTTTATTCATTAACTTCTTTATCATTATTTCCAAGAGAAAATCTATTTAAGTCAGCACAAACAGCATCAACATCATCATTTGAGCATGCATTAAGCAAGGAATCATCAAAGGCAACATGAATCAATTCTTCTACAGCTAAAGTTCTTTTGTTAAACATTCTATAAGCTTTACATGTTAAAAGTATCCTAAGAAGATTCCTTTGTCACTTTTAGAGTCAAATTTAGTCAATTGTTCTTTAATATTGTTTAAAATGTAACATTTGGTGCCAAAACGATTGAAATAAGATATGTTAGGCCTTTTGCCCTTCCAAAGTTCAGAGGTTTTTCTTTAAAATTAGCTTTATAAAAACTTGATTTGAAATGTAACATGTTTTATTTACAACTTCAGTCCGAAAATGTTTTGGCAAATTATTTTCACATAACATGATTTTAGCCATTTCAATTAAAGTTTTGTTTTCCTTTTCGACTATACTATTTTGTCGTAGAGCTCTAGGAGCTGAAAATGTTTTTTCTATGCCATAATTACTACAAAACTATCCATTTCATGATTTTCAATTTTCCCATATGATCTCTTCGAATAGTAACAATATTAAGACCTTTTTTATTTTGAACTTTCTTGCAATATCTAAAAAAGACATGATTGATTTCGTCTTTAGACACAAGGAAGAAAGTCCATGAGTATCTAGTAAAATCATCAACAATGACCAAGGTATATTTCTTCCTACTCAAACTTAAAGTTTAGGTAGAACCAAATAAATCCACGTGCAATAGTTCTAAGGGCCTAGCTGTGGAAATAACATCCTTAGACTTAAAAGAAGTCTTAATTTGCTTTCTTTTTTGAAATGCATGACAAATCTTGTCTTTTTGAAAACTAATCTTAGGTAAACTTTTGACAATATTCTTTTTAACAAGTTTTGAAATAATGTCCATACTAGCATGTCCTAATTTTCTATGCCATAACCTACTATTGTCATTTTGAGAATATAGACTAGTTTTACTTGATGATTTAAAAACATCTAAATTGATTTTGTAAATATTTCTCTGTCTATATCCTTCAAAGCATGCTTGGTTATTGTCAATTCTTTCAATAAAAACTTTTTGGCAAAAAAATGTATCTATAAAACCATTGTCACACAATTGGGTAACACTTAACTGATTATATTTTAAATTATCAACAAGCTATACATTTTTAATAATCAAATCTTGGTTAATGAGAATGTTACCTTTACCTAAAACTGTTGGCTTTCTATTGTCTCCAAAGGTAACACTCCCATGATTCTTCAAGTTTAGTGATGTAAACCTGGACACATCTCCTGTCATATTCCTAGAGCATCCACTATCCAAGTACCATTTGTTGCTGCCACTTGAGAATCCCTGCAAAACATATCATTACTTCTTTGGTACCCATTTTAGTTTGGGTCCTTTTTGTTAGGGGTTATAAGAACTTCTCTTTTTGGAATCCAAACAAACTTGTTTTGATGATTCAAATTCAATGATTTTCTTATTGCATGGTTATGTGCAATATGACCTGTTTTTCCACAATAATTACATGTCCCATAGGTTACTTAAATAAATTTTGTTTTGTGGGACTTGCAATTATTTTGTCCACTATAGCCAATTCCAAATTTATTCGAATCACACTTTTGGCTTCCAAAAAGTGTGTTTAAATTTTTCTCACCATTAGTAAATTTGGCTATTGTGAAACCAAAAGTGTGTTCAAATTTGTCTTGCCATTAGTAAATTTAGCTATTGTAGCATTTGAATCATCGAGACTAGTTTTCAATATCTTGTTTTCATATTTCAAACTTTCTAGCTCTTTCATTATTTCATCATTATAGCTATCAACACAAGCAAAATTATTATTCCTAAAAGTTTTAACTTCAATGTCTAGCAAATCATTTTCAATTTTTAATTTTCATTAATCTCTTTTAATTCATTGTTTTTTCTTTTCAGATTTTTACACTTAATATTTATCTTTTCATTTTCAATTTTCAGACTGTTTATTTCATCGTATAGCTTTTCTTTTTCAAATTTAGTCTCTTCATTATCAATCTAAAAAGTTTTTAATTGTTCTCCTACTTCTGAAATTAAATATTTCATCATGTTATTCTTTTTTTTCAGCTTTCATCAATTTACAGCAGACCTTTTTATGCATAACGTGTAATTCGTTATATGAAGGAGAGTAGGGAGATGTTACCTCATTGTGCAAGGCCATGAAGCACACATTCTCATCATCTAAATCTGATGAATCTTCATCGCTTCATGTCACCATGTTAGCTTTCTTCTTCTCCTCCTTCAATCTTTTTTTGAGTAGCGTGTAATACTACTGGATATGTCCTAGTTTTTGTTAGTTATAACATGTAATTACATCATTTCTCTTGTGCTTAGATGAGTTGTTATCATTCTCCATCTTCTTTGATTTTGGCCTCATGAACTTTCTAAGCTTTTGGACTATCAAGATAAGATCCTCTCTTCTTCTTCTTCTTCTTCTTCTTTATCATTGATTCTTCTCTTGTAACCTTTAGAGAAATTGCCTTTTTGTTGCCTTCTTCGCCTTGCCTTTTGATGAGCTCATGGGTTTTAAATGCACTAAGAAGTTCTTCTTTACTTAAGGTACTAAGGTCTTGAGCTTCCTCTATTGTTGTCCTTTTGGCTTTCCAATATTTTAGAAGGGACTTGAGAAGTTTAGAATTGATTTCCAAATTAGTAAAGTTTTTCCCAAGCACACTTAAAGAATTTATAATGTTAATAAATCTATTGTGCATTTCATCGATAATTTCATTTGGGAGTATTTTAAAATTTTCAAATTCATCGTATAACAGACTCATTTTAGTTTCTCTAACTCTGGATGTTCCCTCATAGGTCTTTTCAAGCTCATCCCATATTTCTTTAGCAGTATAACATGTATAAATTCTGTTGAAATCGCTTTCATTTAAATCGCAATGTAAAATGTTCATGGCAATTTCATTTAAGTCTAATTGTTTTCGTTGCTCTTTTGTATAATCAACTTCCAATTTACCTTCAATTTTAAGAGGCCCATTTTCAATAACATTCCATATTAATCTATTTTGGGCTTTTAACAAGATTTTCATCCTACACTTCCAATAAGGGTGATTATCCCTACTTAGAAGCGGCGGTCTATTTATAGCTTGCTCCTCTAGAAATCCTAATGTGTTAGAAGCCATGATCGTTACTCTATTAGGTGATTAAGAAAAGAAATAATAGAGACAAGCTCTGAAACCAAATGAAAATGCACTAGGATACTCAAGAAGGGGGTGAATTGAGTGGGTTAATAACCACAAAAAAATATATAGACTTTTCATGCAGGTAATCAAATGTAGCAGTACAAAAAACAAACTGGACAATAATATGAAATATAAAAAGATAGGGAGAGAGAAGATTGAGCAAGATTTAACGTGGAGTTCGACCCACTATCTACTCTCCACGGTCCACAAATGCCTCCGACGAGGACTTAACTCCTACTTTCACTAAATACCACAAAACAAGGCTTAAGATAAGCAACACACAAGTTACTCCACTTTAGGAAATAAAATATTTCCTTTACTCCCCTAGATGCTCTTCTAAATATTTACAAATAAATGAACAGTGCACTAGAACGATTTTTTCTCTCTTACTCAAGATTTACAAATTTATGAACAAGAGAACAAAAAATCAAGGAAGAAGATTAGTTTGTTCATTGGCAAATGAAAGCCCTAAAGAATGTTAAAAAGTTATCCAAAACTCCAACCCAAGGAGTATTTATAAATTTCAAAAAAATTAAATATTGTTGGAGATAACATCTGTCAGACGGTTGTAATAATTGCGCACAACAGTCAGATATTTAGTAGCACCGCCTTGCCGATCTCAATACCCACTAGCTCACCAGTTAGAGTCTTCAAATTTCATTCCTCAATCTCTCTTTGTCGCACCCTAGTTGCGCCTCAAAATTAGGACTCGACAACTATAACTCTCGGAAGATACTAGACCAACTTACCGATCCCATGTACACCGGCTTGCTGATGTGATCCCGCAACACATGCACACGCAGAGGGTAGATTTTCTATGTCTGATGGTTCTTTATAATGTCCATCAAAAAAATCATAATTTTTGCAATCATCAAAATCGTATTTAATATAATTCCTTTTAACATGCTATGTTGTATGGTTTTGGAAAATGAAAAAAGAGAAAAGATTGCCTTTTTGTAGAAGTCTTGGCTATAGCCCATCTAAGTACAATCTAGGTGTATTCATATCTCCAAAATCTCCTAAGAGATATACAAATCTTACTTTTTGAGAGGTGATTTGATTTGAGATTGAGGGGTTGATGTAACACGGGGTGTGGAGCCAACTTTTGGGAAGAGAGGAAAAAAAGTGAAAAGATATTTTCGTTAAGTCACATCATAGCCAAAAAAGTATATGTGTATATGTACTTTTACCCTTAAAACTTT
Organism: Combretum micranthum; assembly: GCA_024138025.1. Classification (NCBI taxonomy): domain Eukaryota; kingdom Viridiplantae; phylum Streptophyta; class Magnoliopsida; order Myrtales; family Combretaceae; genus Combretum; species Combretum micranthum. Next base: position 278,225 of record JAMXBD010001118.1, on the reverse strand, counting down.
CCAAAAGAGTACAAGCAAATCTCTTTCTTGGATGGAATGTTAATTTGTGATTTGAGTGAAATAACATGAGAGAAAAATGAGATATAATTTAATCTTACTTGGACTAATTTGTAAAATTTAACTTAGGAGTTATGTGATGTGTAACTTTTCCACATATGCACAAGTTTAAGCATCATTTCTAATGAAAATTAGGAGGCTTGTAAATTTAATTTATCTCTTTGAGTTGAGTTACATATTGTAGATTTGATAAATTAATTTAGACTTTTGTTAAGGTATCTTACGTGATGGTCTCAACCTAATTTCGTTCATGAAATTTCAAATTTATCGAGTTTGTCTTATAAATTAAATTTACTTAATGAAGTATTTATCTATTTATTTGAAATAAACCAATATCTAAATTTTGATTAGATATGTGTAGATTTGGTCAAAACTTTTGATTAGATTTATTATTTATAAAGATGTACTTTTTATCCTAAAATCTTTTCTAAGGTACATTAAACTCATTAAACCCTCTAAGTGCAATATGATTCCTTCTTTTAGAATATCATGTTCTTTTTCAAAGATTTTGAGTTGATGGGTTTAGATTTGATATGGAGTGATACTTTATATTTTGCTTGGATTTGACATGATTTTGTTTGATTTTCTTTAGGTATCCTATGGAAGGGTTTATGGAAAGAAAGATAAGATAATACAATAAGCAATGAGTCAAATACATCGAAAAATATCATATTTGAGGATAAATTCATTTATGATATTAACGTTTCGAGTGATTGAAAAAGGTACCAACATTTTAGCATGAATTTATTTAAAGTTATCAACATTTCAAGTGGTTGAAAAGACATATCAATATTTTGCAAAGTGGATCAAATAAGTTATAAATAATTTACCATTAATGAAAATTAAGGAAACTTAATTGAAAACTAATTGAAATATTGATACCTTAAATGAACTTTGCAATGTTAATACATCATTTGATTCACATAATGAAATATTAATACATCTTTTTAACCACTCGAAATGTCGATACATTAAATGAACTCACCTCAAACTTGATACATTGTAGTATAATTTACCTACTAAAGAATTTAGGCAATATTCAATATGTGATTAATTGGAATTGAATTGAATAATAGATTTATTTGTTTGAACTTGAAGGGTTATAAATAATTTATATATATTAAGATATATTAGAAATTATATTTCAATCGAATAGCACATACCAATATATTATTATTATTATATGATGAACAATTACATATTGACATATTTATCACAATATTATCCTAAATGTTATATTATATTAAATGTTTTAGCGATATGATTATTTTACACACTTAAATAATATCATTTATCATTATGAATCTTACATTATATTGATAATACTCTAAGGGTTCTCTAATATTATGGTATTAGTTATATTATAAATATAATATGATAATTTATCATGATTATAATAACATAGTATTAATAATATAATAATTTTGATGAATTAATATTGTTAACTTATTCCTTAGTGTTTTAACACATTGATATAGTAAGTCATATATTATTAAGTGTTGTAACCTTTATAATAGTATTAATATATTCCAAAACAATCCTACTTATTATTTAATACAATATATCAAGTTAATATTGATAAATACAATATACTATTGCTAATACTACTACCAGTACTATTATTATTGTAATTCTTTGTAATTGCTTGATATACAAATTACACATTTATACTATCTATTATGAACCTAATTTTTATTAGTGAAATAATATAATTGAATTAGCAATGTAGATTATTATTGATATATTTAACAATTTAGTGCTTTTAAAATATATTTTACTATAATTACTTCATTTCTTTTCAGTTTAAATATTTTTCCATCTTATAGGTCATTTGCATGACTTTTTTATGGGTTTCTATATTAGTTACACAATGGTTATACTAATATCTTCTCGATGTTAGGATAAGTTTTTGTATTTCAAACTACAATTGAATTGTTTATATTTTAAATTCTTAACACTCGAAAAATTAGGAGTGCCCTTTGCAATTTTTCTTAAAACCTTCCAAAATTTTATAATCTATTCTTAGCAATTATCCAAATTAGGTTTGCGTAAAATTAGGGAGATTACAGTTATCTATTCTTAGCAATTATTAAAATTAGATTTGTGTAAAATTATGGGGATTACAAACTCATTATTAATATTTCTATTAAGATTTATTTTATATTTTATAAATTCCATAATGTACTTGAATTATTCTTATCCTCATAATTACTAAAAAATCTATGAAGTTTTTAGTCAACCAAATTTCATTACAAGAAAATTAGGTTTTAGAGACAAAAATTCTATCTCTAAATGTAAATTTTCATCACAAAAAACTATCGTCATTAATCTTATTTATAGAAATATAACTTGTTTTCCTCATTTTCCATTGTAGAAATTTTGTCTTTAAAGGTCAATTTTCTTGTACCATTTAAAATAATGCAACCATGCATGTTATATATTCCACATATGGAATTACATCTTATCTATAGATATAAGGGCCACTATGTTATGACCCAAGTACGCTAAGGCCCACTCACAAAATCAACTTAGGGTATTTTCTCTCCTCTCGATCTCTCCGTCTCACAAATACAGAGTCCTCAGATAAACTCTCAAACGCTAACTTTGTATTCCTCTCTTTCACTTGTGTTTAGATCTCTTAATCTCTCGTGTATCTAACCCTAATTTGTTATTATGATGTAGGTAAGTGAAATAGGCGATGATATTGGTTGTTCAAGTCGCCAAACACTCCTCAAACACGCTGTCTATTTTAGGGAAGTAATGAGATGTTTTCCCTTTCATTCATTCTTACTATTTATACAATTCCATCCGTACTCCGGTTGTACTGATCTAGTTATTTCAGTTTATACCTACTTCTATTCTATTACACGTGCTGAGCTATTGAGTTGGTAACAACTAATTACAAAAGAATTTGTTTTTAATCAGTTAATATCTATAGTGTAAAATCGTTAAGCCATCCAGATTTTCTCCTAATCCTTGTGGTTTTCTTATTCTGGTTTGTATCAGATGTCTCCTTTTGTTGAAATAAAACCTTTTCCTCAAGGTAAAAGTGTGGATACAGCTACCTGAACAATCCGAGATACTCCCAACTAGTGTCTTCTGGTGGTAACCCCAACTATTGAATGAAGATCTGTTGAATGTGTTTACCATGTCTCATAATAGTCCTGGAATCCAAGATACAGAGAGGGTTTAAAATAAGGTTGTTGTGAAAAACCCTAAGCGGTATTTCCATACTAAGTAACACTAATCCATAGGCTGGCTTTAAAAACAAGACATGAAAAGTATTATGGATCCTAGAGCCCTCAAGTAGTTGCAAAGATATGCAACTTGACCAATCCTCTTAGTGATCCGATATGGCCCATAATACTTCTTAGATAATTTGTGATAGTCCCCAGTTAGTGATGTCTGTTAGTAAGGCTGAAGCTTCACAAAAACCATGTCCCCTTCTATAACAGTAACATTAGTACGATGCTTATCAGCTTGATTCTGCATTCTCTGCTAAGCTTATAATAAATGAGTTTTGAGAAGAGATAAGATCTCATCTCGATTTTTCAACTCATAGTCAATGGCTTCCAATTTGGAACTACCCCTCAAATACATTAGAACTGTAGGAAGACTTCTACCATAGACTGTTTCAAATGATGTAGTTCCTGCTCCTTCATGATAGGACACATTATAGGAAAATTCTACCCATGCCAAATAAGAAACCCAGTCCTATGGCCTATCCATAGCATAGCTTTTGAGGTACTGCTGCAGTACCCTATTCAAAGCTTCTGTTTGACCATCCGTTTGTGGATGGTAAGCACTACTCATAAAGAGTTTAGTGCCACTTAAACGGAACAATTCTTACCAGAAACTACTCATGAAGATACTATCCCTATCACTTACAATGCTTCTAAGAAAACCATGTAACTTGACCACCAATTGTAAAAAATAACTAAGCCACCTTTGTTGTAGTAAAATGAGAGCCTAGTGGTCCAACATGATAATATTTGGAAAGTCTGTCCACTACTATCAATATCACTATATATCCTTGGGACTTTGGAAGAACAATAACAAAGCCTATGGATTAATCCTCCCAAATCATCTTTAGCAAAGGTAAAGGTTGCAATAATCCAGCAGGACTTTGAGTGGTATACTTAGTTTGTTGATAAGTGAGATATCCTCTGACAAACAACTCTACATCATGTTTTACGCCAGACCAATAAAATTGAGCAACTATTCTCTGATATGTCTTTCTAACCCAAAAATGCCTTGTAGTAGGAAAACTATGAAATTCCTCTAAAAGTAATGTAATCAATGAAGAAGTAGGAACCAGAAACAGTTGATGTCCCTTAAAGAGTAAATCATTAAACCATCGTAGATTCCATTTAAGAGGATGTCTAGTAGCTAAATCGGGAATAACTTTCACGAAAGCTGGAAAATCTTTGTATTCTTGCTTCAACTTGTCAACAAAAGTAAAGTGTGGCATAGAAAAAGCAAGATAACTAAACTTATGTTGTCTTGAAAGAGTATCTGTCACTACATTCTCCTTCCCAGCCTTGTACTCAATAAAATAATCATACCCAAGTAATTTTGTCAAATATTTATGTTGCTCTGGGGTCTAAACTACTTGGGTTAATAGCTCTTTCAAACTTCTGTGATCCATCTAAATAGTAAAATGGGACCCTAACAGATACTGTCGCCACTTCCATACCGCTTCCACTACTACATACAATTCTCATACATAAGCTAATGCCTTAACTAAGTGAGTAGGTAACTTTTTACTAATGTAAGCAATCGGCCTGCCTTCTTGTAGTAAGACTGCTCCAATACCCGTTCCTGAAGCATCTGACTTAATGACAAAATGCTTCTTGAAATCTGTTAAAACCATTATAGGAGCTTGGCGTAAAGCTTGTTTGAGTTTATTGAAAGCCTGAAAAGTAGTGGCATCCTAATGAAAACTGTCTTTTTTCAATAAGTCAGTTAATGGACTTGCTATGGAAGCAAATGACTTAATGAATCTTCTATAATACCCTGTCAGTCCCAAAAAAGAGCATAATTGCTTTAATGAAGTGGGTTCTTGACAACTCTCTATAGCTACCAGTTTACTAGGATCAGGTGAAACTCCCTTAACTTGAACCACATGTCCTAGATACTCTATGGAACTCTATCCAAAGACACATTTGGATTTTTTTAAGAAAATGGTATTTTTGCGAGAATAAACAATACCTTTTCCAAATGTACTACATATAATTCCAATGTCTCACTATATATGAGAATGTCATCAAAGAAAACAATGACAAATCTTCTTAAGGGAGGCTTAAAAATATCATTCATGATAGATTGGAAGGTAGCAGGAGCATTGCTAAGGCCAAAAGGGATAATAAGGAATTCATAGTGTCATTCATGTACCTTAAATGTCGTCTTTTCAACATCAATTGGAAACATCCTGATCTGATGATATCCCGCTCGCAAATCAAGCTTTGAGAAAATTCTAGCTCCTTTTAATTCATCCAGTAGCTCATCAATAGTAGGAATTGGATACTTATCTTTAACAGTGGCTTCATTCAGGGCTCTATAATCAACACAAAACCACCAACCACCATCCTTTTTCTTCACCAAAAGTACTAGAGAAGAAAAAGGTGAAGTACTATTCTGTATAATACCTTGTCCCGGCATCTCCTAAATTTGTCTTTCGATCTCCTCTTTTTGAAAATGAGGATATCTATAGGGTTTCACATTGATAGCCGAAACTCCTTCCTTTAAGTGTATTCTATGTTGCACTATCCGTAAAGGAGGCAATGATAAAGGTTGCTCAAAAATATGATTATATTTACCCAGCACTTGCTCAATAAGTGTATTGTTGGTGAATTACTATGATGAATTCTCCACCTGAGCATCCAGAGAAAAACATGAAGCCACTGAATCATGTTTGATCAAACATCTGAGTTTATTAAAAGAAATATGACCCCCAAGTCTAGATTGAGACCCATGCAATTCCACTAAATGTCCCTGGTGCAAAAATTGCATTGTTAAGGTACTGTACTCAATAGTTACAAGACCTAGAGTCTCCAACCAATCCACTCTCAATACCACATCTGACCCTTGTATAGGCAATACATACGGGTTAACCAAAAATTCCAAATCCTAAATGTGCAATAGAACATCTTTACACACACTATCACAATACAACTTTTGCCCATTGCCTATTACAATTGGAAAACGTGTAGTTGGTTGTATTGGCAATCCTACTTGACTAGCTATCTTGGTCTGAATGAAATTGTGAGTGCTACCCGAATCCACCAACACCATTAGAAGCTTCTGATTAATCTGACCAGAAAATCTTAAAGTTATAGGAACATGAAGACCATTTAGAGCATGGTAGATAACTGCACATGCATCATCCTCACGTACTACATATTCTACATTAGGTTTATCAACAAAGTCATTATCTTCTTGCATATCATCAGACGAAGTCATTAATAAGAGAAATTTAGACTTACATTTATAGTTTCTATGAAATTTCTCATCACAATTAAAACATAAGCCTTTCTCCCTTCGATTTTGCATTTCTTCAGGTGTTAAACGCTTAATAGGGATTGAATTTGATGGTTTAAATACTGAAGAAGTAGAACTAGAGGGTTTAGAAAATTGTAAAGTACCAGTATTAGTAAAAGAAACTGGAGATTGAAATATATATGGCTTGTATTGCTTTGCTTGATCATTCAGCTTATCCTCATGCATTTTCGCCAAACATATAGCCTCCACCATATCTTTAGGACAAGCTAATTGAAGTTCCCGTTTTATTGCAGGCTTTAGTCCAAAAATGAAACAGCTGAGAAGAAAAGCATCCGAAAGTCCCTCCGTTCTATTAACCAATGCCTCAAACTGAGATTGATACAATGCTACGATTGAAGTTTGTATCAACTTTGACAATAAACCATGAACATCTTCATATGGTGATGGACCAAATCGATATGATAGAACTTCTTTGAATTTTTGCCAAGAACTCAATTGCTTGTTTCTGAACATCCACTTATACCATTCGCGAGCATCACCTTCGAGCACAAAAGAATAAATAGTAATTCTATGTTCTTCTTGCGCATCATGGAATTCGAAAAATTGCTCTACTTGAAATAACCATCCCAATATATCCATGCCTGCAAATTTGGGAATTTCCAATTTGATTCACTTGAGTAAAGAATCAGTTAAAGAAGATCCGAGTCTGGAAGATGACCCAAGTACACTGAGGCCTACTCACAAACTCAACCTAAGGTATTTTCTCTCCTCTTGATCTCTCTGTCTCACAAGTACAGAGTCCTCAGATAAACTCTCAAACCGTAACTTTGTATTCCTCTCTTTCACTTGTGTTTAGATCTCTCAATCTCTCTTGGGTAAGTGAAATAGGTGATGATAATGGCTATTCGAGTCGCCAAACACTCCTCAAACACGCTGTCTATTTTAGGGGAGTGATGAGATGTTTTCCCTTTCATTCATTTTGACTATTTATACAATTCCATCGATACTCCAGCTATACTGATCTAGTTATTTCAGTTTGTACCTACTTCTATTCTGTTACACGTACTTAGCTATTAAGCTAGTAACAACTGATTACAAAAGAATTTGTTTTCAATCAGTTAATATCTATAGTGTAAAATCGTCAATCCATTTAGGTTTTCTCCTGGTCCTTGTTGTGTTTTGATTCTGGTTCGTATCACACTAACCTAAAAATAGGTGTCCATCCAAAATTTGTTCCATCTTTCACAATTGTTTATTATATTTATTTATTTTTAAATTAGCTAGGCTTTTGAAACCTATAAATAGTCTTTTGTTTGTATAAGAACAATGTTAACAATATTGAAACCGATGGCAAAAAAAAAAAAAAAACAAACAATATTGAAACTTTTTTGAAGGATTAAAAAAAATCTCCTTTTTTGGGTACTTTTACAAATTTCAGTCTTAACAAGAATTATTTGTTTGTTTTGTGTTCTTCATTACACCTAGGTCATTTTATTAGTATTATTTACAAAGTTGGGGCCTATTGTATCAAACTTTTGAATTTCTTAACTTAAATGGTTTCCTCACTATTAATTGACAGAAAGGTTAATATTCTTAAGGGTTACCATAAATAATACTTTCAGTTATATAAAATAATTATATCAACTTAAAAAATTAGTTAATTCTATCATCAATTTTGATGTAATCGGTCCCATAAAATATTTTGCGGTTTAGATTATATCCAATAGTGTCTTATATTGATAATTCGGCATGGTTACTTTATAATTGATATATGTCCTTTAATAACTCAACAATCTTAACTAATGTAAAAATTTTGAATCAATTTCCTTCTTTTGAGAGGCTTTCCTTCTTTTATTTTCCTTTTATTTTTAGTTGCACACCACATAACTTGAGAGAATTTTATAAGTTTATAATTTTTCACGCATTCTTAACTGTGCTTTCTTTTTATAGTTTTATGTTTTTAGTTGTAATTGATCCTTACGTTTCTTAATTGTCCATAATTCTTGAAATGCTTCAAAAATAGTTTTAAAATGAGGGATAAAAGGGTAAGTATGACTATAAGTTCGAAGGATCCATGGTGTAGGTACCTATCCACATAGTATATGTTTCAAAATTTTGAAATCAAACTTCACTGTATGCATTTGAAGCCTAGCCAACTACTTAAAGCCCATGTATTTAGATCGCGTGGGCTTCGATAGTTATATTAAGTAAGACTGCAAATGAGTTGAGCTGTTTATAAGTTATTTAAATTCATCTACTTGAAGCTCAGTTCATCACAGACTCAATTTATAAAAGAAGCCAAGTTTCAACTTAAAATAAAATTTGCCTATCTAAATGAACTAATCTTGAACTCTTGTTTAAATTTACTAGTTAGAAAGTTTGGCTGAGCAACAAATCTTATCTAGTTAATGCGAATCATCGCATAAAATAGGATAGGTAGTTAGTAACACTAAAGGAGATGAAGATTTCATAGGAAGTTGATTACTAGATCTTATGGAGTTCAAGATTAAAACACTTGTTGCAAAATATATGAAATTCTAAGTGAGGAGAGCAGATTGGTAATGATCATTGTAGCACATTCGACCAACAAGTGACAAAACCATCAGTGAATATTGATACTACCATGAAGATAAAAATAATGGTCGAAAATTTGAGCCAAATGCATAAATAAAAGCATCTGCGACAAGAAGGCGGTTGATTAAGTGGAGGAGTATATCACGGAAGAATCATATAGATCTTCATATTGCAATCCAAGATAGAAGTTTGCTTAGAAACCTTGCAAATCGAGTTCCAAGATTTCATTTATATTAGGGCTTGTCATGGATAGAAGTGCATAGAGGTAATGTGTGTGTGTGTGACCATAGGATTGGGTTGATATTACTCGTTCAATTAAGAACTTTTAACATATCTTGAGATCTATTGCACATTTAGACTATATATTCACGATATAACAAATTCAAAGCTATGTCTAAGTCGGAATGTGCAACATAAGCCTTCAGGATGTCGTGACCGTGTTTGCTCAAACAAAATAGCCGCAAAAGCTCCTCATCGACAGAAGCTTTTGGAATTTGATGACCTAAAGCTATGTGTGGCTGCTTTCGTTTTATAAATTCTGAAATGGAACATCTTCATTCTTGTTAACTGTTATATATCGGTACTTTCGTGGAAAAAGTGGACATACTGTGGTCCCCCATCTTTCTATAATAACGACAATAAACTTTAGATCATCAAATCAAACAAAGAAGCCTGAACTTTGTTAAGAAGCTCGAACACTTGTTGACCAAGGGTTGATTTTGATATTCCTGTCCCTTTCATTGAGCCTACCAACAGCACTCCGCCATTTTGCTCTGTTACTCTACTCCGTTACTCGCTATCGAACGTTAGCAAGAAATTTGATATTGGAAGTAAAATGATAGGATCGCTATTATAGAGAGAATCTGCTTGTATATATATGCATTAAAAATTCCAATGCAATTACATTAATTGGTATGATTCTATTTACCAGTATCTACTAGACTGGATAAGGTGATTGTTACATTTGATGTCTAAATTTTGTTAAGTTGTACAATTTGCTACAGTAAGATTTAAAATGTAGATTTACTATCTAAAGTTTATCCACTTTTGTAATTAATTATCTAAATTTCATCAAATTTTATATTTAACTATATGAGCTTTACTTATTTTTGCAATTAACTATCTTATCTAAGCACTATGAATAAACTAAAAGATCGGGTTTTACTGGTTATAAATTTACAAAAATACAAATTATATAAAAATAATTAAATAAATAACATGGAAAAAGCACATGTCATATGAATAGAGAAACCCTTATTATATTATTTCAAACCTTGCATATCATCGGCTAACACTAGAAAAACAATAAAACAAAAAAAACCGTTATGTTTTTATTAAAAAAAAAAAAAACTGATTTTAATTTCAACACCATGCGTGTCACCCTCAAAGCTGCAAGTAGTACTTCGCAAATATATATGTGGATAAATCCAAATAGATGTGGGAACCACTTAGGCACTTGAGAGGCAAGGCCGAACACTTCTGTAACAAGGGTGTGAACAAGGAACACCTGACCATCTTCGACTAAAACATATGTAGGTATAAAAATAGCCACTACATGGGAGTGTGGAATCGTCAGCAGACTTACCCTTAACATAGATTTTTATCATCTTGTCTTCTTCATTATTAATATTGGCCTTTAAGAATTTTAGGCATCACTCTAGTTATTCTACTTGTTTTCCTGATCACATTGTACCAGCAATGATTGAAATGGAATACAGGGCAAGTATTAGCAGATTGTTTCCAAAAGGATTCCACCCCACAGATGAAGAACTTCTTGATGACTTGCAACTCAAAGTACTTGGGCGTGGCGATGAATGCTTTACCCCACTTGTTGATGTCTGTGAACACGATGAACCATGGGACTTGGCCAGCATGATCAACGGTGAGTTTCAGTATTAATATGTTTCAGTATTAATATGTATCGTTACCAATATTTGAATATGGAGATCATTGAATTTTATCTTATCGTGTAGATTTGTGGGGACAGAAACTTAAGGAATGGTGCTTCATTCGTTCTGTAACTGGAAAATACAAAAACAGCACGCGTCAATGTCGGACAACTCGTTCGGGTCACTGGAAAGTAACTGGAAAAGAAAGGAAGATAAGAAATGAGGAAACAGATAAAATCATTGGTACCAAGAAGACATTGGTGTATTACACAGGTCGTGTACCAAACGGGAAAAGAACCAACTGGGTCATGCATGAAATTCACCAAGATCCAAAATGTCTTGGCAAACAGGTATACGACTACTGCTCCTACCAGTATTTGATCTGTTTTCACTGAATGTTGCAACCAGGGACTAAGATAAATATTTGTCAATTTCAAACCTTTGATTATAATAAATGCCGAAAAGTTAGGGAATTTATGTGTGTCATGATGTTTTGTAGGTGCCACTTGTGGTCTGCCGGCTGAGAAACAAAAAGGATAAGAAGGATGCTGAGGATGATGCATCAAAATTCGCCCAAGAAGGCGATTCGATTAGCATCTCCAATGCATTTGCTATGACCATTGAAAGTGAAGCAATTGAAGATTCAATTTCTGTTGCGAGTCTTATTACGATTACTAGTATAAGCAATGATGTTATTCAAGGTGGGTCACATGGCACTTCTAGTACTGCTCTTGAAGCTGAACAAGCTGAAAATGCAGAGAAAGAGGTAAGAAACAATGCTCTCTTTTTGTTAAACTTGCAGGAACTAGACAGTAATAGTTGTTGAAATTATGTAGAGACAAATAGTATTGATTTCCTTCATTTAATCTTTTTCTGTAACACAGACGCAGGGAGATTATTACTTGGGCTTGGAGGCAGAATCGCATTTATACGATTTTGACAATTTGGGCAGTTTCTGCGCAAGCGAGTTCTTTGATGACCCAGAGATGGGGGGACATTTCACTGATGATGATTATGATTGGAAACGATTCGTAAATTGGGATGAACTGAAAAATCCTCTAGAGTGAAAAGCTTTGCTTAGTAAAGTGCACAAGTACTTAGTCTCTAGTAATTTCTTGTTCTCTTCTCCTAGTTTAGGGCCTTTTGTTTCTTTTCTTGGACAATGATACGAATGAAAATTAAGAATGTTCTTGTTGTATGAAAGCACTTTTATATTTGTTATAATTTTTCTTTTTTTTTCTTTTTACTTTTTAAGCCAACTATATTGGTTGTCATATAAATCCTCTCCTTGAAGGAGATAGAGAAAAAGATTAGTTAAAATTTAATGATATAGTTAGACTTTGATTAGGTTTGTACAAATTCTCCTCTCCTTTTTATCGGAGATGCCATCTATGAGAGGAATTAGGAATAGGTTGGATTGAATTTTTTTTATCGAATTTAATTACTCATTATAACTTAATTAGACAAATTTATATTGATTTTAAGACATTTATATGAATAGAATTCTAACTTGGCTTAAGTGTGCTCGTGAAATCTCAGTTTATAAAACCTGTTTGCTAATTGCTTAATTCGATCAAATATTTACTTATTTATTCAAATAGATCGATATGTAGTTCTCAAATATTACTAAGGTCATTGTTTTGCCTAGGGGCTATAAATGAGTCATGCCAAGAATTAAAAACTTGAAGCTTGAGCTCGAAATCTTATTTGATCAAGCTTTATTTTTCAATCTCGAACTCAATTCGAGTTAATACTCAATAAACTCGACTCAAGTTAGTACTTGATCAACTCAAACTCGACTCAATTAGACTCGATTATTATTATAAAAATCACTTAGACTAAAACAGGCTAGAATTTGAGAATAAAATATGGTTTTGGCTAATTTAGTCTTAAATATAATAAATATGGACAATTGAATATGAAGAGAAAAAGATAAAAAAATGAAAATAGATTTTAAAAATGGGAAAAACACAAGTTTATAATTTTTTTATAGAAAAATATAGGAAACTCAAATACGCTCATGAGCTACTAAAATCAGGTATTTTGAAACTTAAACTCGAACTCAATAGCTACTTGAGTAGCTCGAACTCGAGCTCGACTTGGTTGCAGCCGAGTTAGATTTGAGTTCTTTGAGTCAAACTCAAGAAGTACATGAGTTGTCTTGACTCACAGCTCTAATTTTTCCCTTCAAGGTATCTAATACTAAGGTTATGGAAGATTATATCTTTAGGTCCCATAATCATTTAATATCAAAATCATTAGGGTTTACACTATAAAAATCGGTTATTCCCAAATAAACTTTCAAGCATCTCAAGGAGATTTTTCAAGGGTTTGCAAAAAATTGTATTATGCTGTGTGCTTTTAAAAAATGAAAAAGGAGAAAAGATGCTCTTTTTGGAGAAGTATTGCCTATAGCTCATCTAAATACAACCTAGAATTATTTTATATCTCCAAAATCTTCCAAGAGATATATACAAATCTTACTTTTTGAGAGGTGATTTGAATTGAGATTGAGTGAGATGACATGACACAAGGGTGTAGGGTTAGATTTTGAGAGAAGAAAAAAAAGTTAACTAATATCTTGGTTAAGTCATACCATAGCTCAAAGGTATACTTTTGCCCCTATAACTTTCCTAGAGAATACAAGCAAATATCCTTCTTGGATAAAGTGCTAATTTGATGAATTGAGTGAACTAAATGGTTAGATTTAACTTTAGGAGCCATGTGGTGTGGTGTGAAACTTTTCCACATATATACATGTTCAAGCACCATTCTTGAAACATTTGTTGGAGAATTTGTGAAATTATAATCAAGTAAAATGGATTGGGAAAGGTCATCCTAGCACATTCGATCAAAAAGTGACAAAAATTTATTAGGGAAAATTTGAGGCAAATGTGGAAATACTCATAATAACTAATGAAGGTCAATGGATGCAAATGCAACAAGAACGCAATTGGATAAAGTGTTGGAATATGTCACGGACAGATTATATAGATCTTCAAATTGCAATCAGGATAGAAGATTGCCTAGAAGGCTCACAAATTGAGTTCCAAGATTTCATTTATATTAGAGGTTGCCATAGTAGAATTGGACAGATGTAATATGTGTATATATAGATATATTAATAAGTAAAATTTAATCATAACTGAAGGATTGGATTGATCTTAATCGTTCCATTAAGAACTTTTAAAATACATATCTTCAGATATATTATACTATATATTCACGATATAACAAATTCAAAGGTATGTTGAAGTAGGGATGGCAACATAAGCCTTCTTCAGGATGTCAAGACCGTGTTTGCTTAGACGTAGTAATCACAAAAGTTCACCATCAACAGAAGTTTTTGGAATTTGATGACGTAAGTTTAGGTGTTGCTGCTTTCGTTTTATGAATTGCAAATTGGAACGTCTTAATTCTTAGCAACAGTGTTATATATCGATACTTTCGCGGAAAAAGTGGACATACTGTGGTCCCACTCTTTTTATAATAACGACCAAACTTTAGATCATCAATCAAAAAGAGAAGCCTGAACTTTGTTAAGAAGCTTGAACACTTATCGACCAAGGGCTGATTTTGATATTCCCTGTCACTCTCAGTAAGCCTACAGCAACACTCCACCACTTTACTCTGTTACTCTACTCCCTTACTCGCTATCAAACCAATGTAAGTAGCATAGAAAAAAATATATGAGATTCCCAAATATTGGGTTTTCAAAAATCTGAGGTGTTTAAGATAAAAAGATATTTGTCTGTTTATCCATTGATCATTATATTATTAAATACGAATTACATAAAATAATTACATAAATACCGTAGTAAAACCAAATGTTATATAAGAAGATAAATCCTTTTTATTTGATTTTAGACCATGCATATTGTCGAATAATGCTAGAAAAACAGTAAAATAAAATAAAACGTTATGCTAAAAAAAAAAAATATTGTTTCAACATCATGCATGTCTCCCTCAAAGCTATAAGTAGCATCTTAAATTACTTTGATATATATATATATATATACATTATATAAAACCAAATGGATGCGGGAACCACTTGGCACTTGAGCTGCAAGGTCGAGCACTTCTGTAACAAGGGTGTGAACTAGAAAAACCTGACCATCTTTGACTAAACATGTAGGTATAAAATAGCCACTACATGGGAGTGTGGAATTGTCAGCAGACTTACCCTTAAATAGATCTTGTCTCCTTCATTATAAATATTGGTCTTTAAGAATTTGAGGCATCACTCTAGTTATTATACTCGTTTTCCTGGTCACATTGTACCAGCAATAATTGAAATGGAACACAGGGCAAGTATTAGCAGATTGTTTCCTAAAGGATTTCACCCCACAGATGAAGAACTTCTTGATGACTTGCAACTCAAAGTACTTGGGCGTGGCGATGAATGCTTAACCCCGCTTGTTGATGTCTGCGAACACGACGAACCATGGGACCTGGCCAGCATGATCAACGGTGAGATTCAGCATTAATACATTATGGCATGATCAATTTGTTGCACCAAAAAACTATCATCCCCGATATTGAATATGGAGTTTACTGAATTTTTATGTTGTCGTGTAGATTTGTGGGGACAGAAACTTAAGGAATGGTGCTTCATTTGTTCTGTAACTGGAAAATACAAAAATAGCAAGCGTCAATGTCGGACAACTCGTTCGGTTACTGGAAAGTAACTGGAAAAGAAAGGAAAATAAGAAATGAGGAAACAGATAGAGTAATTGGTACCAAGAAGACATTGGTGTATTACACAGGTCGTGTACCAAATGGGAAAAGAACTAATTGGGTCATGCATGAAATTCACCAAGATCCAAAATGTCTTGGCAAACAGGTATATGACTACTGCTTTACCAGTATTTGATCTGTTTTTAATGAATGTTGCGACCAGGAACTAAGATAATATTTGTCATTTAGACATTTGATTATAATAAATGCTGAATAAGTTGGGAAAATATCTTTGCCATGATGTTTTGTAGGTGCCACTTGTGGTCTGCCGGCTGAGAAACAAAAAGGATAAGAAGGGTGCTGGGGATGATGCATCAAAATTCGACCAAGAAGGCGATTCGATTAGCATATCCAATGCATTTGCTATGACAATTGGAAGTGAAGTAGTTGAAGATCCAATTAGTGTTGCGAGTCCTATTACTATTACTAGTAAAAGCAATGATGTCATTCAGGATGGTTCACATAGCACTTCCAGTATTGCTCTTGAAGCTGAACAAGCTGAAAATGCAAGAAAGAGGTAAGAATCAATGCTTTCATTTGTTAAAATTGCAGGAACTAGACAGTACATAGTTTTTAATATTATGTAGAGACACAAGTATTGATTTCCTTCATTTTAAAATTTTTCTGTAACACAGACACCTGGAGAATATTACTTGGGCTTGGAGGCAGAATCGCTTTCATCTGATTTTGACAATTTGGGCAGCTTCTGCGCAGTGAGTTCTTTGATGACGTAGAGATGGGAGGACATTTTACGGATGATGATTATGATTGGACACGATTCTTCAATTGGGATGAACTGAAGGATCCGCAGGATGGGAGAGATGCCAAGTAGTCAGATTGTAGTGTCCTTTTTCTTCTCCCAGTTTAGGCATTTAGGGCCTTATGTTTCTATTCCTGGACAATGTTATGAATGAAAATTAAGGATGTTCTAGTTTTATGATAGCGCTTTATTTTATATTTGTTATAATTTTCTTTTTTTTTTTAACTATACTTGTTATAATTAGAATTTTAAAATTATTAGCTGTTAACCACTAAAATAAATTATTTTCCTTTTTCAATCAAGTAATCATCTTTTTCCAAGTTTTCATTAGCATTGTTCATCCTTATTAACCATAATGTTTGGTTATTGTTACTCTTTTTCATTACCCACAACTACAGAACAGTAAGACGCTATTATCCACAATCCTGTACCAGATCAATACAACCTTGGTCGCTAGAGAAATAAGAGTAATTGAAAAAAAAAATCTTGATGTATGTAATATATATATATATATATATATTCAAATAGGTGACGCATTTTTTTTTAATAATATAAAATGTGATATAAATCTAAGTGTTAGTGATACTCAGTGGACGTATGTCAAGATCTTATTGATCCAAATTAATCATCTTAACAAAATAAATATCATTAAATAAATTTAGCTAAATAACATATTAAAAACAATATGAAAAATTATTTAGCAATATACAAGTGAATAGGGGAGAATGTGGTGAAAAGTTGAATGATATGTAGGTAAATAAAAATATAGAAAATAATACTAAACTTGTATCATTCGATTTAACAATAGGGCATAGATAATTGGACTTCCGACAATTAAAGTCTACTAGAGCATTTGGGACTTCAAGATACATTTTTCAATAAATACAGCATACATCTCTCTCTCACCGTTTCCGTCTCTTTTGATTCCTGTATTTTATGCTATAATTATCACACCCATGAAGCTGCCCTACATGTGACGGTCTATCGTACATTGCACCCAAACTTAAATTTAAATGACACTTATATTATTCACATATTTCTAATACAGTATATATGGTATACTTTCAATTGAGGAACTCAAGCATAATATATCGATTTCATGATAGATATTATGCCATGGGTAACTAAAGATAACAGGAATAAGAGTTGTGAACCCTATAAAGTATAATACAACTAATAATAATCTAAGTACAAAATGGAGCATTACTAAGGGGAGTCATCTACAAAATGGATGAACGAAATGAAACAATAACTTCTCCATTCAAATATCACTCATTTGATGCTCACATAAGCTAAATGTAGTAATGCACCCAAAAACCAACCAAAACCTATCTAGCGAGCATAAGTAGGGATAGACATGTCCACGGGACGGATCGGTCCAATCCTTGACTTGATCCACCGGGTCTGGATCCAAAAATAAGGGATCAGGAGCTGTCCCAAGAAGGGAGACGGGATAGGTCCACCCATGGATCTATCGGGTCTGCGACAGATCGGAACGAGTTCAACCCATCCCATTTACATTGATTTTTTTCAAAAAGAAAATTCTTTTAGCTTTGCATGGCGAAACCATACGAACTCGCTAGGTACGCAGTCTACCAAATGGACCTGCCTTGGACCCATGGACCCAACAAGTCCACTTCATGGGTAAGACCCGCCTCGCTGGGTCGGGTCAGCATGGGTCAAATCCTTTGTCATGCCGAGCCAGATCCCGGTTCGGACCCGACCAGGAGGCGTGTCTAGATAGTGAGACTATCGTCATACCATACCGTTTAATATATTACATAAGCAAGTTAATTATTCAAGCATGTAAATGCAATAGATATATATATATATATATATTATTTGCAAACTATATATGTAATAGATTCACACCCTTCGTAACAAAGGTTGGAAAATAACCAAAGTTAGCCGAAAATTTGACAATTTCTTAGTTGTCTAGCATTTAAACAAAATCCTCCAAATCAGTTTCACTTTCCAACCTCTATCCATATTCTCCCACTCTTTTCCTTCTTCAGCGTACTTGTTCCAAACAAAGACCATCATATTTTGACTATTTGATTGGCATATCACCAGTGCCTTAGGTTGTTCATTTTCTTTAGTCGTATATATTTAATCATTCCAACATTGGACTTTCGGCATTAATGCAAGGTTATACAATTGTACCAACACCACTGATTTGTGAAAATGGATACTTCCCCATTACAAGGTATAGATGGCTATTTCCTTTTCTTTTTCCTTTTTTTTTCTAATTCCAAATTTGGAGGTTAAATTGACATTGTTATGATGTGGTAATGCCACTTCAATTAATTCATTATATATTAAAAAATAAGCAAAATAAAAAAAGAATACAGAAAAAAAAAAAAAAGTAAAGAAACTAAAAGAAAAATTAGATAGAGGAAGCTTATGTATCTTCCTAATCCTATTCATAAGACCATTAATGAGGGATGCAACCGGGGCGGGTTTGGGACGGGTCATGCAAAACCCGAACCCGCCCCGATTATATAAAAAGTATCCCAGACCCGTAAAAAAACCCTATAGGGTTTTTTGACATGATCCCAGAACCCGACCCGATACGACAATCACAAACCCGATAGTGACCCGATCCGACCCGATTATTATTATTATTTTTTTTCATTGAAAAAATTTTTTTTGTTATTGTGTCCAAATAAAAATTTGTTTATTGTTGTGAAAATCAATGATAGATGAAATAAACAAGGTTCAAATTGTAGTAAACATTAATTATCATTACTAACAATTTGTTCAATCTCTTATAAGAGAGTGTTTATGTCAAAGTTGTCCCTAATGGTATATGTTGGAATATTGAAAATCATTAATCATGGTCATTAGAAGCATCAATAAAAGCAAAGTTGATGTCTAAGATAATTCTATCATATCACAAACATCCACTAAGGAACAAAAATATCAACCATGATTCATGTCCAAATAGCACATCCAAACCTAGCTCAAAGGAAAAAAAAAAAAAGATGAGTTAGTTGACTTAAGGTCTCCACTCCCCAACAAACAAAAGCACACACCAACATTACAATTTTAGTCTTTCACAAATGTTTCCATAGAAGAAAAGAAAAAAAAAACTTGCAGTCAATAGCTAAAGCTTTCACTGTTGTCTTCCTTCACAATAGCTAAGACTTCCTTCACCAAAATACAGATAGCACAAAATCATCAAGGATGCCACCATCTCAAACCATAGGTCACCTAGTAAAGTAATAACCAAAATAAAATTATCTCATATGTTATTCAGTTAATATAAAATAATATAAAAAGGAGAAATAACT
Organism: Combretum micranthum; assembly: GCA_024138025.1. Classification (NCBI taxonomy): domain Eukaryota; kingdom Viridiplantae; phylum Streptophyta; class Magnoliopsida; order Myrtales; family Combretaceae; genus Combretum; species Combretum micranthum. The sequence goes on along the minus strand of JAMXBD010001118.1, from coordinate 258,414 downwards.
TTATACACCACATAATATTTACTTACTTGATCTTAATCTTCAATATTTAAATTTTTCATCTCATTCTCTAGCTCAGTGATGTCAAAACCTACAAGAAAAATTGAGAAAGATTGTATAAAATGCAATGGAAGACATAGGAAATACAAAACTTTTTCATTAATAAATATTATATAATGAAAATTCTTACTTGTTTTTCCAGATGATAACCAACTCTGGCTACACATCAATGCCTCTATTATGTCTGCATTCAGTCGGCTTCTATGTGTGGTAATTACACGTCCACTTGTACTAAATGCTGATTCAGATGCAACTGTAGAGACAGGAATAGCTAATAGATCTCTAGTTAATGATTGTAGTGTAGGATACTTGCTTCCATTCAATTTCCACCATCCAAGGATATCAAAATCAGTACCCCAATTCCATGGCAATACAGGCTCTTCTAGGTAATGGTCCAACTCTGATTTTACTTCGCCATCAAAAGTAACAGTGGTCATGTATTGCACCAACTTTGACTTTTTGATACATTCATTGAGAGCTACATCACCAGTTGGTGAAGCCATTAAAGAAGAATTGCCTGTATTCTTATTTTGACGAGATCTAGCCTTTAGTTGATATTCCTGAAGTAGATCATAACAAGTCTTCCTAACAGTTTCCCTCTCCACAGAAGCCCTCTCACCATAAACAATTGGAAATACAAAGTCAACAGCTTTCAACTTGAAACGTGGATCCAAAACAGTACAAACAGCCATGATAATATGCACATCACCCCAATATTTCTCAAACTTGTCAAACATCTTTCCAGCCATTGTGCTTATATTCAAATCAAAAGAGTCTTTCCACTCAATCAAGGCTTCCCTAATTTCAAACACTTTCTCAAATAATAATTTGTAGTTGGATATTTTCTACCAGATAAAAGAGTAGTCACTTCATAAAAAATTTCCAACTTCTTACAAATTTCTTCAGCTAAATCCCAATCTTCATCAGTTGGAAGTGACTTGTAATGTTTATCCAAAAGCTGAGCTCTATAAAAAACATCCTTATATGCAAGGGCAGTAACAAGCATTTCATATGTAGAATTCCACGTGTTTTACAATCTAAGCAAAGCATTCTACAATATGCCACATCTATCTGTTTACATGCCTCTCTAAATTTCTCCACTCGTGATGGTGTCGCTGACCAAAATAGAACACTATCACGGATTCTTTCTATTGATTTTTCAATCACATTGACACCCTCTTTCACAATCAAATTTAAGATATGAGCACAACAACGCATATGGAGTACCTGTCCACGAAGAATCAGATCATCCTTTCGCAGCTTCATAAGTAAAACTGTGATCATTGCATTTGTTGAACAATTGTCTACAGTGATTGTAGACAATTTTCTATCCAAGCCCCATTTCATTAATGCATTGAATAAGCAATCACCAAGAGCTTCACTTGTATGTGGAGCTGGAACATACACAAAACTGAAAAAAAAAATGTAAATATAATTAAAGGGAAAGTTAATTTCAATGATATAAAGATAAGAGATATATAGTAAAAAAACTTACTCCAATAGTCGACTCTGAAGAATCCAATTGCTATCAATAAAATGTGCTGTGATGGTCATGTATCCTCTTTTTTGATTTGATGTCCACATGTCTGTTGTTATTGCCACTCGAGAATTAAGCCCCTTCAATAGGAGTCTCAACTTTTCCTTCTCTGTGTGATAGATGTCAATTATCTCCTTCCTCATGGTGGTGCGGCTGACATTATGAAAAAGTGGTTGAATGCAATGAATAAACTCCCTAAAGTACTCGTGCTCCACTATTGAGATTGGATATTCATGAGCAATAATTGCCATTGCAAGTTTTCTCCTTGCAGCTTCTTGATTAAATGTCCAATTTCCTAATTTACAACCACTTCCACCATCAATAGATTTCCTCTCAATCGATAAAAGACATTGCTTTATGTCTTTTTGCTTGGTCTTCTGTAGACACCTTTTTAAATGATTGTGCAAATGCTTTGTTCCATTTGTACTATTTGCTTTCAATTGTTTCTTACAGTGTCTACACTCAGCAACATCATCCCCATTAACAGTTTTCTTCACCATCTCATTCCATACAATAGAAGTTAACTTACGTTTGTTGGGGTTATTGCTCTCATCAGCAGTACTTGCTACTTGAGAACCAGATGTGTTTGTTTGTCTTGCAGAACCCACATCCTCAGTTTGTAATGGAGATGGAATTTTCTCAACATCATTATCATTCCCTTCAATATTCACCTCAACTTCAACTGCATCCATGTTCTCTACATTACATAAAATGCAAAACTCATACACAATCTCAATCGTACATAGTAAATGTAGAATCTATAACACAAACCAGATTGCTCATGTTAATAAATACCATACTTATAATGTACAAAATACATCCATTAAGCAGCCATATGGATTCTTGAAGGCAATTAACTTAGTGGAAGATTAGAGTAAACAGACTTGATTCAATTGCTTGGTATCATATAGATAAGAAAAAAGCAACGAATATTAAATAGAATATAAAGTTGAACGACCACAACATGCATTGATTCAATTGGTTCAATTAAAACAGACAACATCACAAGTTTCTCATAACAAAAGTGAGACATTTCTGAGAACCGAATAAATAAATTTATAATAAGGTACCGAATCCTTATGAGACAGACATCAGAACATTAAATTAAATCAGATACATATAGACATAGATTTCACTAACCTTGAATACCAAATAAGAATGCTACTAAGGTGAGTGCTATAACAGATAGAGAAACACAACAGAACTAAATTAAATCAGATACAATCCCTACCAATGGATTGACTAGAAACAAAAAGATTCATGTTATGCAAACACACAACTTGGCAAACATTTGTAAACTCTGCTTACTAACATGTCCTGCATAAGCATCACTTATCTAGATAAAATTTACCCAAATGAAGAGATTTTCCACGACAATCAGCCAATAAAACTAGCCACAAAAGCCAAGCAAAGAGGTTACTCAAACCCTAATTCAACAGACATAGTAAAGCAGGTATCTTCAGGGAGCCAGTTACCGCAATAATTCATGAAGAATGCTTCTACCTGAACACGATAACATCCACCACACATCTTTAGGAAACCAAATAAAACAAATGAAAGCCGATAAAAACCCCAATTGTACGTACAAAAAGATGCTTAATTGTACGTTGCCCACGTACAATTAAGCAGAGCGAACACCCCCCTTCACTTCAGCCCCGCAGTAAATCCAAACAAACTGACAGAATAGAATCATGCCCTCTTATACTAATCAATCAAACAGCTGTGTAATCATGAAGGAAAGGACTTAATTAATCATGGGATGCTGCTCTGAGACAAGCTGTCCGGTTTGAAAACTGGAAAAGAGGGTTGGGATAAAGTGATTAAATATACAAAGTAATCACTTCTTGACTTCCTACTGGGTACTTTTGAAGTTAAAAGTTCTCAAATATTTAACAATTTTACAAGCTTTAGAGATTGAATAATGTAAATTCGTGAAATGTCTACTTTAAAAAATCTTATAGCTCAACCAAAGAACCAGAACCGTGCTGCAGCTTGTATTCAAAAATCCGACAGATCAACAGAAACAAAATAAACATATAACAAGAAAAAATGAAATCCCAAATACTAAAATAGCCCATTCAAATGTGGAATGCAGCAATTATTGGACCTGTGGTGGGGGATGATCGGTGTTGTCATCCGTTCGTAACCTCGTGCTCGTCCCGTCGTCCGTCGGTGTTGTCTCCGATGCCGTCTCGTAACTCTCATCACTCGTCTGCCGACTGCCCTGTCCTACAAGAACAACAGAAGAAGACGATCCATCAAGATGAGAGAGAGAGAGAGAGAGAGAGAGAGAGAGAGAGATTACAGGTGCGGCTAGGGTTGTAAATTTGAGTGGAGCCGTGGAGGACTGGAGGAAGGAAGGAGAAGGAGGAAGGTCCTGTCGGTCCTATTGTCTTTTGTCTAGTGTAGACTGTGTAGTGTATAGTGTGTGTGTGTTCTGTGTAGAGTGTGTGTGTGTGTGTGATGCCGCAGCAGTGCGTGTGTGGCTGTGGAGTGTGGAGAGAGTGTGAGTGTCATACAGCTGGAGTGGAGGCCTGGAGCTCACTGCTCAAAAAATCCAAATTTGAAATTCGCAGTTGTCCTCTGCCGCTCGGCTGAGTCGCTCGGCTCTGTCCTGTCTTTTTTTTTTTTTTAATTTCTCGGGTCGGGTCTTTATCGGGTTCGTATTATTTACCCCAAACCCGACCCGAAACCCTATAGGGTTTTCTCTATTGGTCCCAAAACCCATCCCGAGACCCTATAGGGTCAAACCCTATAGGGTTTTTAGCGGATCGGGCGGATCGGGTACCTTATAACGACCCGCCCGCTTGCATCCCTATTAATGATTAGAAAATTTGAGTTGATGTTCAAGTCCCTCTTCGACCACATGCTGGTTCTCCCGAAGTCCCCCATCTTTTGACCGAGTACTGATAATTTTCAATTATAAGAGAATGCATCTTTAAAATACAACTTCTAACTTTACCTCCTTCCATGTTCATTACGCCCCTTCCTTCTCATACAATCATGTTGTGAGCGTCGGCTAATAAAAAACATTCTCACATGTCCATTTGAGATATCGATTTTAAATGAAAAACTAATTAATAATAAAGACTAAAAGTTTTGAGTTTCATGTTATCCACGACAGGTTTCATCTTTTGCGGAGAATAGATTCCTTTTAAGATTCAAACGTCCAAATAGTGTAAAATATCTTGCTCTCGACCATAGTAAGAAAAAAGAAAAAGAATTTTTCCTTCAAACTCTTGATTTGTTGCTTATGGCCATGTTTCTTTATCCCATTAAGGCTCTCAATTCTCATGAGGACATAAAGTTTAAAAAAGAAGCAGTGCATGTGGACAATGTGACATAGTGTGGTGCACCTATAATGTGCCAATCTATCATCGATAATTGTTAATAACTCATCCCCATAACTGGCAAACTAGCTAGGGTCTTCTCTTTTTCCTTTAATTTATTTTTGTTTTATATTCTAGTTTTTTTTTTTTTAATTCTTTCATTAAATCTAAGGGAGCTTTGCCTCCATATTTGGAAAAGGGAAAACAAAAACTTATATTTAAATATTTATAAAGCCATCACCAACACTAAGGCCCCTATATGTTATTTGAGTACAATATCAGTAGCTTAAGAACTTCTACTTGTGAAAACCTCTTCATTTTATTTTTAAGATCCTTCAAAAAAGTAGATTATCTAACACAACATACAAGCGAACGATTTATCGCAAGACATTGAATCACACGATTACCGTCATATGATCTTCAAAAGCCTAAAGAGTTCTTAGAAATCTAGGCAATTGGCAACAAATAACAAAATCTTATACAAAAGATTTGAAATTTAGGGATAAAGAGCAAAGCAAGCTCTGAGAAATGTATTCAAAATGTCAAAAGAAAATGAAAACTACTCTTTCATATGCCCTAAGGCTTATAAATATAAAGGAAACAGGAAAATCCAAAAGACACGAAATAAAAAATAAAACTGTCAAACAATGCATGCTAGCTCAAAGCTAGCGGCCTTGGAAGATGGCCTTTAAATTTTCAAAACTGTGAACATTCTAGGCCAGCTAAAGTTCGGCAACCTTTACCTATATGCCAACGGCATACCCCCATCAAGGCTGGTGGCGTCGAAGCAACCAGTATTGGATTTCCTTCCCATCTTGTTCCTCCTTTTCCTTCTTATCTCAGGCCATGTTTCCACATACTTCAATTGTCATCTACTCCACTGCATCATACTCTTTCGGTTGGACAAAATTCGCCCTCGAATTTTAATCGAGTCAAGTAAGATCCATTTAGGATTAACATAATGAACTACCTGGAAAGGGCTTGATCCAATATTATGGATGACAACATGTTTGTGTATAAATTCAACTAGATTCACCTTTTGACCTAAACTTTTCACATGTTCACTCACAAGGCTCCTTAACTCCTCTATAACATGAACCCTACCATGATCATATAGCAAATCTACATATGACCCTTCTTCACCTACCAAAGCAAACATGATATTTGAATCACACATCTCCTCCATGACTGTCCTATAAGTCATACATGAATTCCTAACCATATGATTCATCTTGCCATCTCCTAGCACAATTTCCTATTCATGGCATAAAGTCAAACATTGATTCACCAACACTAACAAGCTCAAAATGTTGAACTTGAGTGTCCAAATCAATTTTGATGAGACAATATAATGCATAATTAACCATTTATTTGTTATTAACTACACTTAATTAGTCAAATATATATGTGTGTGTTTTGTGCATGTTTGCGGAGTTATTCTGCAGATTTTTAGCAGAACAGAAGCATGTCGAGGGCAAAATAGAAGCATATTGAGTGCAAAATAGGAGCATGTTGACGGTCAAATTTAGACCTTGACATCTCAAGAGTTTAGAGTTCGACGTACCAAAAATTTGAGGCTCAACAAAACTAAAAAAAGCAAACAGTGCTGTTGAGAGTCGAGTTTAGGGCTCGACATGTTGGAGTTTAGGGCTTGACAATTCAAATTTTGAAGCTTAACAAAGCATGCATATAAGAAACTATCGATGGCAAAGTTTAGGCACGATAAGTGAGATGCAACAACTTGAAAATGAGGCTGATGTGACAAGAAAAGAGTCGTTGGAGTGTATTTAATATTTAGCAGGTTATAGACGTTGTGTCTAACGAACTTTTGAATTTCAAAAGCTATTTATATACAAAGTCGATACGACAAACATGGAAAAACGAAGTACCAAATTTTTTTACGAGCTCATTAAATGCAATCAAACAAAAATCCTTTTTCTTTATTTTCTTGTACATAATATTTGCAAATATTAAGAGAGGAATTTTACTCTAGTACATAGTTCGTATTTATTGCTATTCACATAAAAGCACTTAGAGAGAGAAAGGAAATATTTTTTTTCGTATGGGTGTAATATTGCTTGTCTCAAGCCAACTTTTGAAATTAATTGAAACGGTAGTAAAGACCTTAAAAGAGGCATTTGGTGGACCGTGTAGAGTAGGCAAAGAGTCGAACTCCATGTTATATTTGTGGCTTAATTTTCTCTATCCCTCTCTTTTTTATATACTTTCTAATTATTGTTTATATATTCGCTTCAAATCCATTTATTTTTAATCTATTTCAAAATTAATTATTTCAATTTTTTGGGCAAATACTCAATTCAACCCCCCTCTTAAGTATTCCTAGTGTATATTTTCAAAAAATTTCATCCGTTTCATCAATAACATAAGTATCGAAGATTGGTTTTTCATCAGCCTCAAATGCATCTTCTTCTTTACCATGTTCTTCATCATAAATTGGATCATCATTACTTTTTGCTTCAAAGACAACATTATATTCTTCCTCCTCAATTTCATCAAAAATAAGTTTTCCATTCTCCTCAGTCTCAAAGACATTATCAAATTTTGGGATCTCTATTTTCATCCACATTTCCCAGCAACTATTATCTTCCTTAATAGAAGAGGAGTCATCATATGATTCCTCAAAATCTAAATCAGGCATATTAGAATTAAGCATCGGATCAAGATTAGGCTTTTTACCTTTATTTTGATTCATCACAAGCACCTCCATCCCCTTTTACATCAGATGTTCCCATCTAAGGTTTCCATTCCTTTAGCTCCCCATCAATGCACCAATCATTTTTGTAAATTGATCCACAATCCCATTAAATCGGTATTCCTTTATATGCACCCATTCATTAATGATCTGTCCGATCTGTCAATCTAGGTCATCACGACTATGGATCTCATCCACTGAAGTGCGACATTGATTGCCTTGTCATTTGGGAGGCATCTTCTCCAAGAACGAATGCAGCTCTAATACCAAACTGACGCAATGTACAAGTGAACGATTGATCGCAAGACGTTGAATCGCGCACGATTACCATCCTGTGATCTTCAAAAGCCTAAAGAGTTCTTAGAAATATAAGCAATTGGCATCAAATAACAAGATCCCACACCAAAGATCTGAAATTTGGGGATAAAGAGCAAAGCAAGCTCTGAGAAATGTATTCAAAATATCAAAAGATAATGAAAACTACTCTTTCATATGCCCTAAGACTCATAAATATAAAGGAAACAAGGAAAACTCAAAAAACACGAAATAAAAAATAAAACTATCAAACAATGTACATTGGCTCAAAGCTGACGACTTATAAATCAACGTTGGCGGCCTACATGACAAACACTGGCAACCTTAGATGACGTCCTTTAAATTTTCAAAACTATGAATGTTTTGGGCCGGATAAAGGCCAACGGCCTTTACCTATATGACGTCGACGTTAAAGCAACTAGTATTGGATTTCCTTCTCATCTTGTTCCTCCTTTTCCTGCTCATCTTAGACCACGTTTCCACATACTTCAATTGTCATCTTGTCCACTGCATTATTATCACAACATTGATTCTAATTATCGTTACTATTTTTTATGATATTTATTATTGCCTCTGATTTTTCAATCACATCCACCAACAATAAATGTATCCCAATTTCAATTGGGACAAATTATCATTGAAAAAAAAAAACAAAACTATTGCAGCTATTTCCATTACTTAAATTTGCACATCAACCCTAAAAATCTTTTAGAGGGTTCTTAAATATCATATCAACATCTTTAGGATCTCTCTTCTTTTTATTTTAAAGTGTTTCAAGAAAAAAATATATCTCTTATTGGTTCTTATTATCATTATTATTAATGTTTTTTTTGGGTATTTTATTTTTTTAGTTACCTTTTCAATCACATCCAACGATGGTGGTAAAAGCATCATGGTTCCAATTGGAAAATATTATTAACAAAAGTGAAACTATTGCAGCTATAAAAATTATTTAAATTTCCAAAATCAGAAAATTCTACTAATTTAGCAAGGATAAATGCAAAGGCAATTAGGAGTAGAGCATCGAGCTGTGGCATCGGGGCCATATAGTTGTTTACAAATAGCAGTGCAAGTAATGGTACATCATTAACTAGATTCTGACAAAGGTTTGCTTCAACGTTAATTGTTCGAAATAAAATATTTACAACTCTAATTGAAATTAATTACTTATTTAAGGTCAAAATAAAAATAATTATCAATATAAAATTATTAAATCGTGTTTATAAATCAGGACATACAAATATTATACGGTGTATTATATATCGTATATTGTAGTCGCAATATTCACATGAATATCTTGTTTACAAAATGCGATTTACAGGCAAATAAAAACATTCATATGGCGATTAGCAATCACGATATGTGATTAAGTCATATATTGCGATTAGTAATCGCAATATAGTAACGGTATATAAACTTTGTATCCTATTTTATTCTCGCGATTTACGTGTAAATTTTTATATTCTGTGTTTTAAATATGATTTTGCTATGGTATATTAGTAATTTATTTAATCAGAGTTGTATACTGGTAATATTTTTCCACAGGAACCCTAGACATGTATTGAACTCTTAATTATTCCAATACCTGCCACAATTAATTATATGCAATATTTAGTTATTTTATCCAATTACAAGATACAAAACGTTCTCAGCTTAAATTTTAAAAAAGAAACGAAAGAAAGAAAAAAAAAAAAAAAGATATCACAAGCTTATAAATTATAAAATATATACAAACCGGAAATACTCATTCTTGATGCCCTTCTCTTGTATGGCTTTTATGCATAATTCAATCAACCCTTTGTATTGACTTTTTTCTTTCTCTCCGGGTGTGAATACTAGAAATCGATTGCTGGGCGTTGTATTCGGTTTATGATATTTCAATGGAATAGGAAATGGAATCTTTCAGTCATAAAAATGTTAATAGATACCCAAAAACGCAAAGAAACTTTTTATGTTCCCAAATTGTATAGAAGTAAATAAATAAAGGTTGTTTTTCCTCACCAGAAATGCTCAACAGTAAAATCACAGATCAAAAGTTGGGGTACAAAATCTCAACCATATCACAAATACATCTTTTCTAGAGTCAAGATTTCTCACAGTGGTGACATGGTAAGATAATAAATCCATGATAGAATAAACACACGAGAGATTGAGCGATAAAAACCAATTACAAAAGAAAATATAAAAAATCAGAATCAAAATAATAAGGCAAAACAGCCGCTTATTCTAACATAACAAATAATATTAGTTCAATATGGTAGTGGAAATGTAACTCGTGGATTGATGAAATAATGTAAAATCTCATTTATGATATTAGCGGTGATAGATCTATAATTATTGCAACCACTAGTGATAAATTTACAAATTTAGGGTGATGAAGAAGTTTAGCCAACCATCAATGCCAAGGTCTGTTAAGGAGAGTTGAGAGAGAGATAACTGGATTATTATTTGCACATCACCTCCTTTAATATTTTCATTATATTTACTAGTACTACAATTCAAGCAATGGCAGAAACACCCCAATTATCTAAAACAAATCCAAACAGTAAAGTTTTGATAATTAAGATTCCTAATATAAAAAGAAGAACATTTAAAATTAATATGCAAAATATCAACAGATGGGTCTGTTTGGATTGTCTGTTTTTCATCTGTATTTGTATCTTTTTTAAAATAATATATGTAAATATATCCGATTTGCATCTAAATTTTATCTATAGTTGTTCTATTTGATCTTTTGATGAGAACTGTCAATTTTTTTTTATCTATATCTATTTCTTGATAAATAATTTGTTAGCAAAAAGTTTAAAAAAGTGTCTGTATCTACCAAAAAAAGCCAAAACAAACAGACCCGGGTCCAAAAGAAGTTTATAAGATATTAGACACTTACCTGCCATACAAAAGAGCACAAAGACAATGACAAAAGGAGTGGAAGATGTATTCTTCATTATAGACTTTGGTTTGAAAAAAGTGGGTATTCCCACACCCTCACACCCGCCCCCACCACCCCCACCCATCCACCCACCCCGGGGTCGAAATTGGGTAAGATTTTAAGGATACAAAAAGCACACAAAGTTTATGGTAAATACAAGAGCTATAATTATAGGTTTGTTTCCGTGAAAAATGTAAGATACTCAAATTTATAAAGACTGAGCATGCAATTTAATCAACAATCAATATAAGGGAACATAAAATGAAATTGCTACAAAAGCGCATAAAACTCTCCATCCAAAGATCATGAGATTTGAAATATTTGGGTAGGTAGTATTATTTCCTATTTCATATTTATGTAAAATCTTATGGTATCATTGTGTTTTTTTAGCAGGATTGTGTTTTTGTTAGTAGTTTAATAGCTTGAATTCATATCCAACCATGATCGTACTATTAAAATATTTAATATATCACTTCATATGTTTATTTTAATGACCAGATGATTGATTGGATAATTCTAACCAATGGGAAATGTGTTACTGTATCTTCAAAATTATTAAGAGAATATAAGAAATTTTGGCAAGTTACATTGATTTCATGAACATTACTATATAAGGAAAATTTAATGAGTGAACTACCAAATCATAGGATGATTTGTGAAATATTGACATTTTAAGAGAAAAATATTTTGTATTTATATACTTAAATGAAATTACGAATTATAGAGAAATCAATATCTCGTAAAAGAGATTATAAATATAAAAGTAGTTTTATGCATCATTAGAAAATAGGAATTATAAAGAGTAATAACTGACTATGAACCATTTGAGAAATATGAGACTTTGAATAACCACATATAAATAAATATTTACCAGCGATACAAAAGACCACAAAGAAAATGATAAATTATAGACTTTGGTCTGGAAAAATTGGGTATGTTTCTTTCCCCCTCAAAACCACGTAAGGTTTAAAGATACAAAAACCAAACAAAGTTTATGGAAACAAGAGTGCTATATTTATAGATTTGTTTCAATGAAAAATGTCAGATACTAAAATTTATAACGATTACGCTTGCAATTTAATCAACAAAGCGAACATATAATGAAATTGCCACAAAAGCGCGTAAAACTTTCCAAAGACTATCCAGATTTGTAATATTTAGGTAGGTAGTATCATTTCATACTTCATATTTATGTAAAATTGTATGGTCTTGTTGTATTTTTTGAAACGACTGTTTTTGTTAGCTATTTTATCTAATCTGATCGCACCACCTAATACATCACTTTATATTTTTATTTTAAGAATGAAATTGTAATGCCCTAAATCAAAGGCGTCTACAACCTGCCACGTGCCTCTCTTCAAAGGCACACGCCAAGACTATTACTAAACCATAATAGATAAAACATCATCAAAACTCTCTAAAATAAACATCTTCAATATAAAATTTCATAAAAGTTGTTCCACTACATAATCCGATAACTAAAGATATCTAAAAACATAAGAACATAGAAAGTCTTTACAAATAAAACTTCCAATGAAACTAATCCATCAAAATAAAGTCTCTATTAAAATAAAAGTACTCATGAACGTCTCCATCCAAATCCCTAATGATCGTCTAGATGGTCATCTATACTATCGTGCTCCCAGTCATCAACATATATCATATCCCGATAAATCATATATAATAGGATCATCACCTGCACCTGTAAAAATAAAGGATTGAGCACAAAGGCCCAGTACATCCAAACCACAAGCACATGCACATGATCACATAACACAATATCACATACAACTTATAATTTCTAAAGCAACAAGCACAAATTAATTTATCTTTTCATTAGCCTGCAACTAACACAATTTAGGAAAACTCATGATATAAACCCAAACCCGGAATAACTCAGATCCCGAAACACATATTATAATATATACATATATACAGTTTGCATGCCCAGCCAAAGCTCGAAAGCACGACTCCTAATCTACTAAAATCATCTCCAAGCACGAGTCCACTCGGGACAACCTCACACAAGGATCATTAGGTTGTCTCACTAGAGATTACCCTTCACCACGGCCTCGCCATGAGTTCTACTCTAGTCGAACCACCACAGCCTCGCCATGAGTTCTACTCTAGTCGAAACCACTCACAACTAATACTCAATTTCAATTAAGGTCGTATATTCGTTAATCATGTTATAAATTCTAAACCTATCACGCACAAGCAGCAAACAAGGTAAGGACATACCTGGATTTGCTTCCAATCCAAATCTACTCAATAGAAACTTTAATTGAAATGGAACCCTAATCTCACAATACTCCTGTATATCAATATATGTCACAATTAAAATTCAATTGTAATCATGATGTCAAACCCAACCCTAATACCATAACCCTAACCAAATCTTAACTCACCTGTTAATTTTGTTTTTACTACACAAAAACCCTAACATAAATTTCTCCTCAAATCTTCCTTGATCTCCACAATCCTTCCAAACATACATATATATATAATCTTCTATGAATAGATCCCTTATAAAAGTTTATAACTTTGAATCTATAAAGATAGGGCAAATTCATACATATCTATAATTTGCAGAACTTGATTGAAATCAGAAACCCTAATTCTTTAAATCTTTCTCCTATCACAATTAATACCATCATCATGACATGTTTCCTAATAATCTATGAATTACAAAGATTAAGTTAAAGATCTTACCTTCAATTGGATTTGAATCTTATATTCTCCAAAACCACTCTAGTGTTTCGCTTCTAGATTTTGAATCTCCTTCAGTCGATATATAAAACTGGAATTAGACTATCTACCTAAAGGAAAGGAATTGAAAAAGTGAGAGTTTAGACCCACATAACTTAATTTTGGCTTAGAAGAAATGTGGGAAAACTTATGGGGTCTAAGGCCTAATTATAGAGAAAGATGGCTTAGGAAAAACGCAACCCTACGTCATAAATTAATGAAGATTTACTATTGTTGGCTATCATTAATGAAAACGTAACCCTACGTCATAAATTAATGAAGATTTACTATTTTTTTTTTTTACCACCATTAATGTGAGAGATGATTATTATATCTCATTTATTAGGGTTAGCCAAATAACTCTCTTCTTTAATAAATCATTATATTACCATTTTACCCTTCATTATGATTTATTTATTTGTATATTACATCTCTCCCCTCCTAAAAAGAACTTTCGTCCTCGAAAGTTTACCTGATTCATTGAAAAGCTCGGGGTAGTTGGCTCGCATTCATCTTCTAACTCCCATGTCGCTTCCTGTTCTGTCTAATTGGTCCATTGAACTTTTACATATTTCATCATATGCCTCCGCAATACTTTCTCCTTGGTATCCAAGATTCTTAATGGCCTTTCTCGTGTTAATAAGTTGGCTTGAATCTCCAACAGTTCCAATGCTACAATCTAATCTAGATCTTGCACGGACTTTCTCAACATCGACATATGAAATACATTGTGTACACCTTCTAAGCTCGGTGGCAAAGCTAACCGATATGCCATATTTCTAATTCTCTCCAAAATTTCTAACGGTCCCACATATCTCGGATTCAACTTTCCTCTCATGCCGAATCTAACCACACCCTTTGTCGATGATATCTTAAGCAATACATGCTCTCCAAACTGAAATTCCAGGGGTCTCCTTCTCTTGTCGGCATAACTTTTCTAAAGGCTCTGTGCTGTTTTTAATCTTTGTCTAATAATTTTAACTTTATCAACCGCATCTTGCACTAGCTCGAGTCCTAAAATCTATCTCTCACCTACTTCGTCCCAATGAATTGGTGATCAACATTTCCTTCCGTATAGGGCTTTGTATGGTGGCATTCCTATAGATGCTTGGTAGCTGTTATTGTACGCGAATTCCACCAACGATAGGTGTTCATCCCAATTTCCTTTTGTTAGTAATATTATTATGATAGTAGTATTCTAATTATTTAGTATTCTCATTATTTGGATTTCGATGATAACAAAAAGAGTTACATGTTAACTAACAAGTGTATTGCATGTCAAGTTCTTATGAAAATGTTTTACAAGAAAATACCAGTATTGCATGTTAAGTTCTTATGAAAATGTTTTACAAGAAAATACCAATCAGAAAGTATTTCAGAAAGTATTTTCAAGAGCAGAAAAGAAGCAGAAACAATTTCAAAGAGCAAACTAACGTGTTGTGTGGATACTTTACAAAAGAATACAAACTCAGAGACTGAATCAGAGAGTGATTCAATTCCTATAAGACCACCAGGAGAAAGCTCACGTTCTGGAATTACCTATGAGCTCAATGAAGTCCTTGATCAGTCTTTTGGAAATTTCAAAAAGACTTTTATGGACTCCATTCTGGTTGTTTTTAACAAACATACTCCTGAAATTAGGACTAAAGAACCCTCTGAACCTCATGTTGTTCATTCCCCTGCTGCATCAACCGAAGTTCCTGACCCTGTTTCTCCAACCGAAGCTCCCGAACAATCTTCTGAAATTCCAGCTCCTCACTCTTCTACACTGCCAACAGAAATTCCTCCAATAGATCCATCTGAAAAGGATCAAGCTGATAATGAGGAAATTGCAACTCCAGAGAAAGAGGCTGACTTTCAAGCGAAAGAAACTGAAGATGGAAATCCAACTGCTGTAACTGAAGAAAATCCTGCAACAGAACCTCTTTCAGAGACTCCACAGTTCGCGACTGATCCACATATGACCGCTGATCCTCAAATCACTCCAGAAGAAATAGACATTATTTCCTCTGTCATGGATATCTTGCAAAATCCACCATCACAAGAATCTCCATTACACCAACCTATCCAGCAAATCCAACCTACTCAAAGAACATTTCCTCAACGACGCAAAATGAAAGCCCAAAAGTCTGTCCAACCAGTAGAACCCAAGAAAGATTGAATTTAATTAAGACTTTTTAATCTTTCTACTTGCACTATGGGCTGTATTAAGACTGCATGGATGCTCTGTTATGTTTGATATATTTTGCTAGTTTCGTATTTCTCTATATTTTTTGATGCTAACAAAAGGGGGGAGAAGTAAATATAAATAATATACTAAGAACATGAACATAATGATTATATATAATACCTTGATTAGGATTGCTTGCTTATCAAAAATTATGACATGAGTTAATTTGATATGGATTTTGTTATCATCAAAAAGGGGGAGAATGTTAGTAATATTATTATGATAGTAGTATTCTAATTATTTAGTATTCTCATTATTTGGATTTTGATGATAACAAAAAGAGTTACATGTTAACTAACAAGTGTATTGCATGTCAAGTTCTTATGAAAATGTTTACAAGAAAATACCAGTATTGCATGTTAAGTTCTTATGAAAATGTTTTACAAGAAAATACCAATCAGAAAGTATTTCAGAAAGTATTTTCAAGAGCAGAAAAGAAGCAGAAACAATTTCAGAGAGCAAACTAACGTGTTGCGTGGATACTTTACAAAAGAGTACAAACTTAGAGGATATTTCAGAGAGTATTCAAGGAAGGTTGTTAAGCAAGAATGAAAATTCAGAAGCTTTTTCAGAAGGCATTTCACAAGAATTACAATATATAATGGATATGAAGACCTAGCACCAAAGTGATTGTATTTGGGAAATACATTCAATAATGTTCCACAAAGTTGGTTTAATATCCAAAGGGGAATAAATTCGAAATGAAGATGATCTTTAAGAACAATTGAAGAACATACTACATATTGCACTTGAAAAGAAAGTTAGTGTGCATAATATGAAGTACTTACAAAAGGAAATCAGATATTCAAGGATAATGTCTGAAGATTCTACTAAGTATACGGAAAATATGGAAATATATTATCAGAGGATATCATAAGATTTATATTTCAAGAAAATCGGTTTTGTTTTTGTTACTATTTTCGTGGGATTTTTTTTCAGATTAAGATCACGCACCAAGATAACAACAAGTTTTCTTATCCTTATCTTGATGGAAGACGTCTGGAACAAACAACTCGAAGATTTTCAAAATTTCAAATGAAAGAAGACTCTATCAGCAAGTCATCCAAATTAGAAGCAGAAAAGGAAGGGATCAAGTTTATCTATTCCAATAATTTAGCCATTAGAAGATTATCAAGCTTATCCAATTTTGAACATTCCAACCGCTTGAGAATGTGTGAATAAAAAGGCATGATCAGAATGAAGATGAATACTTGAGAAACAGAGAACACGAAAAAGAAGAGATATACAATCAAAGCTTACAAGCAAAAACTGTCATTTTTACTTTCATTTTATACCGAAATATTAGAGGATACTTTATCATTATTTCCTCAATTTGATTTGTTTAATCTTTGTGAGATTGAGAGTTACAAGTAGACTCAGTAGGTTGATGTTAGCTTGAAGGAAGCTAGGAAGATCAAACTGAGTGCATTTGTAGCCAAGTGCTTTGGCAAAAGACAACTTGTAACATTGATTTGTTCTTGGATAGTGGAACATACCGGTAAAGACAATCGGATCCTCGGCTTGGTGCTGGAAGAGAGGACTGACGCTCAAGGCGGAACCTCTATAAATAGATTTGCAAATTCTTCTACCTTACTCTCTTTAATTTTCGTATATAGTTACTTGTTTGTGTTTATCGTAACTTGTTTCAGAGATTGTTTCAGAGACTAATTGTTACAAGAATTAAAAAGCAGAGACTAAATCAGAGACTAAAAGTTTTGCCCTATATTCTTGATTGAGCTTAACAATTGTTATAGAAATTAGACTTGTTTGCTTCCAAATTATCGATAAAATAATTTTATTAAAGTTATTATTTTAAAGATTTGAAAACCCATTTTAGTTTGATTAATCAAGTTGGTGAATTTGATAAAGTTTATTTAAAAGAATTTTTTTTAATATAACCAATTCACTCCCCCCAATAACCCCACCACCCCCCCCCGCGGTTATATTTTTGGGACCTACACCTTTAAAATCCAAGACACATGCTCACAGCATATCCTTAAGAATCTAAATGGTACGTTCAGACTGCTCGTCGGTTTGTGGTGATAAGCAGTACTAAAAACCACTTTAGTCCCTAAAGCTTGGTGTAAACTCTTCCAAAATCTCCCTACAAACCTAGTCTCTCGGTCCAACACAATAGTCACTGGAATTCCATGCAGTCCCACTACCTCCTTGATGTACAACTGTGTTAGCTTCTCCAGTTTGTACCCCATCCTGATCAGTATGAAATGAGCTACTTTAGTGAGTCTATCCACGATTACCCATATTGAGTCAAATCTATCTTTCGTTCTTGGTAGGGCTGAAACAAAGTCCATGGCAATGTGTTCCCATTTCCATTGTGGTATTGGTAGGGGCTTCAATTCACCTCTCGGTCTTCTATGTTCTATATTTATCAGTTGGCAGGTATGGCACTTTGACACATAATTCGTAATTTCCTTCTTCATATTATTCCACCAATATAGTTTCTTTAGATCCTGATATATCTTGTTACCTCCCGGATGGATGGAACAACTCGAATAATGAGCTTCCTTTAGCAATTCACTTTTAAGTTCTCCTTGCTCAGGTACACAAATTCTCCCTTTATATCTCATAACTCCCTCTTCATCTTCGAAAAATTCTGGAGCTTTACCGATTTCCAATCTTCTTCTGATTTCCAATATACTCAGGTTATCCACTTGATTGAATTTGATTCTATCAATCAAAGTAGACTGTAATTGTAACCTTGCCAATTTGGTTCCCACTTTTCTAATCACTATCTCAAGATCTAACTTCCTCATGTCTTCCAACAATGGTCGTTCCTTAGTGATTAAAGCAGCTAAATTTTCATTCCTCTTTTTGCTTAGGGCATCTGCCACTACATTGGCTTTTCCGGGGTGGTACTGAATATTTATATCATAATCTTTAATCAACTCTAACCACCTTCTTTGTCTCATATTTAAATCCCTCTGAGTGAAAATGTACTTCAAACTTTTGTGATCCGTGAAAATCTTACATTTCTCCCCATATAAGTAGTGTCTCCAAATCTTAAGAGCATGAAAAACTGCTGCCAATTCCAAGTCGTGAGTCGGATAGTTCTTTTCATATGGCTTCAATTTTCTCAATGTGTAAGCAATCACTCTTCCATCTTGCATCCAAACACACCCCAGACCTTGTATAGATGCATCACTATAGATGGTAAACTCCTCTCCATTGACTGGCAATGCTAAAACCGGGGCAGACACTAACTTTTCCTTTAGTAATTGGAAGCTTTTCTCACATTTATCATCCCAGACAAACTTTACGCCCTTTTGAGTCAATTTCGTTAATGCACTTGAAATCTTCGAAAAGTCCTCCACAAATCTCCGATAATATCCTGCCATTCCATGGAAACTTCTTATTTCTGTCGCGGTCTTAGGAGTCGGCCATTCCACTACGGCTTTCACTTTCTCGGGATCTACTGATATTCCATCCCCATTCACTATATGTCCTAAGAATGACACTTGATTCAACCAAAATTCGCACTTACTGAACTTGACATACAACTTCTGTTCTTGCAACCGATTCAAGACTGAATTAAGATGTTCCTCATGTTCTTCCTCTGTCGTGGAATATACTAGCACGTCATCAATAAACACCACTACAAACCAATCCAGATAATCTCTAAATACTCAGTTCATCAGATCCATAAACACAACCGGTGCATTTGTAAGTCCAAACGGCATAACCACAAACTCATAATGCCTGCATCTCGTCCTAAAAGCTGTCTTAGGAATATCCTCCGCTTTGATTCTTAGTTGGTGATATCCCTACCTTAGATCGATCTTAGAAAAGACTTTGGCTCCTGCTAACTGGTCAAACAAGTCATCAATTCTCGATAATGGGTATTTGTTCTTAATCGTCACTTGGTTCAACTCCTGATAATCTATGCACAGTCTCATACTCCTGTCTTTCTTCTTTACGAACAACACTGGAGCTCCCCATGGTGATACACTCAGTCTTATAAATTTCTTCTTGAGTAGCTCCTCTAATTGCACCTTCAATTCCGCTAACTCAGTAGGAGCCATTCGATATGGAGCTCTAGACTTAGGTATGGTACCAGGCACTAAGTCAATTCCAAACTCAATTTCCCTATCTGGTGGTAATCCTGGTAAGTCTTCTAGAAATACTTCCAAATACTCTCTTACAACGGGTATCTTTGTGGGATCTATCTTTGATTCATCGCCTATAATCACAGCTGCTAACACAGACTTCTCCCATAACTCGTATGTAAGTAAGGCAGGGGGTCTTTGAACTTCTAATTCATATGCAAACTTATCTCCTTCTAGATTGAATTCTAATACTAGATTTTTACAATCAACGATAGCCTGGTATTTCATCAACCAGTCTACTCCGAGGATTACATTAAAGTCAATCATCTCCATGACCAGAAGATTTACAGGTAAAATCCTACCTTCTATGATTACATCAACACTCCTATATATTCTATTTAATAAAGATCCACTCCCTAAAGGAGTATTTACAATTAAACTTCCAGACATACATTCAATATTCATACCACATACAGATGCAAAAACTTCTGATACACATGAAAAACTGGCACCTGTGTCAAACAAAACATAAGCGTTGTGTCCAAGGATAGAAAGCGTACCTGATATGGTGTCCACACTAGAGACGTTGTGATGCTGTAGGGCATAAATCTTAGCAGGGGCTTTCTGACCCTGTCTCCTCTGTGGTGCTCCCGACACAACCTGTCTCCCTATCTCCTTACAATCAGTGGCCTTGTGTCCCTTTTGTCCACATTTAAAACAGAAAATAGGTGGACCTGAAGGTCTCTCGGTGCAAAATCTCTGAATATGACCCGTCTTCCCACAATTAAAACAAGTTCCATCAGGCCACTTGCAATCTTTCATATCATGGGGTCCCTGGCATGTCATACACTTTCTATCAGCAATCGGTAGGAATGACCTAGTGGATGGGGTAAATGGCCTTTTCCCCTTGTCTTGACTAAGGAAAACAGCTGGCCTCTTGCCTAAAGCAGTCTAATTCTTTACATCACTCCTACCCTTGATTCGGTTCAAACCTTGTTCTATCATCTTAGCCTTATTAACCACTGCAGCATAGTTATTTAAGTCCATAAGATTGATCTGATACTGAATCTCTGGCTCTAAACCTGTGATAAACCTACTCATCTTAGCTTCCTCATTTTCCTTCAGGGGTTCAGGTAAAAACCTCATCAGACGATGCAAATCAGCCTCATAGTCTTCGACACTTAGCTTGCCCTATTGTAAACTGTAGTAGTCCTGGAGCATCTTCTGTTTTATACTATCGGGGAAGAATTCCCTATAGAAGGCTTACTTAAAGTTTTCCCAGGTGATCGGTCCAGTCATGTGCTTCTTGGTTCTCATCCACCAATTATTTGCTCATCTAATGAGCAAATAGGATGCATAGTCTACCTTCTTATTTTCAGGAATATCCAAGGCGGCGAAGGTCTTCTCTACCTCCTCTATCCATAACTGTGCCTCTAGGGGTTTTCCTATCCTAGGCTCAAGCTTGTAAACTAAGTCCATAAATTTGTTCAAATTTAGAGTATCAGCATTTCTGTTGGGAATTTACGATCCAAATCTGAATCGTGCAGCGGAAAATCGTTTTTTTTTTTTTTAAATTCCCAATCAGATCCAAGCGCTTCAATTAAATCAGAGAGAAAAGGGAATCGTGTACCTTTGTGGGGTTTCAGGGGATCAAAGGAGATGCAGATTGCTCCAACTCCCTCTACCGGTATCCGCACGAATGAATTGGATCTTCGTGTGTGCTAGCACGTCGAAAAATTTCGACCTTTGGGAATCCCTTACTCCCTTTTTCTAGGTTACGAATTTTTTTTTCTAAAATGACGGCCAGCGTCAGATGATCAAAAATTTTAACCTAGTAAAGAATATATATAGTGATATATATAAGGGTTATGTCTTTTCAAATTACCCCGATATATATAAGGGTTACGTCTTTTCAAATTACCCTGATATATATAAGGGTTGTGTCTTTTCAAATTATGTAGAAAGACGTATATATCCTTATTATCCGAATTTATTTATTTGTTAATTTTAATCTAATTAAAATTGACAAATAAATAATTAATCAATTCCCAATACAATTATCGAAGATCCATCTTATTCATTCTTTGTGTGTGACCCTGTAGGTTCACTTAAAATTGGTAGTAGCTCTTAAACATTTTTAGGACTACAAGACATAATTGGTCTCTAGCAAGACATTATGTCTACCCAATTTTAGTGAAGATCGATGATCCGACTTTACCTACTAACAGTTAGTCATTCAGTCCTTTTGTTACACGATATCTTATAATCAAACATAAGGTGTGGATCAAAACACTCTTATATTGTCTAATTGCTTATTTCTTGAATCTAGAGTTTGACTGACTTAAACAAATGATATTGATAACTCTTTATCAATTCATTCGAGCATGGCCATGCATTTCTCAGTCTTACTCATCAAGAGGCCTGATAGATATCTCTCTCAAATTAATGAGATGAACAAATCCCTTCACTAACACTCACATTCCTCTATATAACATATTGCATGCCCAAGTTTATTCTTACAATCATCCGATTAAAGATGATGAAGAGATGAATCAAAACATGGAAACTGCTATATAGGAATCCATGGTGCCATTAGGTCAAAGGACTAAAACAACATTGTAAATAAGAATACTTATTGCATTGATCCATACAGTATCCTTATAGTTGGTCAATCCAATACAATACACTCCTGTTTGTATCTATGTGCTGAATTGATATCCCATATCCATGATCAGTAAAACTTGATCATCATACAGCAATCATACTAGTCTTAATTCATTATCATTCCACATAATGAGTGACTAGGGATAATTTAGAATAAAGTTATAATTCGGCTTATGGTTCTACTATTAAAGTCACATACTTTAACAACATAAGGTATAACTAAATATTCAAGGAATAACATTACCAAAGTAAATAGGCCAAAATATCTTTGATAATTAAAATGACTTGATAACAAACATACAAATGATAAAGAATCCATATGGCCTAGGGCACATCACTAGTAATTTCCCCCTCGGTGACCTCCATTTCCATTATTCCCGTTATTCCTTTGGGCCTCTTGCCTTCAGGCCTCAGCATTGGCCTGCACTACTTGCATGTCCTGCCTCATAGTCTATTGTTGCTGGGTTAATACCCTTAGAAAAGCATTAACCGCTTGTATTAACTGTGCGGTGTCAGCTGGAGCTTGTCCTCCAGTAGCAGCATTAGGAGCCTGGGGTGGTGGTACTTCTCTAGGAGCTTGGTTCTGGTTATCAAGGGCTTGATTTTCATTCCTACTGCTAGAAGATCGAGTAACAGGGGCTTTTCTACGGGGCGGCATTCTAGGAAAAAGAAAGAAAAGATTCCTATAAGATTATAGAAAAGAAAGGAAAGGAAAACCTACAAAACTTATCAAACTTAACACTATTACTTGTAAAGATAAACATCTCCTAAATTCTACCCCTCTTATCATAGCTCACCGTCCTAAGGAATCAAAACCTAGTTTCTAACAAGATCATAAACCTAAAGCTCTGATACCAAACAAGTTGTAACGCCCTAAATCAAAGGCGTCTACAACTCGCCACGTGTCCTCTTTTCAAAGGCACATGCCAAGGCTATTACTAAACCATAATAGATAAAACATCATCAAAACTCTCTAAAATAAACATCTTCAATATAAAATTTCATAAAAGTTGTTCCACTACATAATCCGATAACTAAAGATATTTGAAAACATAAGAACATAGAAAGTCTTTACAAATAAAACTTCCAATGAAACTAATCCATCAAAATAAAGTCTCTATTAAAATAAAAGTACTCATGAACGTCTCCATCCAAATCCCTAATGATCGTCTAGATGGTCATCTATACTATCGTGCTCCCAGTCATCAACATATATCATATCCCGATAAATCATATATAATAGGATCATCACCTGCACCTGTAAAAATAAAGGATTGAGCACAAAGGCCCAGTACATCCAAACCACAAGCACATGCACATGATCATACATAACACAATATCACATACAACTTATAATTTTAATGCAACAAGCACAAATTAATTTATCTTTTCATTAGCCTGTAACCAACACAGTTTAGGAAAACTCATGATATAAACCCAAACCCGGAATAACTCAGATCCCGAAACACATATTATAATATATACATATATACAGTTTGCATGCTCAGCCAAAGCTCGAAAGCACGACTCCTAATCTACCAGAATCATCTCCAAGCACGAGTCCACTTGGGACAACCTCACACAAGGATCATCAGGTTGTCTCACTAGAGATCACGCTCCACCATGGCCTCGCCATGAGTTCTACTCTAGTCGAAACCACTCACAACCAACACTCAATTTCAATTAAGGTCGTATATTCGTTAATCAGGTTATAAATTCTAAACCTATCACGCATAAGCAGCAAACAAGGTAAAGACGTACCTGGATTTGCTTCCAATCCAAATCTACTCAACAGAAACTTTAATTGAAATGGAACCCTAATCTCATAATACTCCTGTATATCAATATATGTCACAATTAAAATTGAATTGTAATCATGATGTCAAACCCAACCCTAATACCATAACCCTAACCAAATCTTAACTCACCTGTTAATTTTGTTTTTACTTCACAGAAACCCTAACATAAATTTCTCCTCAAATCTTCCTTGATCTCCACAATCCTTCACAACATACATATATATATATATAATCGTCTATGAATAGATCCCTTATAAAGGTTTATAACTTTGAATCTATAGAAATAGGGCAAATTCATACATACCTATAATTTGCAGAACTTGATTGAAATCAGAAACCCTAATTCTTTAAATCTTTCTCCTATCACAATTAATACCATCATCATGACATGTTTCCTAATAATCTATGAATTACAAAGATTAGGTTAGAGATCTTACCTTCAATTGGATTTGAATCTTTATTCTCCAAAACTACTCTAGTATTTCGCTTCTAGATTTTGAATCTCCTTCAATCGATATATAAAAACTGGAATTAGACTATCTACCTAAAGGAAAGGAATTGAAAAAGAGAGAGTTTAGACCCACATATCTTAATTTTGGCTGAGAAGAAATGTGGGAAAACTTATGGGGTCTAAAGCCTATTTATAGAGAAAATGTTTTAGGAAAAACGCTACCCTACATCATAAATTAATGAAGATTTACTATTGTTGGCTATCATTAATGAAAACGTAACCCTACGTCATAAATTAATGAAGATTTTCTTTTTTTTTTTTTTTACCATCATTAATGTGAGAGATGATTTTATATCTCATTTATTAGGGTTGGCCAAATAACTCTCTTCTTTAATAAATCATTATATTACCATTTTACCCTTCATTATGATTTATTTATTTGTATATTACAGAAATGATTGATCGAACAATTCTATCGATCAGGTTTTAAAAATTCCTTACTATATCTTCTATATTATTAAGAGAATATAAGAAATTTTGGCAAGTTACATTGATTTCACTAACATTGCAGGATTAGGAAAATTTAATGAGTCATCAACTGCCAAATCTTAGGATGATTTACGAAATATTTTGACATTTTAAGAGAAAAAATTTTGTATTTATATATTTAAATGAAATTACAAATTATAGAGAAATAAGTATCTCGTAAAAGAGATTACAAATATAAAAATAGATTTACGTATGATTATGAAATATGACCTATAAAGAGTAATAACTATGAACCAATTGAGAAATATAAGACTTTGAATAACGGCATAAAATAAATATGTTTGAATGAACTTTCTTTCTCTTCTTTTTTTTTTTTTTTTTTTTTTTTTGCATTATGTTTGAATGAACTTTGATGTACAATTAAGACATATATGTCATTTTATAAAATTTATAAACTTTTTGCAAAATAATGAAAAATTAAGAAGTTAGAAAGAATGTATGTGAAATAAAGCCTACAATATAGAAAAAATTGCTAAAACACCCCTTAAACTTTAGGGGTAGCAAATTGATCCCAACATACTTTGAAAATGTGTTTTCTATCCCATTATCTATAAACAATTAGCACTATTAAGAAATTTTTTCTCTTTTTCTTTTCCATATAAATGTCATACAAAAATACCGTCAGGATTAGTACAAATGTTATACTTCTTGGAAAAAAAAGTACAAATATCCTTAACAATACTAATTATTTATAAATTAAGGAGTGAAAAAAAAAACGTTTTCAAAGTATAAGGATTAATCCACCTTATCCTTAAAGTTTAGAAGATATTTTTGCAATTTATGCTAAAATATATTGCTTAATCCATGAATTGAAAAGATATTGGACAATGTTTTAGGCAATATAACCAGCCTTGAGAATTGCTAAGAAATGGAGAATATTTTTACAAGCATTTACCATCATGTCCCATTTATACAATGTACGAAAGTTAAAGCTTTCTTGAGAAGTAAGGAAAAGTGTTTTCATTCTGTAAACACCAGAAGTTATAATGAATACTATGCACGAATACTATGGAAAATTCTATAATTGTGTCACGTTTTTTTATACAATCAATCCATTGGTTATTTAGTGGTACGTATTTATATCTAACAGTGATTACACTACCTGTTGAGAAGAGGTAAGGGACCGCTATCTCCATTGAAGGGCCGATAGAACTCCAGTAAGTTTGATAGAAAATTCCTAGAAAACCATCCGGTCCGATAGGTTTAAGTCCACCCAACTGAAACACAATGGTTTTTACTTCATCCTCATTAATCAGTGGACAAAGTTCCCTATTCATTTCAACTGAAACCACCTCTTAAATCCAATCCAAACAAGTATTCCAGTTTCTTTTATGGGCCAACTGTGAATAAATTCTGAAAATAAGAGGAAAAAAGTTTACTGATCTCCTTTTCAAATTCCACCAAAATACCATCTCCTCTATTCATCTTTAGGACTTTATTTTGATTGCTTCTATCAATGGTAGAATGATGAAAGAAATTTGTATTATTATCACCATATAAAAGCCAATTACCTTAGACCTTTGATGCCAATAAATCTCTTCCTTTCCTCATAACTCATCAATTTCAGCCTGGATTTTTTCCTCTTCTTCCAAAATAGTGTCTTTAGGGTTAATTTGTAAACTTTCCAACTTCTTTTTTAGATCTTCAATGAGTCTTTTGTTGTGTGGAAATTTTTATTTACTCTAAGAACTTAAATGCTTGTTGCATTCATCAAGGTCTACCATTACTTCTACCAAGGTACACACTATACCTCCTTCCTCCTAAACTTTATTAATAATGTCCCTACTCTCCTCAAAAATCTTCCATGAGTTCTCAAAATGAAATTGTTTATTCCCTTTCATATCATAGAAGCTTGAGTAGATAATCAATGGCGCACAATCAAAACCTAAAATAGGCTCATGAAAAACCTAAGATTTTGGAAATTTTTCGGCCATGAGGTTGAAACCAAACCTCTATCAAGCCTTTCTCTCACCAAATGTTCATCACTTTTATTGTTAGTCCATGTAAACATTGGCCCTTTGAAACCTAAATCAATAAGACCAACTTGATTGATCATATTATTAAAAGTGGACAATTGTCAGCTATCACGTTGACAACCTCCTTATTTTTTTGTGACATCCGAAATATTATTAAAATCGCCAACGGAAAGCTATGGTCCCTTCACTATCTTAGAAAAATCAATTAGAATCTCCCACAGCTGGAGCTTACTCTTGAAATCTATAAGCGCATTACACCAGGTAAACTATCCCACTATAGTAAAATCATTCCAGCATACTTCACTATGAATATACCAACTACAGCTATCAATTGTGTTAACTATGACATCATCACTTTATCAAAGCAATAGACCTCCACTTAAACTTTAGGTGTAACTAAAAAAGACCCTGAGTAGCGAATTTTGTTCCTTACTCTATCCATCTTTGTACTTTTATTTTTAGTTTCCATCAAGAACACTAAGCATGAATTATATTTATATACTAGGTCATTTAGTAGACAAATTGTCAAGGCTGACCTAAAACCTTAACAATTATGAGATAGATGTATCATGGCCCCTGTGTGGCTGTTATGGGCCAGCTACCACCACCACCACTACCATTATTATTTTTTACAGAAATTGGAGCATCAAACAGAACTTCCTATAGAAAAGTTCATCTCCTCCTCTGTTTTCTTCCTTCAAAATGGTGGTTTTTTTCATTACTCTCTTCCTAGTGACTTTCTTGACTATTTTAACTTTAGCATACTCTTCTTCTTTCTAAACCTCAATACTAATTTTTAGCTTTTTCTCCATAATTTTAGGTTCAAAATGATTAGATCTTTTCAAACTCAACTTGTTCAAAAGAGGTACGAATGGTAGGACATCTTGAGTTTGACCTCCTTTTGCAGAATGCTCTCTAATGCTATGACCTACTTGATTTTCTTAGGGGATCAACCCCTTAACAACCGATACTTCATCATCAGAAGGTATCATGACAAAATAAGGTGCAAAACATTCACTCTATTTTTCCTTAGGGACAAAATTCTGGTCAGCTTCAAATTTGGTAAGAGAAAAAGTAAAGCTAACTTCATTTGTGGTTTCTATGGACTTAGAGGATTGCATGTTGGTTTTGTTTTAGGGGGATTGATAGAAGGAATTTTTTGGCTCAAAGAAGTGATAAAAATTGCATGGTTATGGTTAAAGGAGAGGGTTAGTGTAGAAGGTGTATCAATGTTTAAGGGGTTAAGGGGAGATGGGAATGTTAGGTTTTTTGTGGTGATAGGGGAAGAAAAACCATCGTATAGGTGTGTAAGTGGAATGTCTGGAGATTATAT
The DNA here is from genome assembly GCA_024138025.1 of Combretum micranthum. NCBI lineage: Eukaryota > Viridiplantae > Streptophyta > Magnoliopsida > Myrtales > Combretaceae > Combretum > Combretum micranthum. The sequence goes on along the minus strand of JAMXBD010001118.1, from coordinate 229,720 downwards.
TTGGGTTAAGTGTTTGAGGTAACAATTAAAGGGAAGTGGGGTATCGAGTTTTCAAGGATGATAGAGGTAGATTTGTCAAGGGAAGAAACAGCATGGTGTTGCGTGTTTAGGTATTGTGGTTGGGTTAAGTGTTTATGTTTTCACTCCTTTATGTTTTGATTGGACTTATTAATAGACACAATGTTGTTCTCACATGAGCCATCCATTTTTGAATGAAAATGTGCAAATTTTCCTTATTCCCCTACATCTTTTTACTATCTCTAAACTATCAACTCGTATTTTCCAAGGCAGGAACAGGATAAGCCCTTAAAGAGTTATTAAAAAGTTTGTTAACACCCATCTCAAATTCACACAATTTATGACATGTCTAAGTCGCCTACAGTTGAAAAAAAAAAGAGATCCTTTCATATTTGAAACTGGCCTAATACTAACTACCCTATTTTCCATTTAGCCATGTTCCAATTTTCAATGGTAGTTTAGAGTGAAATTTCACTTCAACTCTAAGAAAACTTCTCCGAAAACCCAATCTAGATCTAGTAGGCTCTATTTCCAAATCCATTCCAACTAAAGCACCCAGTTTATTATCATTTGAAATGGACATGTTGTCACGCCCCAAATAGGTCTAGAGCGCCAACAGTTCCGCTACCTATAATACTTAAGCGTTATATGTAAAAACTATCCTTAACTAAGTGGTTTCTAACAAATTTTAAATTAAGAAATCCTTCTTTAAATTTCATAAGTAATAGTGAATAATCTCTTGATAATACATTAAAAACTTCATAATATGAATAACACTTAGATTAATGACAAAACAATGTCCAATGCCTCTAAACATCTAGCTCGTCGAGTCTCTCACCAATATTCAATCCAAAGCCCAATACAATAGCAATACATGCACATACGATATGATCACACATTCCTATTTTAATGCACATGAAACAATCATCAAGTTATATATTTAATTAAAGTGGAGCAAATCAACAATGGAGCAATCACACTTCGACAATAAGATAGGGAACCTGAGGATCTTAAGTAACAGCAATTACTTAGGGGTTTGATATAGATAGGCCGAATATCTATATCTCATATCTCTAACAAGTAATAGTTTCTTCTAAGGGTTACAACCATTACACATCTCTACTTATTTTAGTCCATCACATTGTTTACTTTAACGGAGCTCACGATCCTAAATTATACAAGTGTAACTTCTCACAAATATAAGTAGATGTTATCCCGCTACCATTTCCCCTATCAACTACCTACTGAGCCATCCCCAGTGGCCTAAGCACCTAACTACTGTGTTTGCATCACCTAACAAGGTTATCCCGCTCGGCCTAGGTCTAAGAATGACCACACACAATTAATCACTCAATTATTATTAGCCGTCTTTAAGTATTAATTCATTTAGGAATGTCTATCCTAATCAAGTAACATGCATGTCACTGTGTACATGTACTCATGTAAGAAATCTTGCCAAAACAGATGATAGAATATCCACAGAACGAAAATAAGTAAGCAAGTAATGTAATAAATTTTAAGTCACCAACTCTATTATTCGTCCCCAATTGATTAACTATTAATAAATTATAACTCTAAGTTTTACATATTATCTATTATATTTAAAATTCCTTAATTTCCTATTTAGATTATTAACTTATAAGTAATTATTTATATACATTTTATTAAATTATTTCTTAGAAATGAAATAATTAATTATTCGTCTAAAAATTCCATATTTTAATATGAATATATATATATATATATATATTACTTTACAATCATCCCTTGCTTATTTGATTAGAAATAATTTCTTATTAATTTTAATTTTTCATTTTCTATAGAAAATTAAAGTGCAACTTAACTCTAAATATAATCTTTGATCACATCATTCAATCATTGATCCTAAATCATCATTAATGTATTTATTTGATGTTATTTAACTTAGTTTATCCTTAGATCTATAATTTACAAATCAAATCATCAAGATTTACTCTCACATCTATAGATCTAATAATATAACCTATGGTTTCATTATTCAAGCATCAATCACAACTACATAAACACATGAATTAAAGATTATAAGTTAGATTACTTACCTATGAAGAATAAGAATACATTTAAACCACTACTACCACTAATTAAGGAATTATTTGTTGTGGAAACTTCTCAAGCACACCTTCTCCCTCTTCTTGGTTTTTGATTATCCTATGATAAATTTTCTATTGGTATTGTCATTAAAGGATTGGGGAAACTAGGAAATTGTTCCTACCCTGTTCTCTTGATTTTTCTTGTGTAGACCTCTAAATCCTAAAGAGAAAGTTGTTTGTGTTTTTTCTCCTAAAAGAAGTTTAGAGAGTAGTAAAACTTATTGAAGAAGTTTTGAGAATGAGGAATGAGAGGAAAGAGGAAACTAAGGCTTTTATATGAGAGAGGGATGCCTTAAATGTATAAATTATACATTTGGGATATAATTTACTTGTATGCCTTCATGACTTGTATTGATTAAGTAAGTTATTACCTAAAATCCTTTTTACGCCACTTCGTCTGTTTTATGATATGTGACACATATTTGTTAATATTTCCCTTTTTAAATTACTCTCTTGTAAATACTATATTCGTAATTTTTTTGCTACTTTATTTATTCTTACAACTTTCCTATTATATTTATTGAATACTACTATTATTTCTATTGATTATTAATGTGTATATATATATTTTTCCCCAACATAATTGTTATTGACTATAAATACTATTTTTTTATTTACTTGTGAGAAATTTTCGAGATATTTCACATGTGATCAAGTTGCAAACCATGGATTTTCAACCAAAGTGTTATAACGCTAAAATCTAAATCTTCAATTCTTTTATTCGATTTCCATTCCTCTAAAACCAAAAGATTGCCCATTACTATCTAAGGGCCTTCGTCAACAACATCTGCAACATTCTTATCAACAAAACCAAGAATAAAAAGACTTAGACCCACAAGAAAGTTTTTCACTTCACCAGACATTTTCCAAGAACATTTGAGAATATTAATAACACCGATTTTATTCAAAGATTTATTTGAAAGCACTTTTCCAATCATCAAAAACTCACTACTAATATTATTTTCTGCATCTTCCCCCAAATCCAGGTTAGCCATGCATAGAAGATCTATCAAACTTAAAGGAGTTCCCATGTGCTTCACTGGATCCAACAACAATGTTCATGGAGTTGAAAGAAAACTAGGTTTATTAGAAAAGAGACAAAGCAAAGACGCACAGAAAAGACACAGAAAGAAGCCACACAGATAAAAAGGAACATAAGATTGAGGTAAGGAAGAAGCAAAAGAAAAATGGAAAAAGAAAGAAAAAGACCAAGCTAAATAAAAAAACCAAATAAAAGAGAGAGTTATATGATCACTAGGAATGGAAGAATATATCGGATATTCATTGGCATGATTCAATAATATGATTCATACACGATATAGCATAGAAATTATGGATGATGTAAAAGATATGATTATGAAGATTAGATATGAAGATTATTATGTTGCTGTGTTGTTTTCCTTAGTTTACTTAGATAGCTAGATTTTACTTTAGTTAGATACGTGTTTTGTATTTATTAGAGAGAATAGATGTTTTTGTTAGACTTTTAGTCATTGTATATATAGTGTTCTATTGTTCATTCTTTTTAGGTATTCTATACACGAACCAACTTTTCTGAAACAAATAGATCATTTTACTTTCCTTTTTTTCTGTTTGATTTTTTCTTCTTCAGTCAAGTACAGATACGACCAGATCACATATGGTATCAGAGCAAGTAGCTCTTCCAATCCCTGATTTCCTTTTTGAGTTTTTTTTTTTTTTGAAGAATGGAATTATAAATAAATAGAGATAGAGCTAATATGGTAGATCAATCGATTTTCGATCCTCTTTTTCTCTTTGGATCAGATAATCCAGGCGTGAGCATAGGAAACATATTGTTCAATGGTAATAATTTCTTGTCATGGAGTAGATCTGCAAAAATGATGCTAGGTGCAAAGTTGAAATTAGGGTTTATCAATGGTACTTTATCTAAACATAATGAAACCTCTCCTAATTTAGTTAAATGGACTAGATGTGACTATATAGTATACTACTAGGTCTTAAATTCGATGACAAATGATTCATCACTAATTTTTCTTTATAGACAATCCGCATAAGAATTGTGGAACAAGATTGTAGAACAATATACTGTTGCTAGTGGTCCATTGATTTTCCAATTGCAACATCATGAGATTTGTAGCATGAGACAAGAAAATCAATCTGTTGGAGTTTACTATAATAAATTGAAATGGTGCTGGGATGAATTGTATGCTTTACATGCTTATCCTGTTTGCAATTGTGGTCGTTTAGATTATTGTACTCGTCATTTGAGAGAAAGAGTTTTAGAATTTGAATCTCAGAGCAAATTAATTCAGTTTCTAATGGGATTGAGTGAACACTATGAAGCTGTCAGAAATTAGATCTTATCTATGGAACCCTTGCCCTCATTGAATAGGGCTTTTCATTTGGTGTAACAAGTGGAAAAGCAAAGGCAAGTGACGGGAATGATCAATTTCAATTCTGATATGGCAGCTTTTAATTCCGGCAGAACAGATAATTAAGCTTTCTCTAATAGTAAAAGGAAGGGTAAGAGAATGTATTGTAGACATTGTCGGAATGAAGGACATGTAATTGAAAATTGTTTTGAATTGAAGGGTTATCCTGATTGTTACAAAAAAAAGAGATTTGATAAAGGAAAGCAAGTTAATGTTACTGTTGCCATAGCTAATGAGACAGTGTTTAAGTCTCCTTTTGATCAGTGTTTGAAATTTGATGCGAAAAGAATTCTATTGATAATACTCCTAATAAAGCTTACGGTGGTTTTAAGATGATTGATAAACAACTTCTTCAAAGTATGTGTGAAGAAATGATGAGAGTGATGAGTGAGAAATATTCAAGCCCAACATCTTTCGTCAATACTATACAATTTGTAGGTAACATTGTTCTTCCTTTTGTTTTGGCGCTGAGCATAAGAATCGGGATTTTTGGGTGGTTAATTCTAGAGCAACTGACCACATGACACCATACTCACATATATTACATAATGTCCAGGTCCTATCATCACCTATTCTCATTAAATTGCCTGATGGTCAGATACTTAAGGTTGACAGAATTGAATATGTTCAATTGACACCAAAATTATTGATTAACCATGTGTTTCTTATTCCCAACTTCACACGCAATTTTCTTATTTGTTCAACGACTAACTCTGCTCATTTTATAACTGCTATTTTTTATTGTTCCTCATGTACTTTTCTGGGCCTGAATAGTAAAAAGCCAATTTCTACAGCCAGAGTCAAGGTGGACTGTATGTGCTTAAGACTAAAGTTTCATCTAGTCATATTGTTTCCTCCATTTTGTCTTTGTCTAATGTTTTTATTATTTCTACTACTTGTGTTGATTTAGATCATGTAAAACTTTTACATGCTCATTTAGGTTATACATCTCTTTCAAAACTAAAACACTTAGTGAATTGTAAAGATGTTACTTCAAGTGACTTCATTTGTAATGCTTGTCAACAATCAAAATTTCATAGGTTGTCTTTTTCTCGAAATACCAGTCATTCATCCCTTGCTTTTCAGCTATTACATGTGGATATTTGGGGTCCTTGTCATGTTCCTTCAATTTCTAGTGCTAAATACTTTTTGACCATTTTAGATGATTTTTCTTGGTCTACATGGGCTTTTCTAATGCATTACAAGTCTCAAACTTGTTCTTTACTTTGTAGATTTTTTACTTATGTTTCCAATCATTTAAAAATTACTCCTAAATTTGTTGGTACTGATAATGGGGTTGAGTTCATTTCGAATGAATGTCAAACTATGTTTCATAGCCTTGGAATAGTACATCAAAGAACAATTATTTATACACCACAACAAAAGGGTAGGTTGAGCATAAACATAGACATCTCTTGGAAGCTGCTAGAGCCTTAAGGTTACATGCAAATTTACCTAAACGTTTTTTGGGAGAGTGTATTCTTACAGCCACATACGTCATCAATAAGATGTCTATGGCTAAATTAGATTGAAGTCTCCTTTTGAAACGTTGTTTGGTATTGCTCCTTTATATGATGATATTAGAGTAATGGGTTGTTTATTCTATCTGGGAAATACTTCACCAAATCTTGACAAATTTGATTCAAAAAGTTTAAGATATATATTTTTGGGCTGTGAACGTGGACATAAAGTTTTCAAGGTATTTGATCTTGATGCCAAGAAATTTTTGATCAGTTGTGATGTTGTCTTTTTGAGAATGTTTTTCCTTTTTGTTCTTCTCATGATTCAGATTCTTTTGAAATTCCTGGTCATACACATTCAACTTTACCTCATGTGAGTTTTGTTGATGAGTCTCCTTTAAATCATTATATTGTCCTTGCTTGTAATGATAATACGAATGATTTCACTACTTCTGGCTCTTTATGGCATTTAAGTCTTGTTTCTCATCCGCCTACATGGCTTCATGACTTTGCACATGCAATTCATTCTAGCTCCTCTGTTTTAACAAGTTCTTTTTCTTCATCCTCACCTTATCCTTTATCATTCTTGCAACAATTTAGTCATTTTCCTAGTGACTATGTAGCCTATTTAGCTAATGTTTTACTCACTCAAGAACCCTCTACTTACTCTGAAGCTACTCAACATAGGGAGTGGATTAATGCCATGCAACAAGAGCTTTTAGCTCTTGAGTCTAATGATACATGGAACTCACTACTTTGCATAAGGGTAAGAAAGCTATAGGCTCTAAATGGGTGTTTAAATTGAAGTATAGGCCTCATGGTAGTATTGAAAGACCTAAAGCAAGGTTAGTAGCTAAAGGGTTCACTCAGATTGAGGGAGTGGACTATCATGATACTTTTTCACCGTTGCCAAATTGAGTACTGTTCACATTCTTCTAGCTGTTAATACTAAACCTCATTTGGCCCATTCATCAAATAGACATCAACAATACTTTTTTACATGGCTGTTTGGATGAAGAAATTAACACCCTCCCACCACAAGGTTATTCTAAAGCTAAAACTAATCAATTGTGTCATCTTAAACAGTCCTTATACAGTTTAAAGCAAACTTCACGTCAATGGAATATTGAAATATCCTCTTTTCTTATTGATCAAGGATTTTTCCAATCACCTCATGATCATTCATTGTTTACTCAATTTTCGAATGCAAGTTCTATTGTTGTTTTGCTCTATGTTGATGACATGCTTTTGACAAGTTCTAATATTTTTGGTATTCATTCTTTGAAGGCATCTTTATATGCCAAGTTTACCATTAGGGATTTGGGTTTAGCTAAGTTCTTTCTTGGTTTAGAAATTTGTCATGTTGATCATGGTTTGTTGATTAATCAACATATATTTCTTGTTGATATTTTATCGAATGCTGGTCTTATTGCTACATGACCTACTCTTACTCTTTTTCCTAGTGGCTGTGTTTTACATTCTGATGATGGTGAATTTCTCTATAATCCGTCCTTTTATCGAAGACTAGTGGGCCGACTGTTGTATCTTACATTAACCAACTAGAAATTAGCTATGATGTTCATTGTTTGAGTCAATTTTTAGCACAACCATGCACTCCACATTTACATGCTTTGTTTCATGTCCAGAGATATCTTAAGGGTACTCTTATTCTTGGTTTTTTTTATTCTTCTTACCCTTCTTATCAATTATCGAGTTTCTTTGATTCTGATTGGGGAAGTCATTTGCTGGATCGCAAGTCTCTTACTAGTTATTGTGTCGTGATTGGGAATGCCTTAGTTTCTTGGAAGACTAAGAAACAAGCCATTGTTTCCACTTCTTCTTCAGAAGCTGAGTATAGGAGCATGGTTGCTGTGGTTAACGAACTCTTATAGACGTCTTATATTCTTCGTGACTTGCATTTACCTGTTTCATTGCCTATTCCTCTTTATTGTGACGACAAATCCACCTTGTTGATTGCATCCAATCCATGTTTGCACGGTAAAAAGCACACCGACATTGACATTCATTTTGTTCGTGATCATGTTCATACTGGTTTTCTCTCTCCACATTATGTTGCTTCTTTTGATCAACCAGCATACTTGTTCACAAAGTCATTATCTCAACAACAATTGTTCTATTTGTGTTCTAAGTTGAATCTGAAATGTGATCCAACTTGAGGAGGGGATATGAAGATTATTATGTTTTCGTGCTGTTTTCCTTAGTTTACTTAGACAGCTGGATTATACTTTAGTTGGATACATGTTTTATATTTATTGGAGAGAATAGATGTTTTTGTTAGACTTTTAGTTGTTGTATATATAGTGTTATATTCATTCTTTTTAGGTATTCTGTACACAAATCAACTTTTCTAAAATAAATAGATTAGGTTACTTTCCTTTTTTCTCTATTTCGATTATTCTTCTTCGATCATGTACAGATTCGACCAGATCTCATATGATGTAAGATGTTGATAGGTAATGATGTAATATTTTGTAATAGAAGACTTGATGCAATGTGTGAAGAATTAAAAAAAAATCAAAACCATAACAAATCACAAAGATGTGGGACCACTCTTAGCAAAAAGAGGATTTTCTCTCACTAACTTGTAAGAGAGACAACTTCATTTTGACAAAAGCTTTTAAGTTAGGTGACTATTAATCATTTTAAGCTCATAAGTATCTTTTTTTTTTTTTTTAATGAAGTTGATGTTAATGTGAATAGGAAATGTGTGTGTGTGTGTGTGTGGAATCAGATGTTTACTTGGATATGATGAGCAATTGTTTATCCCTAAATTCTTGCAAATTCTGAGCATGATATCATCAAGCAATCATAAGATTAATCAAAAAATAAAATAAATAGTAAAAGTATATGATGGCACAACAAGATCATATATTATTATCACACTTCAAAATTAGAAGATGTAAAAGGACTACTACATACTAAAATTCACAAGTAATACATACATAATGTGTTAGAGTCTCTTAAAATTGAACCATCATATAATCATTGTAATCCCCAATAATTCATAGGAATCAACTATTTATGCTAGAAGATATGACGCATCACTAAGGTAAAGTTGGTTAAACTGCCATGGATTGAAATTTATTTATTTATTTTTTAATTCTCCCACCTATCCTAATCCAATCTTCCTTAAACATTAATTAGTTGAAATCGCTAATACGTATCGAAAGCAAGTTTTTATAGCTTGCTTTGAACTCTTAATTGATAATAGTAACTATCTTTATGGGGATTGAAAATTAATCATCTTTATTTGAGCTTAGGAGTCTCCTAAATCAAATCTTTCAATTCATTTTATATATATATATATATATACATATATACATAGATATATATAAGGAGGAAGGAATGTCTAATTTGGTACATAAACTTTGACAAAAATGTTAATTAGGTACATAAACTTTAAAAAGTCCAACCTAAATGACCTTTTTATATCCCTAAATACTATCCCACTTAATTTCGTTAATTCATTTGCTTGACACATAGCAATTACTTAAAGATACAATGAAATGTGGGGCAGTGTTAAGGGAAACAAAAAAGTTCAATTGAGCATGAAATTTGACTTTTTAAAATTTAGGTACCCAATTGACCTTTTCATCAAAGTTTAGGTACCAAATTGAGCATTTTTCTTATATATGAACTAAACTCTAAAGGTTCCATCACTTGACCTAATTAATAGTAGACTTAATTCAATATTTTAACATAATAAATTTAACGAACACATAAACTAATCTCTAAATTTTACTAATGTGTACAAAAGCATGAATTGATGCAAATTATTTTATGAAGTTAAATTGACTCCATTGTGATTTTTCCCGACATGATATTACTTTGTATTGTAAAAAATTAGTATTACCTAGAAGGCCTTAGGATTTGAGTAGGAGGATGCTATCTAAGCACTTTTACAAGGGTGTTTATAGGGGGGAGGGGAGGGTGGGTGTTAAATGCCATCCACCTATTTGTTTCTAGAGGGAAGGATAAGAGGAAGGAAAATGAATATAGTATTTTTTTCTAGGTCTTACCGCTTTTTTGTTCCCTCTAAAAGGAACAGAATTAAGAAGGAAAGGGAAATTTTTTTATTGTTACTCTTATGCCCTTCTTTTTGAAAATTACTTATTATCTTTTACACTTTGTTTGACATAATGAAATAAATTAAGAAGAAAAAATTGTGTAAGGAAAGAAAATAGAGGGAATGAATTAGGGGCATATAAGTAATTTAAAATTTATCAAATTTTCTGTTTTATAATAATTAAGATTACATCAATTTCCATCGTCTTTATTATCCAGACATATAAAAATATTTAAATTCTCTAATAATTCATCCCCTCGACCTTCTTTCCTTCCATAATCTTTTCTTCCTAATTAAATCCATCATGCTAAATAAAATGTGAAAAATAATAAATAGTTTAAAAAAGAAAGGTATAAAAGTGATTTCAAAAAATTCTCCTCCTTTCCCTCCTAATTCTCTCCATTTTAATGGGATAAAAAATTATGGGACCCAAGGAATATACTACATTCATTTTCCCTCGTGTTGTTTTTCCCTCTCAAAACAAACAAAGGGATGACATTCAATCCCTCTCATTTCCTCCCTTCCCAATTCCCTTCTACTAAACATAGTGTTAAGGGCATATAAGTAATTTATCATTATATTTGATTTTGTCTTTTATAATAATTAATGTTCTATTCATTTCCCTTTTATTTTTCAAACACATGCAAAGATTTAAATTATCCAATAATTCTTCTCCTCTGTTTTATTTCCTTTCACGATCTTTTTTTTTTCTAATTTATTTAATCATGGTAAACAAAGTATATATTTTGTTTTTTATGTTATAATGCTAATACTTCCAACTGTATCCAAAAGTGAAAAAAAAAAAAAATTTAGTAGATCCATGCATCATCTCCATTTTTTTTCCTTCATAATTAATCAACCTCTTGTCCAATTGTAACAATCCCTTTACTTGATGAGGGGAGTTGTTGTTCATTTCATTTTTTTTTCTATATAAAGCTTGCTATCACCCAAAATAATAAATGACATTTCATGTCTAGGCATAATTTGTCATTTTATATTCTATTTTTAAGCTTTGTTATAAATATCACCAATATAATTTTTATCTCTCTATAATAAATAAAAAGCATACTATAGTTATTTTATTTTTATTCTTATAATTCTTTATTTTATTTTCATACCAATTAAAATAGACATATAATAACAACTCTATTATATTTTTTTTGGATTAGAATTAACCCATTCTCATATGACTAGGGATGTAAACGGGTCGGGTTCGGGTCGGGTCATCCTGTCCCAAACCCGACCCGATTATAAATTGGGTGTCCCAGAACCCGACCCGACCCGATTATTTAGGAACCCGCCCCGACCCGAACCCGACCCGTTTAATATATTACATAATCAAATGCATCATTTTATTATTTCATTAAATTATTATTGTAGTGAGGCATGTTGAGGAGGGTAAAAATTTCAATGGAGTTGATAAAAATCCTAATTTTTATTTTAAAAAATTAGAAAACGTTAAAGACAGGTAAAAAATTATTAAACATGAAAATTGAATATATAAGATGAAGTCAATAACTCAAGACATGTCATTGCCTAAAATTATTAGAAGACTTACATATCTATATATATATATATATATATATAATACATCTAACTCATAATAATAATAATAATAATAATAATGACACTACACGACGATTTATATATTCTTGATTTATTTGTCATTATATATATATATAATATCTATTTTTTCTGAGAAAATTAATTTTTATACTTTGTTGTGTTGCATGGAAAAGAAATGAATTTTGAAAAAGTGGGGAAGGTTGCACATGAAAACCGATTTTCTCTGGATAATTGGTCACTGATTATTAATTGTAAATATAATTTATATCCTATCATGTGACTCAATACATGAATAACAAAATAATTATATGAAAAGCATCATTCAACTAATGAATAAGTAAATTCCTTAAACTAAAATTTTTAATTTTTTTAAATTAAATCGGGTCGGGTTTTCCCAACGGGTTATGAGTACAACCCAAAACCCGACCCTAAACCCTATAGGGTCTGACCCTATAGGGTTTTTAGCGGGGCGGGCGGGCGGGTACCCTATAACGACCCGCCCCGTTGCATCCCTACATATGACGAAGTGAACGATACCTAAAAAAATATTTCATCTTACCAGTGACACAAGCAAACAAAGTTGAAAAAAAAAACCCCAAAAGTCATATATTTTAGAAAAATATTATGACGTGATTGCAAATTTAGCAAGTTTAATGATTGAAGTATTGAGGTAAACATCACTCACAAAATTTAAGGGAATAACGTCCACATAAATTTTGCTATCCCCACCAGCCATACCGACATGTCTACCAAACCAAACACCATACCGACGTGTCCAGCAAACCAAAGACACACACATATGCAATCAATATCAAATATAAAAAGTAGATCGTTTGCATGAATGAGTTCAAACATTGGAAGTCTATTTAAATTTCAACATATATTTGTATAAAAGGTTTATATTATACTAATGTTTACTTACTCCGTTGGTTTAATATATCTGGGTATACTAAAGAGATGAACATTATACGGTCTCAAAGCACTAATACTATTATTACTACTACTACTACTATTATTTGAGTTAATTAATTAATCCGCTTGTGGATGTCACTATTAGGGTGCGAAGACCCTTGAAAAATCCTCACTATTATTGAAAAGATGTGCCCACAAGAAGGCAAAACATAAAAACATCTATTTTATCAAAATGATATATGTAAATATGTCTAATTTACATTTATATTTTATTTATATTTGATTTTTCATGAGAACTGTCAATTTTTTTTATCTTTATCTATTACTTGATAAATAATTTGTTAGGAAAAAGTTTTAAAAATATTTATATTTGCTAAAAAATGCTAACCAAATAGACTCTTTATTGATGTTTGAAAGCTACTTTTTACTATTCACACTTTTTAACTTCTATGTCTTTAAAGCACCATTCATATTGAATTAGTATTCATTCAATATTAATTCAATTTGGTAAGTTTATTAGTAAAATTATTAACTTTTTTATTGATAATATATAAGTATCGATTCAGTATCGGTTCTATTTAAAAACGATATCAAAGTAATACTAAACCCAATATTTAAACAGCCCACATAAAACAACACATTCTCATTTGAGAAGTAGTTATCCTGTGCTGAAAGTTCCATGTTGTACACTACACCAATGCTCGCTTTCACATTTTTATAAATAAAGGTAGGCAAAAACATCACAGTCCACTTCCCTGTAAATCAAACACCGGTCCCATCTACTGATATATTGGCGGCCACTTTAGCCCTTGTCATTGTTCATATACAAGCACAAATTTGTAGCTGTAGTGAAAAACATGGGAGAAGCTGCTCGCGAAGTGCAACTTCAGATCATGTGTAAGTCCCATAATTAATTAATTTATATGTTGAATTCAAAGCCGCTTTTCGGGAAGAATACAGAAATTATTTATTTATTTTAAAATGAGTTATTTATTCCTTATTTATGTTGGGTTTTCCTTTTACAGCATATGTTGCAAGTCCTCCATATATACACTTTATACACACACACACAAATATATAATGAATTGCTATAAAGAGGACCAAACCATATACGTTTACTGTGACCAACTGAAGTTGCCCATAAAAATTTGGCATTTGCACTTAGGCAACATGTTTTAGCAATTGTTATTATTGCTGTGTAAATTTTTATTTTTATTTTTTCATTGTCAATCACTCACATCGATCACCATCTTTTGTTAATTTTAAAATAAAGAGATCTTCACTCATAGACAATACTTGAATTTTTTTTTCTTTTTTTTTTAATGTAAGCACGTGATTTTCGCATGACAAGGAGCTCTGTGTCTAGCTTGTATCATCAATGAGCTAATAAAAATCGTACAAGAAAAACTCCCGCACGGTTCTCGTTTCTTGTACGTATACATGGACGGAAATTAGTACATGTGCATGTGACGTGATCCATATTCTCAATTAGAACCAATCCTATTAATTTTTTTTTGAAAAAAAAAATGTTATTAGAATTACAATAAATGAGCATATTATTGGTGAGTGAATATTTCAATTTCATAACTTTGTACTGATGTTCTCTTGTAATTGTTTTTTCCCAACTGGACCAACTCATCCTGACGACAAAGGAGAAAGGTCATCAGACAACAAGAATAACTCCTCGTTAGAACTTAATGAGAAGAAACCATTGAATTGTGATAAACCGAAGAGTTGGAGTTGGTGGATTAGAGTGGCAATATATTCATTCTGCATGCTCGCTAGTCAATCTATTGCCACACTCCTAGGAAGACTCTACTTTGATAAAAGGAGGCAACATCAAATGGATGGCCAGTCCTGTTCAACTTGTGGCTTTCCCAATTATTTTCCCTCTCTACTTCCTTATTCCCAAGAATAAAAAGTGTAGTAGTATTAGTACTAATAATCAAATTTCTATTCCTAACAATAATGGCAATAGTAGTGATAATAAGATCCTTAGATCTAGATTACCCACATGGTATATCAACTATGGCCTAATCATAGCAGGGGATTGCTACCTATATTCAGTTGATCGTATACTCAGTTGGTTTAATGTATTTTTCAGTGTCTACATATTCCTTGATATTAGCTTCCTAGTTGGCAGTTACTGCCATTTTCTCGTATTTCCTAAATGCCCAAAAGTTCACACCCTACATAGTGAATTCCCTAGTCCTCCTCACCATATCATCTATCCTTTTGGTGTTTCAATTGGATTCCGAGGACCCCAATGGGGTTTCCAAAGGTAAATATGCAATTAGGTTTGCATGCGCGGTTGGCATCAGCTAGCTATGCATTTAATCTTTCCTTGACACAGTTCTTTTTTGCAAAAATGATCAAAAAGGTGACTTCTAGGGTGATTTTGAACTTGGTAGTTTTTCAATCTATGGTGGCCACTTGCGTTATCGTGACCGGGCTATTTGGGAGTGGGGAGTGGAGTGGTCTAAGTAGGGAGATGGAGGAGTACAAACTTGAGAAGTTGTCTTATGTGGTGACATTGTCAAGCATAGCAATTTCTTGGTCGATGTTTGCGGTTGGGAATGTTGGGTTGATATTAGATGCATCTTCACTTTTCTCGAATTCCATAAGTGTCGTGGGGTTGCCAATTGTTCCTATTTTTGTTGTGGTGTTTTTTCATGACAAGATGCATGGGGTTAAAGTGATGGCTATGCTATTGGCTATTTGGGGTTTCTTATCATATGTCTATCAACATGACCTTGATGACTCCAAGTTGAAGCGTATTAGTAGAACTTTGAAAATGATGAGTTCAACACATCTTCAAGTGGTATAGAAAGAAGTTGCTTTAATTTGGAAAATGCAGAAACAAAATTATGTGTCTTGCTTTTTTTTTTTCTTCTTATTGAACAAAAATATGCTAGCGCTTGGGATTATCTTTTTGTACTCAACAATATTAAAGGAAAAAAAAATCATTTGAACATCCACTATGGAAAAGGAAACATGATATTGTTATTAAATGCCGCAGCTTAAGGCAAGTTGATGTGCCTAAAATTATTAATCAAAATTTGAACATGATTTAGAAGCACAACAAAACAAGATTAGGTTTTAGTGTTTTGATTCTAAAATACAATTGTTTTTCTTTGTGTGTGTGTGTGTTTTCTGGGTTTAAATTGTTAAAAAAGAAAATATTCTTATAGATTTTAATGGATAATTGGAATAAAGGTTATGGATAAGGATTGACAGATTTAGTATAGATTATAAAGGGAAAAGGAATAAAATATTAATATTTTAAAAATAATTATGGAAATGTCATCGAAAAAAAATTATTCCCGATTTTAGGTAACATGGCCTCGTCTCTCGAAGAGACGAGGTCATAAGTGACTGACCTCGTCTCTTCGAGAGACGAGACCATGTTGCCTAAAATCAGGAAAAAAAAAATTTCGATGGTATTTTCATAATTATTTTTAAAAATATTAATATTTTATTTCTTTTCCCCGATTATAAACTGGAAAGGCATTTGTAACTATTTTTTTTAATGCATCACGGACTAAAGCCCACAAGACTTCCAGACTAAATAAGAAAAGTACAATCACAGTGGTTAAATTAAATGTGAGAAAACTAGCAAGTGAAACCTATAAAAGAAAATTTTCGATGCATCGGAAAATAAGTGGACCTAGTTGAACGGGTCTTAAATAGTTTAATATATATATATATACAGTTGATTTTTAGAATTTTATTTATTTATTTATTTTATTGGTTGCACTCAAACTGAGTAGATTTAATTGAGGATCAAGTTGGGTTGACGAAGACCTGATTTGTAAGGGAGGACTAAACCCATTATTATGACTGGTTTCTAGAACTGAATTTTAAAAAATAAATGAAAGAAAAAAAAAAAGCTATCACAAGCTCATAAATTATAAAATCCAAACTGAAAATACTCAAATTCTTGATGCCCTTCTTTTGCATGGTTTTAGTGTATAATTTAATCAACTATATTGATGAAGACCTGATTTGTAAGGGTGGACTAAACCCATTATTATGACTGGTTTCTACAACTGAATTTTAAAAAATAAATGAAAGGAAAAAAGCTATCACATGCTCATAAATTATAAAATCCAAACTGAAAATACTCAAATTCTTGATGCCCTTCTTTCGCATGGTTTTAGTGTATAATTTAATCAACTATATTTACTAACATTTTTTGTCTCTCCATAAAAGAAAAATAAACAATATTGTGGGTGTGAATTCTAGAAATCAATTGCTGGGCGTTGTATTCGGTTTATGATATTTCAAAATTCAATGGAATAGGAAAGGGACTTTTTTTAATCATAAAAATGTTAATAGATACCCAAAAAGACAAAGGAACTTTTATGGTTCCTAAAGAGTGTAAAAAAATAGAAAATAAAAAAAAGTTGTTTTTACTCTTGATAAATGCTCAACAGTAAAATTACAGATGAAAAGTTGGGGACAACATCTAATCTCAACCATTTTTATGAATACATCTTTTCTGGAGTCAAGATTTCTTACCAATGTGATATTGTAGCTTCTTCTAAGAGAATATAACCTCATGAGATTGAGGGATAAAAACCAACTAGAAAAAGAAAATATAAAAAGTCAAAATCAAAATTTAGCACGAAAGAACTGCTTATTCTAACATAACAAAATAATATTAGACCAATATTCACAATTTCTAAACGAATCAAATCTACACAGACAAATTATGCTAGTGGAATCTATAGTACTCATGGATTGATGGAATAATGTAAAAATTCATATATGAGATAAGTGGTGATAGATCTATAATTATTGCTACCACTAGCAATAAATTTGCAATTTTAGGGTAACAAAGAAGTTTAGCCAACCATTAATACCAAGGTGTGTTAAGAAAATTTGGGAGAGAGAGAATTTGGTTATTATTTGCACATCACCTTCCATCATATTTTCATTGTATTTGCTAGTACTACAATTCAAGCAATGGCGGAAATACAAAGATTATCAAAAACAAATCTAAACAGTATAGCATTGATGGTTAAGATTCCTAACATAGAAAAATATTTATGTATTTAAAATTAATATGCAAAATATCAACAGATATAGTACGAAAGAAGTTTCCAAGATATTAGACACTTGCCTGTAATAGAAAAGACCACAAAGAAAATGATAAAAGGAGTGCAAGATGTATTCTTCGTTATAGACAGTGGTTTGAAAAAACTTGGTATTCACACAAAAAGCATGCAAAGTTTGTGGCAAATAAAACTAGAGAGCTATATTTATAATTTTGTTTTTTTTTTTTTGTTTCAGTGAAAAATGTGAGATATACTCAAATTTTTAAAAGTTATGCTTGCAATTTAATATCAACAATGAATATAAGGGAACATAAAATGAAATTATTACAAAAGCGCATAAAACTTTTCAACCAAAGACTATCCAAGAGGAAAATTCTTGATTTGTAATATTTGGGTAGGTAGTATCATTTTATACTTTATATTCAATGATTGATTATAACTGAATAGTTCTGTTGATCAAGACTGTAGACAAGAAAAATTTAATGAGTGAACTACCAAATCGTAGGATGATTTGCAAAATATTTAAAATCTATATCTCGTAAAAGAGGTTGCAAATATAAAGGTAGTTTTATGTATATTATTGATCATAAAGAGTGATAATTATGAACCATTTAAGAAATATAATAATTTTGAATAACGGCATACAAATAAATCTGTTTGAATGAACTTTGATGTACAATGAAGATATATATGTCACTTATGAAATTTATAGACTTTTCCAAAATAAGAAAAAGTAAGTTGGAAGCGAATAAATATGATATAAAGCATAAAATATATTGACTTAATTCATGAATTGCAAATAATATTGCACAATGTTTTAGGCAATATAACCAGCTTTGAGAATTGTTAAGAAATGGAACGGATTTTTACGATCATTTACCACCATGTCCCATTTAGACAATTTACTAATGTTAAAGCTTTCTTGAGAAGTAAGAAAAAAGTGTTGTCATTCTGTAAATTCGGGAAGTCATAATGATTTAAAGGAGTTATAAGTAATGGTAAAGGATATGCATGAATAGTATGAAAAATTTTATAGTTCTGTAATAGTTTTTAATAGAATTAATCTTATCCGTTATTTAATAGTATAGATTTATATATAATAATAATTATATTATTAAAATATTTAATATATCAATTACAATATATGTTTTAATATTATATAATTAATTAGTCAATTCTGTTCACTAGACCATAAAAATTATGCAAATCAATGATACTTTTGTAGGTTGCTGGTGATATTTTCGAGGAAAGATACAAGGGAAAAATACAGAATCATTACGCATTAATGGTGAAAAAATAATAAGGGCACTAGTTTCACTTCGAATCTAATCGAATTGAAAATACGAATAAGGAGACGGGGGAAGGCCATATGGAGACAGACAAGATTTAGTTCATCAACAGTTTCGTAGATTGAAGACATTATTTTTTTTTTTTTCTTTTCCTTCCTCAGGGTAGAACTTGAGGTTAGTTTTTTTTTTTCCACTTTTAAAATAATTCAAAATTACAGTGGAATCTATAATGTATTTGTACAACAAAAATGAAAAAAGGGAAAAATGTTCTCAACAATTTCATTAACTTTGTTATTAAATTAATTAATATGTTATGAGCAAGTACTCTTGAGTTTTTTAAATATATACACTAATAATTTAAGAAAAATAGTCGAAATAAAAAGATTTTCAATTAAAAATAATGATATATCTTTATTTCATTTGTTATTGGGGAGCTTCTACGATCTCATCAAGAGAACCGTCCAAACAATAATCTAACTATTAAAATAAATATAGTAATTGGAATATTGACTATTTTAGTTATTCGATCACGATTGAATATAGTATGAACCGTTGGATAGTGATCGAACCAGTCCCGTCAAAATTAAAGATAGGAATATAAATTTCCCTTGTTATTGTGATTATCATTATTTTTGTTACGGCAAGATCTATAATAGTGAAGAAAAATCGTAACTAACATTATTATTTGTTTATTTTACGAGTGATGAGATTTTAATCATTTTTCTATAAATATTTTTTGCATAACTTTTTCTTATATATAGAAAAACCTTTTTCCTATTTATGGTTAATTTGAAAATTAAATGATATCACTATCATATTTTTAACTTCTCATCTTACACATTGATAAGTAATTTTCTACTTCTAAGTTTTATTCTCGTTATAAACAATTTTATCAATTATTACCCTTTTTGTGATGTATTTGAAAATTATGTGATATAACTTAGGAGTAAGCAAGTAACCTTACCATACTAGGTACCCACCCTATCTTCACCTTTAAAACTGTACAATAGAATATACAGGTACCAAAATACCGTTGACCAATCTTGAAACATGTATTCTATTAAAAAAATGATAATATAAAATAAATAATAATATTATATCTTTCATTTCGCAATCACTTTTAGTTAAGGTGATTGTCTGTAGACTATCTTTTAGATATATTTACTTAGAAAAACTTGCATTAAACTTGTATTTTTTATTTTGTAAGAAATTTGATGGCATGTACTTGAATTTCTAAGTTATATAGAAGTGTTGTTAATATTCTAATTAGTTAATACATATGTTCTTTTGAAGTTTTTTTTTTATTATTATTATAGAATTTGCTAGATGTTATACAATTTTTACTAAAATCATTCAATCAGATTCTACAAGTATTTGTTATAAATTTCAACTTTAACACATAAACGAGTTTTGTATATTATAAAACTTGTGATATGAAAATTTTTATTTTTTAGATTTTTTTATATGTTATTTATAGTAAAGATATATATAAATAAGCAACTCAAAATTTGAAAAAGAAAAAAATTACAAGTTCCATAAGATATCATGTATCCTAGGAGTTTTACAAGGTATAAGATGTTATAAGGTAAGTTTCAAAATCTCATACCTTGTACCTTACAGAATAGGGTATGGATAAGACTACATACCTTACCCATCCTAGACCCTCTCATTTGTAATATCACTATCCATTTTTTTAGCTTCTCATCTTACATATTGATAAGTACTTTTCACTTTTCTACTTTGAAGTTTTATTCTCATTTCAACTTGCAATGGTCTAATACTAATTGCTAATAGTTTACAAAAGTTAAGTTTCTTTTTACAACTTTTTTTAATATTTAATCTTTCATAGAGATGAAAGCATAATATTTATTTAGCCATTAGTATAAAGTTTGATTTTCTTTTGTGTAACAACATATGGATTTTAAAATATATCCAAGCAATATGTAAATTTTTAAAATAAATCCAAGTTTTTATGACATTTTTTCCCAACAAGTAGGTACGAATTAACCAACAGTAAAAATATGATTTATTTTGTTTTATTAATGGATGAATAATAAATTGTTAGGGAATATAATTTATATAAAGTTAAAAATCATACTCCCTCAAAAATAGTATTAGTAATATTATAGTAACAAATAAAAGCATATATTGAAAGGCATTATTGACTAAATCATAAAAAGAGATATTTTCTGTGTGGTATGTCATTGTTAAAAATTCTTTCATATACATAGATACAATATATATATATATATATATATTAGTTATGCTTGCACACACATCATGTCTATGTGTTTGTGTAGATATATATATTCTTTTATTTATATGTACAATCTGTTACTGTTAGTAGACAGTTAATAGACGTCTGTTAGTTATGTAACTATAAATAGGCCCACAAATTCTGTAACAAACTCAACAGAAACCATTTTTCTTCATTCTTGAATTCAGTTTCTCTTTACGAGCTTCGCGTTCCATGTTTTACTTTCAATGGAGATCTGAAGACATCTCTCTAGATCTAGACTTCTTCATGGTATCAGAGCAGGTATTCTTCTTGTAGATCTAAAACTCTCCATTCTTTGTTCTTTGAAAATCTATAGAAATGACAAGTCGCGAACAGAATCAAGTTGAGATAAATTTACTTGATCCTCATTATCTTTCGAACTCTAATAATCCTAGTATGTGTCTGGGTAATATCACTTTCAATGGATCGAATTATATGTCATGGAATAGATCGATTAAGAGAGCACTTAGTGCCAAATCGAAATTAGGGTTTATTGATGGCAAAATTAGAAAACCTAGCGAGAACTCTTCTGATATGGAGAAATGGAGTAAGTGTGACTCTATGGTTTGCTGTTGGATTCTTAATTCGATGACACTTGATCTTGCTCAAAATTTCTTGTTTGCGAATTCTGCCTTCGATTTATGGAATGAGATTGCAGAGAGATATGGACAATCTAATGGTCCTCTCATTTACCAGCTGCAACAAGAAATTTCGAACATGAAACAGGGAAATTTGTCTGTGAATGCTTATTACAATAAGCTGAAGAAATATTGGGATGAACTGAGTTCACTGCATGCTTATCCAGTGTGTATTTGTGGAAAATTGGAGTTATGTACTTGTTGCATATTAGATAAAATTGCAGATTATGAGTCAGAATTAAGGTTGATGCAATTTCTAATGGGCTTGGGAGATGCTTATGAATATGTTCGCAATCAAATCTTATCAATGGAGCCACTTCCATCAGTGAATCGAGCCTTTTACCTTGTACAACAAATAGAGAAGCAAAGGGAGATTACGGTTGTGTCAGAACCTGAAGGATTAGCGTTTGCGACAGGAAGACCAGCTAGTAATCAATTTGTTCTTGATAAACGTAAAATGAAGGGAAAGTTGAATTGTAAACATTGAGGTGATGGACATACAGTGGAGAGTTGTTTTCAACTCATTGGTTACCCGAGTGGTATAAGGGAAAGCGACTGAATAAAGGAAACAAACGTTTTTCGACTGCAGCTAATGTTGAGAAAGCTGGATTTAAGGCTGGTTCTATAATTAATTCTCGTTTTAACTGTGTTGCTGACATGTCTTTTCCTGAAAAGACTAATAATACTAGTGTAGATAATAGGATTTTTCAATCCTTTTGCCAGGAGATGTATAAATACTTCAAGCAACAGTCTGATAAAGAACCTTTTGATGGAGTTGGAGCTGTGAATTCAGTCTTCAGTGCAGGTACTTCATTTTCTTCTTGTTTAATAGCTATGAAAATCAAATTTGATTCATGGATAGTTGATACAGGGGCGACAGATCACATGACACCTCATTTACACCTCTTGACTTCTGTCACAAACCTAAATAAGCCCTTGTTTGTTAGACTACCTGATGGAACAACTAAAACAGTTGGTACTATAATATTAAATCCTTACCTTGTCTTAAAGGATGTTTTTCATGTGCCTAATTTCACACATAATCTCATGTCTGTTAGTAAAGTTTTGCAAAATAATGAGTGACCATCACTTTAAACAATCAATTTTGCCTCTTTCAGGACCTGAAAACTAGATTGATTGTTGCAGCTGCTAGGGAGTATCATGGCTTGTATGTTCTTCACTCTTCTTCTAATAAGGAAGCTTCTTTGTTAGCTAACAGTGAAACTTTTGTTCATTCTTATAATAAGGTGATGTAGCAGATTTGATTCATCAGCGATTAGGGCACACTTCTGTTTCAAAGTTATAACATTTGTCTATGTGTAAAACTTTGAATTTGTCTTAATTTTTTTGTGATACTTGTTGTCAAGCCAAAATGAATTGTTTACCTTTTTCCAAGAGTAACAGTAGGTCTCCATATGCGTTTCATTTACTGCATATTGATTTGTGGGGACCATTCAAGGTTACTTCTTTGACAGGTGCAAATTACTTCCTAACTATTGTTAATGATTTTAGTCGATCTACTTGGACTTATATTTTGAACAATAAGTATCAAGTTCCTTCGATTTTAAATCAATTTTTCTATTATGTCAAAATCATTTTGGTCAAACTCCAAAGTTTGTTCTAACCGATAACGGTTCTGAGTTCATGTCTAGGATTTCTCAGTCCTTGTTTCATAACCTTGGAATAGTACATCAACGTTCTACCATTTATACACCACAACAAAATGGGAGAGTAGAGCGTAAACACCGTCATTTGTTAGATACAAGTCATGCTTTAAGAATTCATGCGAATCTACCAAAATATTTTTGGAGTGAGTGTATTCTTATTGCAACTTATCTCATAAATAGAATGTCAATGGCACTTTTGAATTGGAAAACACCCTATGAAATATTATTTGGTAAAATACCAGACCATACACATTTGCGGGTAATGGGTTGTCTTTGTTATTCCAATATTCCTTTACCTAAACGTGATAAATTTGATCCTAAAGGAGCTCGGTGTATATCTCTTGGTTATGTGCAAGGACAAAAAGGATACAAACTTTTTGATTTATCCACCAGAAAAATCATTTTCAGTCGAAATGTTCAATTTTTTGAACATATTTTTCCTTATAAAGATTCATGCTTTCGCAATCCTAAACCTGTGATTGAGAGTGTTCATTTTGATCCTGAAGCAGATTTATCTAATCATCCTTTACATCAGTCTACTGATTTATCTACTGATGTTTCTTCTAACATTGAACCTGTCTAGTTGGAGTCTTCTTCATTTCCTATTTCTACCTCAGTTCCTATTACTGAGGCAAGTGTTTCTTTGCGTCGTTCTACTAGGGAAAGAAAATCTCCTAGTTGGTTGCAAGATTTGTGCATACATTACATCATACTACTAGTACAGCTGCATTACCTCAATCTGCATCCAATTTTCATTCCTCACAACCCACAGTTTCATACCCACTTTTCACACATAAGTCTTTTGCTTGTTACCCTGATGATTATGTGGTTTCATTAGCCAATGTTTTGACTATTATTGAACCAAAATGCTATTCACAAGCTGTTATACATAAGGAATGGGTGCTTGCTATGAATCAAGAACTTGATGCTTTAGAAAAAAATGATACATGGGAACTCACTAGCTTACCTAAAGGGAAAAAGGCCATTGGATGCAAATGGGTTTATAAAGTTAAATATAAACCCGATGGATCGGTTGATAGATATAAAGCACGATTAGTAGCTAAAGGGTATATGCAAGTAGAGGGTGAGGACTACCATGATACTTTTTCACCGGTAGCAAAGTCGTGTACCGTTCGGATTATTTTGGCTGTTGCTAGTGCTAAACATTGGCCTTTGCATCAAGTTGACATAAACAATGCCTTTCTTCATGGGTACTTACATGAAGACATATATATGCAGCCACCACAGGATACACTAAAGCCTCCTCTTCTCAAGTTTGCAAGCTTAAACATTCTTTATATGACTTAAGCAAGCTTCGCGGCAATGGAATCACGAATTAACTCAATTTTTATTGAGTAAAGGATTTACTCAATCTAAACATGATTATTCTCTTTTTGTTAGAGATGATTCTAGTGGTTTTCTTGTAGCATTGGTGTATGTGGATGATCTTTTATTGACTGTCCAAATGAAACTATCATTGTTGTTCTAAAGAATGATTTACATGCTGCATTTACTATCAAAGATTTGGGAGAAGCCAAATTTTGTCTCGGACTAGAATTATTCAGGGATCTTCTGGTATTCGGGTTCATCAGCGTAAGTATATTATGGATATACTTCAATTTGTAGGGATATCAGCATGTAAGCCTTCTCATACACCTTTGCCTTCTCATGTTAAGCTTGATCGTGAGACAGGGGATTTGCTTTCTAATCCACAGTTCTTCTGTACTACTGTTGGGCATCTTCTGTATTTGAGCATTTCCAGGCCTGATATTGCCTTTGCGGTCAACAAACTGTCTCAATTTGTTTCTGCTCCACGTTCTACACATTTGGCAGCTCTTTTCATTTGCTATGCTATTTGAAGTATACTCTACATTTTGGTCTATTCTTTCCTGCTACTAATGATCTTCACTTGATTGCATATGCTGATGCTGATTGGGTCTCTTGTCCTGTTGATCGTCGCTCCATTTCTGGCTTTTGTATCTTTCTTGGTTCTGCTATCATTTCCTGGAAATCCAAGAAACAGTCCACTATTTCCTCCTCCTCAGCTGAAGCGGAATATAGGTGCTTAGCTGCAACTACCAAGGAACTTCTTTAGGTGACATATATTCTTCATGATTTACATCTTCTTGTTCTTTACATTGTGATAATAAATCTGCAATTATGATTGCCAACAATCCTTGTCAACATGGCCGAACCAAGCATATTGAGATTGACATTCATTTTACGCGAGATCATATTAACAAGGGATTTCTTCATTTGTTGCACATTCGCTCTTGTGATCAACTTGCTGATATGTTTACAAAGCTTCTTACTAAGCAAGGCTTGTTTTCTTCTTGTTCCAAGTTGTGTCTTTTTCAAGACCCACCTTGAGAGAGAGAGGAGAGAGGGGAGGGTGTAGATATATATATTCTTTTATTTATATGTACAATCCGTTATCGTTAATAGACGGTTAATAGACGTCTATTAGTTATGTAACTATAAATAGGCCCATAGCTTCTGTAACAAACTCAACAGAAACCATTTTTCTTCATTCTTGAATTCAGTTTCTCTTTACGAGCTTCGTGTTCCATGTTTTACTTTCAATGGAGATTTGAAGACATCTCTCTAGATCTAGACTTCTTTAGTTTGCTAATGTCAATAAAATATATATTGTTGTAATAAAATCGAGAGTTTATGAGACATTCAAAAAAGAAAGGAAAAAAAATTATAATCATTATATCGAAATAGCAACTTATAAAGGAAGAAGAAGGAGGAAAAAAGGGCATACTAACTTGGTGTGGCAATTGAAGGCCTTTCAGTGAAAGGTGACACATGGGTGATTGTAGAACTTAAGTAACACAAATAAACACGAGGCATATTGTGTTTATCAACTATTTTTTTTCTTTTTAACAAAATAAAGCCGAATTGTTGCAATTTAATGATCAAGACAATATAATAACAATAATAATATAAATTATAATGAGTAAAAGAGAAAGGTTAGAGAAGATAACATCGGATTTTAATGTGGGTTCGACCAACCTCCTCATCGCCACTGGTCACG
This sequence comes from Combretum micranthum, assembly GCA_024138025.1. Taxonomy (NCBI): domain Eukaryota; kingdom Viridiplantae; phylum Streptophyta; class Magnoliopsida; order Myrtales; family Combretaceae; genus Combretum; species Combretum micranthum. The sequence goes on along the minus strand of JAMXBD010001118.1, from coordinate 203,162 downwards.
CAAATGCCTTCCTTAATAGATCATATACTTTATTTACCACAATAAAATAATGCTTATCCAGAGCTAAAATCAACACAAAACACCACATACACAAGTTTTGCCTATTACAAGAAAAAAACATAAACACACTAGGCACAACTTTTTTCTCACAAAACTCTCAACAACTTTAGTATAGTGCTTACAAGAAATTGCAACTTAAAAACAAATGACATCACACTTATCTTCTACATATGTAAGCAAATAATGAGCTTGCCTTTTGTATTAAATCTCCCAAACTACTTGTATTTATAGTCTTCATAAAAATAAGGTTGTTAGTCCTTTTTCCTACTCTATTTCATGTAATAGATGCTGTAACGACTAGTTGAAAAACATAAAGAGTCCAAACTCCTTAAAACTGTCCAGACTATTTAGAGTCATCTGCATCAAACAAACATTCTATGTTATAAAAGATCTAGGCTCCTTGCAACCGATCCAAACCATTAGGAGCATCAAAGAGTTTGGAATCTTTCCAACTGGTCCAACCTATTTGTAGAGCTACGCAAATAGGCTTTGGCTCTTGGGTCGGCCCGTTTAACCATTTCAAAAATGGGTTAAGGCTAATTTTTTCAACCTATTTAAAAGTGGGCTAGTTTAACCCATAGGTCAAAGCAGGTTAGCCTATGGGTTAAGTGGATTTTTATTTGTGTAAAAAAAATAAAAAATTATAGGGAAAATAGCAATTAACCTAGCATTGTTCCTAAGACTAATATTAGAGCTTAAACTTATGTGGTAATTGTTATAGAAAATAATAAATTAATGTGCATATATCATAATATTTTTTCAATTATATATTTATTTTGTCAAATGAAATATGTATTTAATAAATTATTAAAAAAATTATTCTTATATAAAGGTTATTAAAAAATAATGAAATCAATTCATTATATATATAAGTCTATAAAACTTAATTTTTTAAATTATATGCATCTTATTCAATTAACATGAATGGGTTAAATGAGTTAAGAAGTGAGTTAGTCCGTTTAACCCACGAGTCAAAATCGGCTAGGTTAAGGTCTAGAAATTTTGATCCATTTTTAAGGTGGGCCAAAATTTTTTGACCCTTTTAACCTACAGGCCAAAGTGGGCTAGCTAGGTTGACTTGTATAACTTACTTGCACAACTCTAGCTATTTGGCACAAGGTTGATTCATTTATTGCCAACTGGTTCAGACTTTTCTCGACTCGTCCAAAGCTATTATGCATACCACGAAAAAGAAAAAGAAGGCATTGCATAGGTTCGGCTCACTTTAACTTAATTTGGACCACCATGTAAAAATATCCATTTCACATTACACATGAGTTTTACTAATTAAATTTAACCCAACCCAAACAAATGAGTAATTGTGCAATATATTTCCTTATCAAAATTTACAATGAATCCATGGGTCTAATAGTGTTGGAACTTAAAGAACTTGAGTTTCCAAATAAAAATCCTCAATCGATATGAAGATTAATAGAGTATAAGAGCCTTGAAATTAAGTTTAAATAGCAAGATAGATGAACTTAAACACTATTTAAACAAACTTGTAGTTAAAGTACCAGTCTTTAATGATAATGTGAAGTTGATGGTGGATTTTGATTATTCCAAATGTCAAAAAAAAAAAAAAGATTGTAGGAGTGTTATGTTCTTATTTCTCACATATGCTAGAGAAATGAAGAGAGAGACTAAGGGTGGTTGTTTAAGCGCCTAAAGAGAGAATAATAGATGATAAACCCAATTCATTACCAATTCGCAAGGGCTAGATTATATGTTATTTGGTTATTTTATTGATAACTATTATGAAAATAGCACATAAAATCGTTAAAATTTATTTTTAGGCTTTCAAGAAAGAGATTTTATGAAAAGATAGGATTTTGGATCAAATTATGAAGTTTAAAAGACATTAATGGTCAATATCAGGGAGATGCAATCATGTCACACTGCCATATTATTTGAACATGTGAAATGTGCACATTCGAAGTCAAAATTAATAATTGACACGGCATGCTAGGCAGCATGACTTGTCTAAGTCGTGTCGTTCTTAGAAAGTTGGACTTCTTGTATATAGAAATCTACATGACCATATGACATGACTTATCACCTTAAAGATCCTTCTTAGACATGAAGAAAAAGACATCTTGGAATGATTTTGAAAAGATAAAAGGCTCCAACTCTCACATGCAAGGAGGTTCACATTTGGTCCAAATAATTATTTCGATTAATAATTTCCTAGGTCACTAATAACTTTGTAACCTAATGATATTACGATGATCTTTCAAACGGAAAGGATTACATTTGAATCTCTCTCTCAATTATAGTAGTAGTAGAAATGACTACTACCACCATAAGCCTCGAACATAACCTTTTTTAGGGATTTATCGAGTTTTGATCTTTTTTTGTCTTTTAAATTTAATTATTTAATTATTTTTCAATTTTTTTTCTTAGTATTTTTCTTTTTAACACTATAACTAAGATTATTTCATTACTATTAGAAATGCAAATTAAATCATGTGGGGAAAATGCACAAATATAGAGAAAATGGTGCTGAAAGGAGTTCAAGTGGATTCTTTTTCAAAAATGGGAATGCTAAGTTTGTTGAACATGTTGAATATCTTGGGAGCACATAGGTTAGGAATATTGAGGAATATGTTGAAAACATGTCTGTATTTACACCTGCTACTCTTTAAGACGTGAATACGAGTTTTCAAAATATTCCTAGGATTTTTTTTTTTTTTTTACTTTTGAGAAGGGACAAGCTCCTTTCTATGTTGAGAAATCACAATAACCTTATGTTGTAGTGCCATTACGTAGATCCACTAAGGAAAGATGATCCACTATTCCAGATGATTATACAGTAATATCTTACAAATGATGAGTTTAGTATAGATTGGAACATGATCTGTAATCTATCAGTTAAGTCAAACAAAGTGCAAATTCCCAAAATTGGATTGATTCCATGAAAGAAGAGATAAAATCAATAAAAAATAATGACGTTGGGATCTTGTTAAATTACTTTGGTTGCAAACGGATTTTTAAGATAAAGCGAGATTTTTAAGGAAATATAGAAAGATATAAAGCAGTTGTGCCGCCAAGGGTTTCATTAAAAAAAGAGTGGCATTATTTTCTTTCCAATAATATCGAAAGACTCTTTTAGAGTTATTATGACACATGCAGCTCATTGTGACCTAGAGCTTCGTTAGATGAATATGAATACTACATTTCTAAATGACAACATTGAGGAAATAATACACACACCACACACACACACACATACACACACACACATATATATATATATATTGCAACAAAAAATTTTGAATTTGAGACATCAAAACATCTAGTATGCAAATTAAATAAGTCCATGGATCAAAGAAACCATTCTGGTAATTAATGTATGCATCACAAGATTATTGAGAGTAAATTCATTATTCTTGTGTTATATGTTAATGACATATTTCTTGCAAGTAGTGATATAGGTTTATTGCATGTGGCCAAGAGATTTCTTTCAAATAATTTTGAGATGAAAGATCCTGTGAATGTATCTTTTGTATTGGGAATACAGACATATCATCGTTCACGAGGTATATTGGGCTTATCATAAAGGGCATATATCAATAAAAGTGTTTAGTAGAGTCAACATGAAAGATTATGTAGATGAGGTAATCTTATAGCAAAAGGTGATGAGTTCTTCAGTTTACTTCAATATCCTAAGAATGACAATGATAAAAAGACGATGGAGTGGATTTCTTATGCATCAATAGTAGTGAATTTTATGTATGCCCAAGTATGTATGCATTTAGATATTGCATACATTGTTAAAATGGTTAGCAAATAATTAAGTAATCTTAGGACATGTCATTGAAGAAAGTAAAACATGTCATACAATACTTGTAGAGAATGAAGGATCATATGCTCAGATACTAGAGATCCAATCTTTTAAATATCGTAGGGTATTTTGACTTTGATTTTGCTAGATGTCTTAATAGCTTAAGTTAACTTCAGGTTTTATTTTTATAATAGTTGGTGGAATTGTAACATGAAAAAATGCTAAACAAACACTTACAACTTTCTTTACCATGGAGGTAAATTTTTTACATGTTATGAGGTATCAAACCAAGGAGTATGGTTGCGAAATTTTATCCAAGGCTTTAAAATTGTAGATGGTATTGAAAGACCATTAGTGATTGATTATGATAATAAGGCTATGGAATTGTATTCCAAGAACAATAGATGTTCATCAAAGTTAAAGCATATTAACATAAAATTTCTTCTTGTTAAAGAAAGAATTCAAAGTTTTCAAGTGACTATTAATACAAATCTCATGGTTGCGAATCCGCTTACTAATGGTTTACCACTTAAACTATTTTATGAGCATATCACTCGCATGAGTGTTGCACATTTTTATGACATGGTAGTTTAGTAGGGAATTTGTTGTTGGTTGATGTTCAATTATATTATGTTTTATAATTGACTCATATATGATTGTTTTATTGGATTCTCTGAAATAAAGTTACATGTTCTTATTACAATTATGCATAAATTAAAGAATACTTCACGAGTCATAAAGTAAGAGACATGTTACGGATCCCATTGCATGTAATTTCCATTCTACACATCGATACTTGATATATGTTGTTAATTGTATTAATATTAGTAGCCATTGATGGGTCCTGTCACAACAGAATGATGACAAAGGCTTGTCTGATCATATATTGATAGGATAAATTATATTAAAAGATCCCAACATTTGGGAAAAGTTCATTTTGGATCCCAACCTTTTGAAAAGTTCATTTTGGGTCCTAATGTTTAAGGGTAAGTTCATTTAAGGTCTCAACGTTTGAAGAAGTGGGTCAATTTGAGTCCCCAAAGACACTTGTCAACAGGAGAACAGTCTTATGAGTTTTGATTAAATATTCTCTCATATTGACACATGTCCTTAGAGACCCAAATTGATCTTTTTCTTCAAATGTTGAGATCCAAAATGAACTTTTCGAAACGTTGAGACCAAAAATAAACTTATCTCGAAATATTGAGACTTTCTAGTGTAATTCACTCTGTATTGATATAAATGATAAATTATGCTATTTCAAATATAAGACTCAATATAGATAGTAAAGGTTGAGCTTAAGCTCGTAAGGTTTTGCATGATATACAATTATGAAATGACATATGCGACCAAAATGGGAGATTGTTATAATTTTATGGATAATATATTAATTAATTAATATATTGTAAATTGTTTAATTGAGTTAAAAAAGTAAACTTAAAAGTGATTATATGGTTATTGGTGGTTAAGAGTTTTAAAACTATTCTTTTATGGGTTGTATTGTATGTATGAGCTTAACCTGTAAAAATTCATATATTTTTATTTCAACTATTATGATAAATCATAGTAAATAATATAACAAAGACGGCACGGTCTCAGCTTGAGGTTTTTAATTCTACCATTTCCCAGTTCCATTAGTAAATTTTAAATAGTCCATAGATTTAGATGCGGTTGTGCATTTATTTAATCTTATTTCCATGTTCTAATTTCATATGAGTATGTAATCTAGTTCTAGACTTCTTCTACTGCCCAGCTGAGCTGGACATTTAAACCAGGTAGTTGGGTAGTTTGGAAATTTGAGTACGCCGGCAATGTCTCTTTCTTTTATAAATTCCAACAAAATGGTTCGCCAAACACCTCCTCATATCTATCATCTATTATTTCTTATTTGCATCACGGCTTGGTCCTCTTCACTGTATATCATTGACACCTTGTTATATACAAGTCATAAAACTGGTTTCCGTATGCCCATTAGAAACAATATAGGAAGAAACAACCAACAATCCTTCACAAGAGACAGCATTTGACTTTAAGCCTTAAGGTATGTATGAGCGTGATAATGTCTTTCTTTCTTTCTTTCTTTTTTCTTTTTAAGTTTTTTTATTTTTATTTTTATTTTTTTTCGGGTAGGTTACGTTGGGTAATGTTTTGATCATGGGTTTTTGTTAACAATTGTGTTTGATGGGTATAATGCTGATTTATGTTGTGAATGTTTATGTTTTTTAAGAGATGGGCAAGAAGCGGATACTGACACGTGCTAAGGAACTAGACCTGTCTACTGTGAAGTATGAGCCTGAAGTCCTTCAATGTGAGAGGAATCCTACTTTTCTTCTTGGATTATGGTTATAGTTTGTTTCAAAGTTTCAATTTCTATACATGAAGGATGTGTTAGGAATCGTCCCAGTATTTCATAGGAAAATGATGATGGTTGCCGAGGATTTGTCGTTAAAAGGGGAAAGTTTCTTTCTTTCTTTCTTTTTCTTTTCTTTTCCCCCTTTTTACCTTCAGTGATGCTACCGTTTTCTTGTTAGGGAAGTTCAATTTTCAAGCTTGCAGATTTCATTGCACCTATTGGAATATATTAGGCTTGATCATGTCATCCCCCAATTGATTTGCTAAAGGAAATTGGAAATGTAAGGTGGCTTACAAGAAACCAATCGGATTAGTTTTCGGTTGGAGATCAGCCAAAGAGGTTACGCTGTCAATCTTGTTAAACTTCAGTAGTCACGCATTTAAATAATATTTGGGTGGTAGGGTTGGCAAATTAGCTACAATTAGTGAAGTATATCGAGTATTGGAAAGTTGTGAGCAGATTTATGATACCTTTCTGTTTTGGAAAAAAGGATTTTCTAATATTTGATTTATGTGTGCAGCTCCACATCTGACTGGTTATACGTTTAAGTTTTTTGTCAAAATGTTAGAGGCTCCAGTTATTGGTTCTTTGATCATATCATACTTGAAGAAGCAGAACAAAATGGTTGAGGTCTGGTTTCATCTCCATCTTTCATTTTGTTATTGGAAAGATTCTTTCTTATGTGACTGGAAATTTTTGACCTCTACCAGTTGTAAGAAGTGATGGTATCTTTTTTATGAATGGCAGATTTTGCAGAATACTGTGATACCAGAGCCACCGATGTTTAAACCTGAATTCCCTCCTCAAGGTTATCTGGATTCTCTTATATGTTTTGAGTGTGATTCTTTATAGATAGATATTGCATATCTCTATTGGAAAGATAAGATTCTCATACTTGTTTTGCATCAAGTGCTTATAGCATTTCTCACTTAAATATGCGGCTCATTTCACAATTTTACTCTTTTAATATCCTAGTGTTCATGTAAATTTTGTGTTTTGGAGCATTTGCTCTTTCCCCCCACCACTCTCTCTCTGTTTTTTTTTTGGCCAGTAGTATCTTTGCTTTTAAACATTGATTCTGGAATCTGAACATAAACGGCATTATCTGTGTAAAATTTAAGTTTCCATTTCACTTTATGTTCTGAACATAACATAAGTTTAAATCTTTTTGGTAATTGTTCTTTTGCTGGCTGTGTTTTTTGTTGGTGATTAAGGTGTTATTAAATTCAGTTAACAGATTGGCACACTGTATATTTGGAAAGCTAAAACAAGAATTTCTACAATTGATTTAGACCCAGAGCCCCATATTGTCTTGTTGGATGAAGATGGGAAACCGGAAGAGCACGTTGAATTAGCCTTAAAATGCCTTCCAGGCTATGATCCTGCTAGCTCCTGGAAAGGGGATTTGAATCAATTTCGTTACTGGAAAATACGGGACTATGCTTATGCTTATCGTTCTAAACTAGTGACCCCATCTATGGTTAGTCAACATCCAATACTTGCATGTCATTGTACAATACTAGAGAAACCAAGAAAGTTTTACTTTTTATTGATAGGTTGCAGAGCGTATCATTCCTGTGATTGAGGAGTTTAGCCACAAGAAGCCTCCAGCCCCTTTATTGATTGCATTTGATGCTGAGGAAATCAGGAGACAGGCTGCAGCCTCTACAAAGAGGTTTGAAGAAGGTAACGGGCAATTTTGTGCTTAAAGAAAACCTATTCTGTTGTCATGAAGGAATATTTTTCTACCTATTGTCCATGATATTTTTGCTACTCTTGGAGATGGAGTTAGGAGCAATTCAAGAATGTATTTTATTATGCAGGAAACCCTTTGTCTATCTTGGATGGGATTTTCATGGCGATTAAGGATGACATAGGTTGCTATCCCTATATATCAAAGGGTAAAAACTAGTGATAATTCATCTTTGTTAAAGTTTTTATTTATTTTTCTTTCCCCCACAAACCCCACGCACCAGCACCCCACCCCCCAACACCAGCCGTGCCCTCGTGCGGCCGGATACTTGTAAGGCTGATTTAGATTGATTTTTTTTTTTTTATTTGTATTTGATCTGTAGTTGATCGAAGTCTGACATTTGAAAAACTATTTTTTTTCTATCTTATCTATTTTTATTTTATAATTATGATAAAGATGGTAGTTGGATGTGAGAATTGGGGTGCAAAAAATTCATGTACTTTTAAGAGAAAAAAATTAATTTTTTTTTTATGCATTAAAAAAAAAATCAGTATTTTTGTAAAAATGAATAAAAAAAGAGTAAACAGGTTCAACTTTATAGGGATTTATCGGGTAGTTAATTTTAAAGGAGGAGTATATACATATTTTTGTCTTCATCTTTTTGACATTTGTTTCTTTACAAACATGTCTACGTAAATAGATGCCAAAAGGTACCAAACAAATTAAAATAAAATAAACCAAATAAATCTTAAATTATACTGTATTGGCAGGTGCAACAGCATGGATGCATGAAGTTCATTCTGATAATGATGATGCAGTCTGTGTTGCAAGATTACGTCGTTGTGGTGTGGTCTTGCTAGGGAAGGCTAATATGCATGAGTTGGGCATGGGCACTACTGGAAATAATTCAAATTATGGGTGAGTTTATTGAGATCATAAGTCTGGTTTGGCTTTTGGGCAGTTCTTTTGCAAGTTTTTCTTTTCTGCTGTTATTTGCTAGTGGAAGGACAATCGTATTGCCAGAATTAATGAAAGGATGTGATTTCCAATAATAATTCTGTGAAAGCTCGGGATCCTGTCGTTAATAAAAAAATACAGTGATGTGTATTATAAAAAAGCAAGCCATGTAAATTCTCTCTCTTTCCCTACTTCCCTTGTCTGTTTCATGTTCCCTTGTACTCGTAGCTGCGAAAATTTCCTTTTTTGCAAGCTGTGTTTGCAACAGTCGTTGTTTAGTACATAGTATTCCAGCAGGTTTAATGGAAGAATAACTTGGAAGTTGACTGAGCCATAATATAATGGAAAGAGAGACATAAATTCCAGCAGTTTCAATGGAAGAATAACTTGGAAGTTGGCACAAAACCCCCTTGTTTGACACAAGCTTTTGTTTTTCCTACTTCAGAACAACCAGGAACCCTCATGGCCTTGATAGGTACACAGGTGGATCTTCTTCAGGACCAGCTGCATTGGTAGCTTCAGGACTTTGCTCTGCAACATTGGGAACAGATGGTGGAGGTTGTATTTCTTTCTAATAACATACTTATAAGAGATGACATACTGATTAGAAGTAGTGTGAAGGTGATATGCTAGCTTATACGTGAAGTATGCAGGTTCAGTTCGTATTCCTTCTTCTCTTTGTGGTGTGGTGGGATTGAAGACCACTTATGGCAGAACAGATATGAGAGGGTTAGTTTTCTCAAGTGTAGTTTTCTCTCCTAGTTTGAGTTGTGTGTGTCCTTGAAGCTGTTGCCTACTTATTTGCAGTTCATATTTCTAGTAAAAGTGATTGTCATCCGGTAAGTTATTTAGCTTTATAGAATTTTGTTCCTGAAGTTATTTAGAAAATGTGAAAGCACAAATTCTAGATTTTCATCTACACCATATGACCTTGTAAGAAAATAAGGTGGTTTCTATTTACTAGCTTCAATTACTTCTGGTTTTGCCATGTTAATGAATATTGAAATTCTCCCATTACACAATGGATTATTCCAATATATTTATGTAATCTGGTTCTCTAGTACACCATAGTTTATAGTTATCACTGTTTATCCTGGAAAGGGCTCCTTTTTGACAGGGTTTTTTAATCTATTAATCCATGCAAATGAGAAGAAATGAAAAAAAGGTATGCTTGGACTAAATGACGATATAGTATTGGAATTAAATTGGAAATGTCTTTGCGATTCTGTTTGTCTTTCAACAAGTGCCAAATGTGCATAACCGTATGCATATCCTGATGGTCATATGTTATAATTGGATTTTATGGTAGATTTTTGGTGAAGTTAGGTTTTCTACCATCTACCTTTTTTCTATATTTAGAAAGAAAATATTCTTTGCATATAAACAAGTCTTACGGTACTTTTTAGGCCCTTAAGTGATGGATGTTGAGTTTGACTGATGAAACAAAGCCAATCAACATGTAGATTGACTCTTTTGTGGAAATATATTGAGGCGTTTGTACAGAAATACTGTACTTTTTGATAAAAAATCCCAAAGTATGGTATTTCCCAAAGATAATCTGAATTTACTTTAGCAAAAATGCATCTAGTAAATGTGTTCAAATTTTTACAAGAAAAATGCATTTATTGAATGCGTTCAAACTTCAAAATTGTTTTTTTTTTTTTTTTTTAAATTCGATTGAATGCGCCCAAACTTTTTTTTTTTTTTTTTTGTTTTTTGCTAATAGTGTTCGGGCACATTCATTGAAGGTGCCCAATGTTAATATTATATATTTTTTTAATATGCACTTGGGCGCATTCACCCATCCTGTTATTTATTTTGGGCGCATTCCCACCCCTACATGTTGTCTCTTACATGAAATGTGTAAGGAATATATAATAGATCTCCGTAATGGAATATTATATTGGGTATATGTGCAGTGCAGGGCATTACATATGACCAAGGAAAGGACGAGGAAACCACACGCAGGTCAATTTCGGCTAGTTTATTGTTATTGACTGCTTTTAAGGAAAGGCTTTTCCATCACCACATCATCTGTCTCCCATGCCTTTCCATTGTATTGTTGTCCTATTCAAATTAAAAACCCTGCAAATTGAGCTGTGATTGCATTAGAAAGCATAGCATTCTTGGGTTCTTGGTTACCTATTCACTAAAGAAGTCTGAGTTGATCTTAGTTCAAATGTTCAATACACACTTAGTCTCACTAGACCAATGAAGAAAGAGATATTCCTCACTGTTTCTGTTATAATGGCACTCTAGTTGTTATCAAGGAGTGTTATCAAGGAGCATCAGATTGAGAAAGAAGTCGAAGTCCATCTTAAATGAAGCTTCAACTTCCTGAGATAGCGCTCTTGATAGTGGGACATCCCCAAACAGCAGGGGCTTTGACGTGTTCCTCAACTTTAGAGGACCTGACAACCGCAATGCTGTTGCGGATATTCATTATAACACTCAGGCTGATGCTGGATTTTGTGTTTTCCTAGACAATGAAGAGATTTGGAGAGGTGAAGTAATCAACGGAAAGCTACTGGAATTTTGCCTATCTTCTACGATGTTGGCATCAGTGAAAACGTCAAGCTTTGATTTGAAAAAATAATAATAATAACAACGTTGGGCACATTAGCTGAATGTGCCCGAACACTTAAAAAAAAAGAAAAACAGTTTGGGCGGGTTATAGGAAGTAAATATATATATATATATTAATATATATTAATGTCTAGTCTTAAATATGGATTTTCTTTTCTTTTTTAAGTCAATTACATCATGTATGTATATGTAACCTATGAATCATGAAATATATACAATTTTCCCATTATTCCCTATACATTATATTGTATTAGAGCTTAATTACCAAAATTCGTAATTTACATACCTCTCAAATTTGTGATTACATACAAATCTTTGAGGAGTATTTGGTTGTCTTCTTCAACCTAGTTTTTCTTCAACACAGCCGGCATAGGAAGAAAGGCCATCCTTCGATTAGGGTTTCTAGAATGTATGGTCTCCAAAAGAGTAGCACGTGACACATGCGCCACTAGAAGGTGCGTGCCAATCTTCATGTGCCAGTGCTTGAGGGCACGTGTGGTGTTGGAATCAACTTCGGCTATCGTTGTTTGACTTGCTTGGGATAGTAAACCTAGGTATGTGGCTCCTTTGCATGTTACGTATTTATGCGTGGAACTTTTGTGAAGATTAGGGGTTCAGGTTGGTGTTTTTAAACGTGCATGGTTAGTTGTGATTAGGGCTTAGTCGCAGTTTGCTCAAGTCACTTGGTATCGTTGTTGGGATTGTCGTTCTGCTTATGGCCATCCTATTTCAACATTTCAACTTCATCGCAGATTCAAAATAGCTTTTGGAGTATAATACAACTTTGGTTTTGGCTTGGTTTTTGGGTAGAGTTGGAGTGTTTGGTTTGCGTTTTGGTGGTCTGTATTGGTTGAATCGATTTGGTGTTCATTTAATTTGATTTGACATTCATTTAGTGGTTTGGGATTTCGGGAGTCCGACATTGCGGCAGTGGTGGTTCGGTCGAGTGTGGTGGCTAGCGAATGAACGGGTTTAGATTCATATATTGAATTTATTTTGGTTACATCGTGACTATTTTATTATCCCTATATTATTTGCTGCTGGTGTTTGTGGATATTTTTCGTTGAAGTTATGGAAGAAATAAATGATACAAAACTTGGAGTGATTGTGTGTCATTATTGTCATAAGCCAAGGCATATGAGTAGAAAATTGCAAAATAAGAATTAGAGATTTCAATCAACACATGTCGCCTCTTCTATTAGAGCATCTGAAAAATCTATTATGGTTTATGTAGATTAATATGCTAAGTTCTTACAATACCAAGAATCACTAAAGTTTTCATCTACTTCTGTTACTGTCATCGCTAAGTTAGGTAAACCAAACACATGTATTGTTTTTTCATCTTTCAAATGGGTCATTGACTCTTGTGCTATAGACCACATGATAGGTAATCCCAATTTATTGACTACTTTCCAATCCAATATCTTTTGCTCTTTTGTTATTTTAGCTAATGGGTCAACATCTCATGTCCTTGGATCTGGTACAGCTAATGCAACTCCATCAGTTCATTTATCTTCCATTTTAAATCTGGCTAATTTGTCTTTCAATTTAATTTTTGTTTCTAAGCTTACTCGTTCACTTAATTGTAGTATCTCATTTTTCTCTAACTATTGCTTACTCTAGGATCTTATGACAAGGAAGACTATTAGTAAGGGACAAGAATCCAGGGTCTCTACATCCTAGACACAAGGTACCACATTCTACTGCTTGCTCTGGAGTTGTAACCCCGTTTGAAGCGCATTGTCGTTTAACTCATCTATCTCTTCTTTATTAAAGAAACTTTGTCTTCAGTTTCATAATTTAGAGTTCTTACTTTGTGGGTCTTGTCAGTAAACGAAACATCATCGCATTAGTTTAAGTCCTAGAGTCGATAAATGAGCGAATGCTCCTTTTAAGGTAGTCCATTCAGATGTGTGGGCCCCTTGTCCAATAACGTCTAAAACTAGATTCAAGTATTTTGTTATTTTTATTGATGATTACTCGTACGACTTGGTTATATTTAATGAAGAATCGTTCTGAGTTATTCTCTCACTTTAGTTCATTTTGTGCTGAAATTAAGACCCAGTTTAATGCTTCAGTTCAAATACTGCAACGTGATAATGCCAAAGAATATTTATCTGAATCTTTCTAATTTTACATGGTTAAAAATGATAATATTTACCAAACTTCATGTGTAGATACACTGTCACAAAATGAGGTTGTTGAGAGAAAGAATAGACATTTACTTGAAATTGCTAAAGCTTTGCTATTTCAAATGCATGTTCTCAAACACTTTTGAGCTGATGCAGCATCCATGGGATGTTTTTAATTAATTGCATGCCTTTGGCTAATCTTGATGGTGAGACTCCTTATCATACACTTTTTCCAAATAAACCCCTATGTTTAATTGAACCAAAGATATTTGGTTATAGTTGTTTTGTTCGGGATGTGCGTCCTCAAGCTATAAAACTTGATTCCAAGTCATTGAAGTGTATTTTTCTTGAGTATTCTCGCATTCAAAAGGGATATAAATGCTATTGTCTTAGTCTTGATAGATACCTTGTGCTGGTTGATTTTACTTTCCTTGAGGATACCTCATTCTCTCCCTCTTCTAACAATGTAGGTCAGGAGGTGGAGGATGATTTGTTAATTTATACAGTTACTTCTGCTGTTCCTACTCCTAAATCTCCCTTTTAGATCTACTCTTGCAGACTACTGCTTTTGAACTAGCCTTGATGCATGTCCTGAACCAACTCCTCTGTCATCGGATTCAGTATCCCAGGAGGACCTTTTGAGTGCTTTTCGTAAAGGTTAACGTCAATGTACTTACCTTAATTTGTCTTTTGTGTCCTATGATCATTTGTCACCCTTCTCTTGTTTCTCTATAGCCTCTTTTGACTCTATCTCTATTCCTAAAACTGTTCATGAAACTCTATCCCATTCAAGATGACGTGCTGTAATGATAGAGGAGATGAATGCTTTAGATAAGAATGGTACTTGGGATTTGGTAACCTTACCTGTAGGGAAGAAGACTATTAGTTGTAAATGGGTTTTCTCCATTAAAGTAAATCCGGATGGATCAATTGTTCGGTTGAAAAGCTCGCCTAGTTGCTGAAGGATATGCTTAGACTTATGGAGTAAATTATTCTGATACTTTTTCTCCTGTTGCTAAGTTAAAATCTGTCAGGTTATTTATTTTTATGGTAGTAGTGCACAACTGATCTTTGCATTAGTTAGATATTAATAATGCTTTTATGCATTTAGATCTTTAAGAGGAAGTTTATATAGAGCAACCATTTGGATTTGTTGTTCAAGGGCAGTCGAAGAAGGTTTGTCATCTCCATAAATCTTTGTATGGCTTGAAGTAGAGTTCCTGCGCTTGATTTGGAAAAGTTAGCCAAGTAGTTGAGGGATTTGGGATGCAAAAAAACAAGTATGATCATTCTGTTTTTTACAAATGATCTGCAAGTGATATTATTTTACTGATAGTATATGTGGATGATATTGTCATTACCAATGATGATACTATAGGTATTTCGACACTTAAATCCTTTCTTCACAGTCAATTTTAAACAAAGGATTTAGGGATGTTAAAATATTTTTTGGATGTTGAGGTAATGAGGGCTAAAAAAGGAATTTTTCTATCCTAAAGAAAAGTACGTACTTGACTTATTATTCAAGATAGGAAAATGGTGCTAAACCATGTACTATTTCTAATTTGTGACTAGAAGTAGAAGTTGAGCTATTTGAGGATTCTAAAAGGTATAGGAGATTAGTTGGAAAATTGAACTATCTTATAATGACTCGACCGGCTATTGTATATTCGATTTATGTGGTGAGTCGATATACATCCTCTCCAACAGTTGATCATTACACTACTGTAAAGCAAATTTTTGTGCTTATTGAAGGGAGCACCAGGGCGTAGTATCATGTATAAAAATCATGGTCATACTAATATTGAGTATTTTTTAGATGCTGATTGGGCAGGATTTAAGGAAGATGGGAGATCTACTTCAGGTTATTGTGTTTTTGTGGGTGGAAATTTGGTTTCATGGAAGAGCAATAAGTAAAGTGTTGTGTCTCGATCAAGTGTAGAATCAAAATATAGAGTTATGACACAGTTAGTGTGTGAAGTAATGTGGAGATATCAACTCTTAAACAAAGTAGACCTTAATACCTCATTACTTGCAAAATTGTGGTGTGATAACCAAGGTACTCTTTATATTGCATTGCATCCAATGTTCTGCGAATGAACCAAGCACATTGAAATCAATTGTCACTTTGTTCGTGAGAAAATTCCGCAAGGATTGATTTCCGTAAGGTTTGTGAAATCTAGAGAACAATTAGGAAATCTTTTTACAAAGGCTCTAAGTAAGGTTCGGATTGATTACCTTTGTAACAAGCTAGACATTGAAATCGATTGTCACTTTGTTCGTGAGAAAATTCAGCAATGATTGATTTTCATAGGGTTTGTGAAATTTGGAGAATAGTAAGCAGACCTCCTTACAAAAATTCTAAATGGGATTTGGATTGATTATCTTTATAACAAGCTGGGCATGATTAATATCTATGCTCCAGCTTGTGAGGGAGTGTTATAGGAAGTAAATATATATATCAATGTATATTAATGTTTAGTCTTAAATAGGGATTTCTTTTCCCTTTTTTAAGTCAATTACATCATGTATATATATGTAACCTATAAATCATGAATATACAATTTTCCCATTATTCACTATACATTACAAGGCGCATTTAGTTTATGCGCCCGAATTTATTTATTTATTTTTAAAATAAAATGGGATTTGAACGCATTCAGTGAATGCATTTTTTTACTAAAAATTTAAACACATTTACTGAATGTGTTTTTGCTTAAGTAAATTCGGATTATCTTTGGAAAATACTATAGTTTGGGATTATTTATCAAAAATTATGGTATTTCCGCACAAACCCTGATATATTGATTTAGTCTTAAACAAAAGTGTCAGCTCAGTCAAAATAAAATATAGTTTGAAGGTAGTTTTATCATACTGTTACATTTAGTCTGTTCTATGTCAAAGTGCCAAGAAGACCATGCCCAAAAGAATTGACTTTGTCAAGTCTTACTTTTTCCTATAGCTCTGTTTTCTTACGTAAAGCCGATTAAGTCTTAGTTTTGATTTTTCTGATCCATGTCATAGCAGTTTATGAGTACAAAAATAAGTCATTCTGGGTTATATACTTTACAGGTCATTATGTGATTCTGGGACAGTGGAAATTATTGGACCAATTGCATCATCAGTGGAAGATGTTATTCTAATGTGAGATCTCTAGTTTATGGGATCTTTAATGCATTTTTCATATTCATTTCTTTTCCATATTTGTGATTTTCATGATTTTATTCATCACTCTGTGAATTTTGTAAACTACAACAATTATACTCTTTCTTTTTTTAAGTTGCTCTGCTGGTGCCTAGGATTATCTAATTTCTCCTAGGGTTAATGTCAAATTTGGTGCTTGAATTTTATACAAAAATTCAATTTGTAACCTGAACTTGAAGTAGTAATTTAATACCTAATTAAATTTTTCGTGATTATATTTATTACTTTACTAACATTGTTTGTTCTGTTTTCTGATGCGAGAGAAATAACTTAACAATGCTAGACGGTGTTACAAAGAGTGGTAAAAATTTAATGATATGTTGCATTTTCTCAGTATATGAAGTAAACAATACTGAGTAGGTAATAAAAGTAGCCACAAAAAGTTTGATCAAATATTAAATTGACCGCATCAAATTTTAGGCATCAAATTGAATTTTTGTGCAAAGTTTAGACATTTTCCCTATACTTATCTTAATGGAAAAGGTATATTATTTGTAGACCATATCAACCATAGGCCACATATCATTAAATAATTTGGCCAAGTTACAATCTCATTGGTTATCTTATGTTCTTGAAATAGAGTAGACATCTCCTAGTATATGTCATAATTTTAGGTACCAAGTGTGCTGTTCCTTTGAATACTACTGTTTCTTGGCCACTATCTGCCAGTATGGGATGAAAGAAGAGATCATAACATGGTAGAGCCATGCCCCAAGATGAGTAGTATAACAGTCTCAGTTTGTCGTCAAATCATCTTATCTTTGCTTGAAAAAGAGATTTATGGAAAACTAGCCATTTGCCTCTATTAAGTTATTGGTCACTGTCTACAAGAAATCTCATTTAGGCAGTCTTTCTAGGCCAGTTCTCTCAATGTAGCCCATGGCCCTTTGCATTTTACTCTATGGCCCTTTGCATTTTACTCTTGTTTACATCCATGATAGGCATCGAGGACTTCCATGGCATCCTTTATTTTTTCTTCTCATGAATTAAAGCAATACGGTACAAGCTCCTACACCTGTTTTAATGATAGGACTCCCTCACATATACTTTGCTTTTGCCTCTGGGTCTCACAATTTTTGTTAGTTATAAATATTGACTTCTTGAAAACTCACCTTTTGAATAATTCTTTATTTTATTAATTCTTAATATTCGATGTTATGTATCAGATATGCAGCAATACTGGGTTCCTCCCCTGATGATAGAATCAGTTTAAAACCGGTCAGTACAAAAAACCTCTTATCTCTCTGAGGAATAAGGAATATTACCCTGAAATAGTTATATAAAGTACTTGTTTTTATAGGATTTCTCCTATATGCATGTGAAAGAGAGCACAACTATGTGATTAGATGCATGCACTGTTTTTTGCTTCTTCCCTAGAAAAACTTACTGATTCACTTTCCTTGAAAAATAAAAAAGAGAGGGAGGGGGGAGAGGAAGGAAGGGGTGGGTGGGTGGGTGGGGTGGTGGGGTTGTTTGGTTTGTGCATGAAAGAATGGCAAAGTTACCATGTCCTTTCTTCTTACCTCTATGTAGAGTTATTGTAAAGATACATGTCCATCAACCTTAAATGAGGTAAGAGAACATAAAACTGTTTAAGTTTAGCATATGTACTGAATGAATGATTAGGACCATACCAACGTGGTAGGAATGGATAGCATTTTATGTGGAGGACTTATTTCTGTCTACTGTCTTATGAACTATCTAGCTGAGCCAAACGAATAATTTAAAAAATAGAAAAGGTCAGAAAGTAGCATGTAGATTATGGACAAGATTAATTGTTGCATCTTCATGTAGAATTCAAGAAATTATTCTATCGAGGATGTTACTGTTATCAATTACAATAACAGCACAAGTGTCTACAATAGAATCTAACCAAATTTCAAGTAGATTCTAAAATTTTTGGCAATGTGGTACTTTTGGGTCTGGATTGGAGATTTTGTCCATATCTATTTGTCAAATCCATCAAAATTAGGAGAGTTCCTGTGCATTTTCTTGGAATTTTTACCTTTATCCTATTAAAAAATGTTCTATGCCCACCAAGTTTCAACTATGATATTGATGTTCCTATTAATAAAACCACCTCTGCAATTGGATTGTAAGCTAAATTGCTAAATATGGAACTAGTATAAGATATTAAAAGTCTAGCCAAAAATATATATTGCTTTAAACTTCCCATTATGAGCTGCTGATTGCTGCACTTTTCCTGCAGTCTCCTCCTTGCTTGCCGAACTTGCCATCATATGAAAGTTTGAATTCCGTGGGCTTGCTACGACTTGGAAAATATTCACCTGTAACCGAGATACATCTTTTTTTCTTTTCTTTCCCATTTTTTTTGGGCCGATTAAATTTGATTTGAATATTTCCATGCTTCAGTTAATTTGCCAATGAGTGGATATTCTTGTGCAGTGGTTTCATGATGTACATTCAACTGATATTTCTGATAAGTGTGAAGATATCATTGATCGGTTGTCAAAGACTCATGGCTGTGAAGTAAGTCCTGAATTGTTAACTTGCTTCATAGATGAAAATTACTTCCTAGCAGCATAGAAGGAGAAAAGATTTGTTATTCATTAGTCAACATTTTGCAAGTTACTGCATATTGAAACAAGAGAAGTGAAAAGTGGGTCCCAAAGACAGAAAATCCTTCACCTTCTCTCTAGAACTCTCATCCAAAGGAACCACTTTCCTTGAGTTTAAATCCCCCCCTTTTTAATTTTTTTTCCTCTTTTACATTTAAACTTTTAAAACTTTTACTCTTCCTTCTACTTTCATTCATTGTTCTTTGTTAGTGTTACTTTCTTTTTAGCTGTATTCATGTTGTTGTTCTTGTAGAAAATATACTGCAAAACTATTTTCAAGTCACATTGCAATTGTACATAAGAGACCTATTTATAGACAGGTCCAATGTAGTTGGTAACAACAAAATTTAATGTATTAACACCTAACTATCCCACCATATTAGCTTTACCAACTTACCTTATTATTGAATCTACCAACAGCTATCTTGGTGTTTACATTTGTATAAGGGAAAGGGGAAGAGAAGGATGGGGAGGGAAGAAATGTTTAAATTCCATTGTTTGGTTTAGGGAGAAAACTGGGAGGGGAAGGCAAATGGAATGATTAGTTTCCATGAGTCCCATATATTTTTTTTTTTCCTTTCCAAAATGGAGTGGAAGGGGCAGGAAAGGAAGGAAAAAAAATTACATTTTACTTATTTATCCTTTCCTTTTTATTTCTTTTTCTTCTTGTAATTTTTAGGGGTTTATTAGTAATTTTAACTTATTTCACTTTGCCATTAGCAATAATTACTGTTGATTCCATTTTCCTTTCCTCGTTTAATCAAACACATTGAAAGGAATAAAATATTTTCATAATTCCTTCTTATTTTCTTTCTTTCCCTATTCATTCCTCCCCCATTCCTTCCCTCATTCCAACAAGGTATTAAGGTTCAAGTCAGTGGTTGCTCACTTTTCTCCTTATTATATTTCCCCCTCCATCACCTTTCTTCTTCTGACTCCCCCCTCCTAATGCCTCTTAATTCTTCCTAGAAGGCCTAGGAGAGATCCTTGGCCCTAATCTTCAAGTTTTCTGTGCTTTCTAAGACTGTAAGTGATAATCTCTTCTAGCTGCAAACCTTCCATAAAACCATCTTCCAGAACTTCTTCTCTCTCTGCTAACCCTGGGGATTACTCTGCCATCAGAGACACTTGTTAGAGTCACCCTGTTCCTCTGGCTGCTGGCCTGAAGGTGGCTGAAGCAACATCTCCTCCTTGTGTAGTTCTACTCCAGAAAAAACTGACAAATCCCAGAGCTTTGCTTTAACTATTCTTGTCACACTAGCTTGCTAACTCATCCTAGTTCCTCAACTAGCGATCAACTGATGAAGTGATGTTAAGGTTGCTGAGCATATAGAAAATCATACTACTGTTTTTCAGGCTCAAATCTACCAAACCCAAAACCTCCTTCCCTTTCATATGCTTAAGCAGTTTTGGGTACTCAAACCCCAAAACCCTTGGTTCGTATCTCCGTGGATATCTACCCTCCTATAAAAAATGGAGATAGAATTAGGGTTGTATCCTCAACATCTGTTTGTTCAATGAATGGAAAGATATAATTCTTTGGTTATCTGTTTTTCAGGTAATACATTGTCTTTCCTTGTGTTGCAAAAATTTTTATAGAATAAATGTGATAGCTTAAATCATATTTACAAGTTTAAACTTTTAGATCAAATAATTTTGTTGCTAACTTTTACATAGTATCAAAGCAAGAGATCAAGAGTTCGAATCCTTGCGTATTCGTTGCAACCCCATTAAAAATTAAGTTGTCCACTTGATGGGCCTTTTTTAAAGTTAAAGTCCAGCCCACAAGTGAGACGAGTGTTATAAAATAAATATAATAGCTTATATCATATCTATAAGTTTAAGCTTTTAGATTAGATGGTTGTGATACTAACTTTTACAAAAATAATCAAAAGTTTTTGGGATAGAGAAGGTCTTATAGAGTTTGTTAGTAATGGACAGGGGTTCTTTTTCTTCAAATTCTAAGATGAAGAGTCATTACTGAGAATCGTAGACAACTTTAGTTCTTCTCCCACTGCTATCTTGTTTTGGAGAGATGGTAAATAAGTTTGTAACTTCCTAGAGTCCAACCTCCTAAAATACCAAATTTGATCAAGTGTTGGAGATTCTCTATTTTCTACTTAGAGGGCATTGGCTATGAAGCTAATGTAATTGGTGAGCCTTGGCAAGCTAATGTAGTGACAACTACTAACAAAAGAATAAATTATGTTTGTACTTCTGGAGAAATGGATTTGAAGAACTTTGATATGGAGCATACTGATGGCTCCACTGTTATAGTGCACTTAGATTACCAATGGATCTCTCTCCACTGTACTACTTGTGAAGTTTTTGGAAGCCATCCTAAGAATTCTTCTTATAGGCCTTTATGGTGAACAAGTGAAGGAAGTTTTGAAGAGTAAAGCTCTATGGGCTAGGGAGATTAGAGGAATAGTCATCAAAAAGTAGAAGAGGGGGGAAAGGGGGGTTTAATGGAGGCTGATTCAAGCCACTGTCCTTGTGAGTCTATCCTCTTGACACATCAGGGTTAGGGCTAAAAAGCGACTTTTCTAAGAATTCTGGAGCAAGTATTTCAGTCCTTCATGCTCCTTTATTCTAGAAACTCTTGAATGCATCAATACTAAGAATGATTTTGACTTTGAACAAGAGGAATCTTCATGGAGTTTCGTTAAGGGGAAAATGTTGAAGAAGAGGAGGGAAAATATTGTGGCTACCACCGGTGTTATCCTAGATAGTAGAAGAATTTAGTTGAGCATTACTTTTACCCATTACATATATGCCGTTACAAATGTTAGAAGAGGCCTAACTACCCTCTAAAAGCTAGATAAGTGAGGAATTTATGTTTGGAGCAGAATGTTGTTTGGCCTAAAATTGTAAATGGCATTGGGAGAAGAATTTGATCAAGCAGGATCCTGGAGATACACTCCATGGACAAGATTTGGGCAAGGTCAAACCCTTTAGTGTAGGACATCTCGGTCGTTTGCTTCAATAACCAACTAATTCATTTTAGGGTCTGTTTGTTTTGGCTTTTTTCCGGCAGATACAGACACTTTTTCAAACTTTTTTCTAACAAATTATTTATCAAGAAATAGATATAGATAAAAAAAGTTGACAGTTCTCATCAAAAGATCAAATAGAACAAATTTAGATAAAATTTAGATATAAATCGGATATATTTTACACATATCATTTTAAAAAAGATACAGATACAGATGAATAACAGACAATCCAAACAGACCCTTAATTATACTCGTATAGGAAAGAATTTTTAGACAAGTAACTTTTTCCTATAGTTTTAAGCAACATTTAGCAAGGAAAGGTCTTTAAATAGACTTTGAATTTTTAGGCTTATTAGTGAATCGCTTGTAGTTTGTTGTGGGTATCATTAAGCTTATACATTCATGCTTCATGTTCAATATTAGCAGTATTAGGAATATCAAATTATCTTGATCTTGCACTTATGAGTGTCTATATCTATAAGTACACTAACTTCCTTTGTAATAATGCTTACTCTTGAATAAATATTTACCCAATCTATGTTAAATAAATTAGCTATATTTTCTTTCTCAACTATTTGTGAATCAGTAGATGAGAGATCTTCAATAGTGATGTTAGTAGTATATATTGCTTTAGTTAAAGAAACAAATATGGTTTAGTTTTGTTCATAATTTGATGAATTCGTTTTAAATTGTGGAAGTAAAGTTGTTTTTCCTTAGTTTTGATAACTCATTACACTCAAATCAAGTAGATACACATTGAATAGTGTAGAATTGCAAACTCGTACAACTAAACTCGCAATTCTATCACGAGTCTATATCAAAACAATTTTGTATTTGTTTTAAATTGAAAGAGGCTTGTAAAATCCTAAACTCGTAGAAACATTTAGTAGACTCGTGATGTTGACAACTATGCCTGAGAGTATAGTTCATCGTACAAAGACAAATGAAGACCATGGGTTTTTTAAACCCAAGTATTGATAATTTTGCTATAATAAAACAAACAAAACATGAATTTCAAGAGACTCAAGTCTTGCTTCTAGGCTGAAACTAACACTATATTTGGATAGAGAAGAAACCTATAGAAAGGAAAATAAATGTTTGGTTATTTTAAAGATGGTAGAAAGTGGATAAAGAGAGTGGAAATGTTTCCACTTGGAAGTGTCAATATTTCCTTTTCAAATTTAGAGAGAAATGGGTGAAAAAGATTGGAAGTATGGAGAAGTTACAAAAATACTCTTTTAGAATGGAAGAAGATAAAAATAATAGAGGACAATTTGGTCATATTTCTCTTCTATCTCCATCTATTTCCACCAATTTCCACTTTTTATATCCAAACATAAGTAAAACTTTCATTTTCTTTGATTTCTTTTTCACTCTTTTCTTACAAAGATTACCAAACAGTGTAAAGTTTTCAGGGTAAGTTCTTCGACTAATGGATCTTGAATACTAAGGTAATCTGTATCTTTTGTTGCCAAATGTAATATATGGCTGCGTCACATACTTTCCTATTCATCTGTTCGATGCAGCTGTAGTGCTTTTAGAAAAAAGCAAGAGAGATCCCTCAATTTGTTACACAAAGCTACTGCCCAATTCAAGTTTCATCTTAGAGCTTTCCATGTGAACTCACGCCAAAAGAAGAGATGGTTGTGAGATTCCTCAAGTTTTGACAAAGATAGCAAGTGGTCTGCTGAGTGACATTTCATTTCTTTAGCAGATTGAGGGTGTAAAGTTTTTGCTGGTTAACCTGCCAAAGAGTGAACATATGTCAAGAAATTCTGCCCTTATGCCAAAGTAGGGACTTCCTAAGAACTTTAAGTGTTGATGTTCATCTTCTTCTAGATTCCTCTTTGATGGCAAGAGGATGGTCTGACTTGTCATTCCAAATGAAATGATCTTTGTTTTGCTGCGAATGGTTCAAATGCATCAGGGATGCCTCCTCGATGAAAATCCATAGATCCCCAAAAGGTCAAGACCGTTTATTGTGTTGAATCATATGGTGTAGACAAGCTTCCTTAGGCCAATTGAATTCATAAATCCTAATCCATGTTCCCAAATGTCCTAATCCTTTCTCCTTATTTGAATTTTAGATCCATCTTTTCTTATAATACCCTTTACAAATTTATCTCAAGATTTCTTACTCACCAAATCAAACTCCTTCTCCCTAGTTTAGTGGGGAAGAAACAAATCACTTTTATCAAGGATAAACATATTATCTTAGTTGCCTAAAAGTTAGTTAAATGTTATCACACAAGTCCTCTGGGAGTCGTAGCTATGGTTGACATAATGAAAGCTGGGACACAGTCAATTGGACTTCTTTCAATCAACATGTCGTTACTATCCACCTTCCCTATCTAGTCATGAGTTGGATTATGCAGTTTTACTTAATCTTTATTCTCAATCAACATTATTGGCGAACTTGTGGCATTTTTTTTCCTCTTTTTAAATAGCTCAGACGGTCCTACGCAAGGCGAATATGTTAAAGTCCATGCTTAAAGTCATGTAATAGGACAATTTAGAGTAAAATTTTCACTAGAAATACCCTTGCCCTTATTTACTTTTCTACCAAATTTGCCTGTCTTTAAGTTGTGTTTGGGGATCCTTAAAAGAGAACCTTAGATCTCATAAAAATATTTGAGCATTAGGGCTATCTATGAGAGAATCCTGGATCGTTAGAGAATAGTAATTTATATTTGAGAAAATTCAGAGATGATCTATAAATATTTTTTATATGTTGTAGTTACTAATTGTATGTCTAAGTTTCCTCTTTTCCCGACACCTACATACATGTAGTAATTGACACTTTTATTTTTCCGATACCTAACTACATGCAGAAACTGCTTCCCAAAGCAATAACCGCTTACATAATTATATGCCACACCATCTCATTGTTTTGCATACATTATGCCATAAAATACTTACACATACAACCAAATTGATAAAATAAAAACACAAACACCATATACAGCCAATACAACCATGGCTAAAGCACACAGAGGCACAGTACTAACACGACCAGATAATACAACTACACTTCCTTCACATGTTCAAAGGGAATGATTTTGTATACTTCCCTAGGAGCTTAAACTGATGAATCAACTAAAACAATACCATAGTCTACCTACCTCTTTGTTGGTCTTTTCTTGCTTATTGAAGGACAAAGCTGCAGCCTGCAGGTGAAATTCACACATCGCTGGCATTGTAAGAATGAGAAGTTAACCTATCTATATTTTGTTGATGATATCTTAAAATTTTTTAAAGGAACTTATACCCTATCTTTATTTAAAGAAAATTGGAGTGTAATTTTTGCTGTGTTTGAAGGCCAACAATTAGAAGGGTCAAATCTTCCTTTGTGGCATTTATATTAACATCCAAAGTCAAATAAGTGAGATATTAGGGGTTTCTTTTGGGAAATTTCCCCTTCTCTCTTTGAAACCCTCTAAGGATATTTGCTTGGACATTGGGAATATGGTTGGTTCTCGTATCAGTCAATTACACGAAGCAAATTTTTATCATACACAGGTAGAGTCTAATTGATAAAAAGTGTTCTCTTTTCTGTTCAAGTTATCGTCATTGATCTGTGTGTTGACTAAAATTGCCTCTTTAAAGAGATCAAATCAAAGATCATAGGTTCTTATAAAATAAGAATGTTGAGAATAGGGCAAAAGTTAAGGTAACATGGGAAGATGCATCATTTCCCCCGTATGAATGGCATTTTGGCATCCTAGATTTGTTGAATGGAACAAGGCTGCCCAATTACAACGTATCTAGACCCCTTTCTTGGGGATAAACTTCTTTTTGGCCAAAGTTGGATAAGGACAGACACTCTTGAAGGGAAAATCTTCTAAAATGTCAATGATGTTTCATGGAGTTGGAGGAAAATTCTTCAATCAAGGAAGAAGCTCAACACCTCTTAATATAGCAAATAGTTGATAGTAACAAGATCTCACTTATGATAACTGGAATCTAAAGGCCCTTATATGCATTTGAGTGAAAAAAATAGTGTTTCCAAAGAAGTTAGCATTAAAAAAAATAAAAATAAAAACCAAGCACTGGTCTTTATTTTCAAGAAATGGAAATGTTTTTCATTGAGTGGGACCATTTGGGATTGTGAAACAAGATTTGGAGCCTACTCACACACTTGAGATGGACTTTGCAGATTATTTGGTCTGGACAGTGCCTCCAAACAAGTCTTTGACTATTAAAGAAGTCTACAACGTCGGTCATCAGCCCTCCTTGTGCATTCCTCAGAATTCTTTGTGTGCTTCAAAGGATATGTTTCTAGACATGTGCTCATTCTTTGGCCTGAGACACTGCAAAAAAATTTTACATCCTAAATGAAAGTGATGGAATATTGTCACAAAACTCCTTTTTCATGCGCCATAAGCTTGAAGAATCCAATTATCATCCCTTCTTCAAGTGTGAATTCACTAGTGCTCTTTGGGATTGAATTAGTGTTTCACTTAGACCAGTGAATTTATAAGGTTTTCTCACAAGTCTTACACAGGATTAGCACCCTCTGGAAAGAAAGCATGTGCAGCTTTGATCTATAGTGTTTGGCAAGAGAGGATCACAAGGAGGCTTGGAATTATGAAGTTACTATTGAACGTATTCTTATGAAGTGTTTGTCTCCCCTAGGCCGTTTGACATTAAATCTTTGCTTTTTTAATGTCATTGTGAGAATGTAGGTATAGGCACTGTTGTTAGTGCATGAGCTAACGCTAGAGATAGTGCCTGTTGTAGTCTAATTCTTTTGGTACTTATACAACGGACTATTTTTTTTTTTTTTTTTTTGAAAATTCTCATTAGCAATGAAATTCTGAACTTAAACAAAACAAGAAGTTACTGCTTATAAATGAGTGTAATGGTGCTGATAGTAAATTGTTTACCTGTATTAATGCAAGGTAGCAGAGATAGTCATACCTGAGCTACACGAGATGCGAACTGCTCACGTTATTTCAATTGGATCAGAAACGTTGGCATCATTAAATGCAGAGTTGGAGGATGGGTATGCTTTTTTATTTTGTCCTGGATTTTTACTGCTGCTGCTGATATAGGCAGGTTATTGGCTGAACTCAAGTAAACACTATCCTCATCTTTGATGGATTTACAGGGCAATAATTATTCTTCTTCTTCTTCTTCTTTATTTATTTCTTTCTTTCTCTCTTCTCTCTGTTCCCCCTGGATACAAAGCCATACTGGGAATATCAATATCGATGTCTACTTCTGACCTCGTCTAATCTTTGCCATTGTCTATAGGAAAGGTGACCGATTGACGTGCGATGTACGGATTAATATGGCTCTTTTCCGGTCATTCTCTGCTGGTGATTACGTGACTGCTCAGTGTCTAAGGTGAGTTTAAGAGAGTAAAATATTGCTTACGCACACGCAAAGGTTCCATGGTAAAAGTGCTCCAACCAATTCAAAGTAAAAATAAATGGGAATTATAGTTCCATCAAAATGTATTATTGTATATTATATTGTGAGTGGAAAACATCTCTACCAATATTAAGGGAAAAAAAATACAAAAATGCAAATTTAAGACAAAAAATTACCAAATTACCGTCACTATACTGCGTGTAGGAGATGCAATATCAAGATTTGGATAATTATCGAATGTCCAACATGCGATACATGTCTAAATGTATATCGCACTTTCAAAGTACAATGCAAACTAAAAAACTTAAACATGCGATATAGCGATGGTAATTATGTAATTATTTTTATTCAAGTTGTATTTATGCTAATTTTTTTAAAAGGATGGCTAAACAAGAAATATTTTCATTATCTTGTATTAATATAATTCGCATATACATGGTTATAATAGCCTTTTAATTACATTGTCATTAAGGTTTTGTTTCACTTATATCTTATAGGCATAATTCATACATTAATATTTTCAGTAATATGATTTAGACATTTGTAAGTGCTACAGGCTATCAAAGCACTTGGCAAAACCCTAAACTTTTATTATTATTCGATATGCACCAAACCCATGATATGGTATTTTTGTGTTTGTATTTGAAAAGCAATGTGAACAGCATTATTGTTGGATATTACGCACCAATAACAACCTAAGCTACGCTCTCTTTAACTTGATATGATGCACAAGCTAGATTGAGTGGTTGTTCGCCACAATCACGATAGATCAATAAGAACTAGGTATTTTGCTTTCAAATTAGAAAGGCAAAATGAATAGGGTCTTAAATGTCATGAGTTGATTAGAGTTTACAACATAAGAGTAGGTATTTATATAAACCTCATTAATGGCAAACTTGTAAATAATATAACTTAATAAAAAGGAAATTCGTGCAAACTACTAAACAAACATCACACCTTGCATCACTGGCGTTATCTCCAGTCACAACCTCCATCACACGGCTATATCACAAACCGTGATCTCTTATGAGCAAAAATTGCAATGTCGACTTACGGGCTTGATCACGGGCGTATTAAGATAGGGCCTTATCATGGGCGTGATATGAGATCATGTCCCTTGTCACAGGTGTAATGCCGCCTATGTTCTCTTTTGTTTTCTACTCTTGTAGTCATGGCCTGGATCATTGCCGTGATGGTCTTGCTTCCTTCATTTTCCTTCTAATTTCCTACATATTGACTCAACCATTTATATAATGCATCTCATAGTCATATGGATAATCATATCAATCTTCTTAAGGCTGATTTAACAAAATTCTTAGAGCTAGGTTTTATAATCCCTTAGCTCGAGTTCTCGTAACAGGACTCGTTGGAAGTTGATTCCTATCATTATTATTATTATTTTTTTTCCCTATCATCTTCATAGAGAACCTATCATCTTCATAGAGAACTACCAAATTGACATCCAAAAAACCACACAAGTCACCAACTCCACCACCAGTAGTGTCACTTCCTGCCATGCTTGAACCCTCAATCATCAATTCCTTTACCTATAGCAATCACCATCTATATAAGCCCAAACTGACCACATTGCTCCTTAGCTACCAATCTTCATCGAAACCCTCAATACCGTGATATATTCTTTTGCAACCTCCACTTTACCTGACTGCTACACCTATCTCCACTTTCCCTCAGCTGTAACACCTACCCCAATCATACCCCCTTCCATAACAAACATCATATTATTATTTATTATTATTATTTTCGCCATCTCCATAGAGAGCTACCAAACCGACATCCAAACAACCACACAAGTCACCAACGCCACCACCATTACCCTCACTTCCTGCCATGCTTGAACCCTCAGTCATCATTTACCTATAGCAATCACCATCTATATGAGCCCAACCTGACCAAATCCCTCCTTAGTTACCCAATCTTCATCAATTCCCTGATATATTCTAATGCAACCTCCACTTTCCTTGACTCACTACGCCTACCCTCACTTTCACTAACTTGTAACACCTACCCCAATCATAATCCCTACCATAGCAACCATCATTGGCCATGCATTAGTCAATCGCCATCCATTCTCCTCTTATTAACCCTAAAGGACCCAACCCCATTCTTTCTTCCCTGTATAGCCTACCACCCCTACACTTTCCCAATCATCAACCCACCATTGCTTGTTTTTATCTCATACAACTCTTACCCCACAACCCACACACTTCCATCTTATGCTGGTGCTGGCACACCATCTTTAATGTCATTATCAAGCCCTCTTCTAAAAACTAAGGTTATATCCCTTATGACCGCTTTTCTCATCTCTATGTATATGTACAAATATGTTAACAAAATAAATGTAGCACCACTTCATAAAATTATCCTCACTACATACACTTCAAGCCTCTCTTTTCACTACAATTTTAACTAAAATAGTCATTGAGAATTCTAGTTGCATAAAATATTTGAACATCGCTTAAACAAGTTTCCTTTGGATTGTAATGGCTCAATAACTAAAAAGTAGCTTTTAGCCCTCCAATTAAACAATAATTCCAGTGTAACTACCTTTGAGAGCTTAAATCTATTGTCGAACAGCTTACCTCTATCATCAAACCTCTTATGACAACTAATCTCATTACTCATGCCTTCTATGATCTCCTAGAATATGATTCCTTAGTGACAACTCTTTACCAATTCACCTGTTTCACTTTTGAGCAGGTTTGAGCCAAGCTTCTCAGTTATGGCTTAAATGCTATAATGCAAACAAAGCCCCTGCATGTGTTCTGTCACAGGATCGTGTTCAAGTCCTAGCAATAAGACTACAGTTTTTTATATCAGATTGTAAAGTTGATTTGTGAGATTTCCTTCTGCATCTACGTATGGTGTTTAGTAAGTTCGGGCTCATTAAGAGAGAACCCGATGATTTCATAAAATTTAAGAACTTAGTTGTGAAAATAGGCTACTGCCTTTTAACGTTCATTTCTGATTTTTTTAAACTAGTACATTTGGCAGTTACAAAGGATGAATTCCCCTTCCTATTTTCACTCAACTGCTTCCTATTATTTAAATACATCACACAGCACAACCAGATGTTACACCATTTATGTTATACATGGCAGCAACAAAATAAATTACAGACAAATAATAAAATCACAAAACACACAACCACATAGTGTCAAATCCACTGCCATATCAGCTACACATATTACAAACATACTGCATAAAATAGGATAAATTACACTAAAAGGTATCAACATTTGGGGGTAAGTTCATTTAAGCTATCACCATTTCAACTCATTCAAAAGAGGTATCAATATTTTGCAAAGTTATCAAATGAGGTATCAAATTTTTGATTAAGTTTTTAATTAAGTTTCTAAAGTTTTCATTAATGGTCAATAGTTGATACCTTATTTGACTCATTTTGCAAAACGTTGATACGTCTTTTTAACCATTTGAAACGTTTATATCTTAAATGAATTTATTCCCAAACGTTGAGTTCTCTTTTGAATGAGTTAAAATGTTAACACTTTAAATGAACTTACTCCCAAACATTGATACTTTTCGTTGTAATTTACCCGCATAAAATACAACGAAACTATAATAGCTTTAACCACTGTAGATCATCCCTTTCACTCTTGTTTTTTCTTGCATCTGGCATAGACATTCTTGAAAGGAGATATAGTTGGCTTCATAACATGTTCCCACAGCCCTTATTTTTAAGACCACTTCCTTTACCTTTAATTGTTGAGGTGATGGTTGTGTTTGCTCTGGAGAGATGGGCCACAGGCATTCCTGTATTACTGAATAGCGTCCATCTCAATATCCACATTAGTGCCACTCCACCTCTAGCCATGACTCCTCCAATCAGCGACTACGTCAACCAGGGACCATTTCCTTCACACACACCCCTTTGATTAAGTACTAGATATGCAACAAGCTTAGTCATATAGCTCTTTTAGTGCTATCACAGTTCAACCAGTCTTACACACATGTGCCCGAGCCATTTGTTGCCTTGACTTGACCCCTTGTATTGGTTCTAATAAATTTTTTCCAAGTATGGTGCATCACATTCCATATTTCACATAGGCATTCTCACCATTCTCATCCATGACTATAATTTACATCTTAAGAGTGTCTTACATGTCTCTTCTCTCAAACTATCTATGATGACAAATGCATTGTCAACTGTAATGATTCCTGCTTACAAACAGGTGAGATCCTACTCCAGTATTTGATTGGACATCCTCTTTATCCCATCACTTTGTATCCTGTCTAACCTCACATCCTTGGGTTTTCATTACTTTCAAGTCAAGTTCTCTTCTGCATCCACTAATCCATGATACTTTTGCTACATAAGAAATTCTCTACATGCCATTCCAGTAATCGTTTCACAGAGCACATCAATGCTTAGATTTAATTTATTTTGTTGCACGACTCACCACAAATACTAGGCTCACCTTGAACACTAAGCTCACCTTTTCTTCCCCTACTATTACCATCAGCATATGTACTCCTTCCTCAACAAACATCCCCCAAAGCAGAAAACCAAAAAACCAAATACACATACTCCTTCTCGACTCGTCAAGAACCTCTTTAACAACCCTTTCTGAACCATCTTTGACCTCTACCAATCAGTTGGCGGCTTTACCACTTCTGCCAACCCTCCCCAGCCTCCTTGTCTCAATACTCACCCTTTTCAAGGGTTTTAGACATTGATAGAAGTAGCTAAGTAATGCATGTTGCCTTAAGCAATGAATCTGCAAAAATAGGAAAAGTGATCATCTTTTTTAATGTTGGAGCACAACCTGTGGTGCAACAGCAATAAGAACTAGTTTCTGGTTATTTGATCATGTATTCATGTCAGCTCTTGTGCAAAGATTTTTTCTCTTCTTGGCTGACAAGTATTTATCTTTCCATACACACTTCTATACATCAATAATTTCAGGCGAAGATTGATGCACTATCACATGGAGATCTTTAAGAAGGTTGATGTTATCGTGACACCTACAACTGGGTAAGTAACATTTAATTGCCCATGGGGCATCAGCTGCATTTGATATGTGGCTTATGCCTAAAGCAGTAAATACCTAAGTTGTTCTAATCATAGAAAGTGGAAATTGTTACTTTGCATTGAAATTTGTATATATCTATTTCCTCTATGCTTAGAAAACTTCATAATCAAGATTATTTAATTTCCCATTGACAGAATGACTGCTCCAAAGATACCTACCAGTGCTCTCAAATTTGGAGAGACAGATTTATCAGTTGCAGGTTTGTTGCTTGCAGTTTACATTTTGGGTTTTGCAATCATAAAATTAATATATATTCTAAATATGTTTGATAACTATATATTGATATGTTGTCCTTGTTACAACTAATATTGTTTATATTTGACTAGATAAATTGTAGTGAAGCATGAACATCATCTCTATTACAATTATAAAATATATAATTACTTGATTGTCCATTAAATTGGTGAAATTTTTCTTGCATTTGACTAGACAGTTATCTATCCTATGTGATAGAAGGAATGCCTTACTAATTTAAGACATTGTAGTTTTCATCATCAATTTGATTTTCTAGAAATGTACTTAGACATAGGTTCTGGAAAGTTTGATCCACAATTCCCGAAGTTTTTGCTTACACACATGATCCTGGAATAACTTACAATTCATACAATCTAGCTTATTTATTAAGGCTGAGAATTTAGAAACATGGTCCTTTCTGTTTGAAGCAGGTTAATTGATCAACTTATGCTCACTTGCTTGAGCAATAGATAAATCTTGGGTGAAAAACATATCTACTATTTTTGAGGGAAAAAATTATAAAAATACAAATTGGAGCAAAAAAATTACAAATTTACCATCGCTATTTCGTATATTGAAGGTGCGACATAAGAATTTGCACAAGTATCGCATTTCTAACATGCGATGTACTCGGGCAAACTTTTGAAAATAGGTGTATTGCATAACCAACATGCGATATAGGTCTAAATGTATATCGCATGTTGGTCATGCAATACACATTAAACAATTACATGTATGCCACATCTTGAATATGTGATACAAAAAAAAGAAAAAACCTATATCGCATGATCATCGTGTGATATAGCAATGGTAATTATGTAATTATTTTATCCAAATTGTATTTATATAATTTTTTTAACAATGATGGTTTTCATATAACAATCTCAACAAAGCTCACTCCTCAGGAACGTCACCTCTATACCTGTCTGCTAAGCACTTGACAGGGAGGGACCGATATCTTTCATTAGTGGAGTTAGTCCTCATTCTTACCTGTAAATGACATGTCCTTGAGGTCGGTGGGGTTGATATGGGTCCTTGCTTTTAGCAGAGAGGTCCACATTTTAACATCTTGGTGACCTGGGCACATATATGGTGTCTCTGTGTGCGTGTATATGTATTTACACATGGACACACATATACATACATACACATATATATAACCATATGTCTTCCATCTCTCTGAATTCTCAGGTGCTAGTTGCACGTTTGGTTGAGTATGTAACCATAGATACATTGTTTATTCCTCTTATGGTACTTCTCCATCTATGATGATTTAATTTTAATCATATTAACATCGTGTTTGTTCTGTTTCAGCTTATCTTATGCGGTTTGTAATTTCAGCGAATCTACTTGGACTCCCTGCCATTTCTGTGCCAGTAAGGGGTGCTCATATTTTTTGGATTAATTTTTTGTACAGATGACTCGTCTGGTGAAAGCTAACAGATATTTTGCGCATTAAAATACATTCATTCTTGTTCATTTCTTGAAACCTGATATAAGTCTGGTACATGAAAACACAAAAATCTAAGTGGAATCAGAATTGCTTGGGATAATATCATGAGCAATAGTTTATTCATCCTTGCTCCTTGCCTAAAAATGTCATTTGGTTGACATCATCAAAATGGCAATTCTACTCTTTAATGTACACATCAATAATTTACTCCGCGACACCATCCTCTCTACACCTTGAGTATGTATGTGTATGTATATATGTGTTTGTTTTATCTCTTTTTATTATTATTATTATTATTATTATTATTATTATTATATTTTTTCCAGTTTTGAATCCTTAGATGAGACATTTGGTCTGTTATAAAAGACAGTCCAAATGGAATTGATTGCATTAAATTGGAGAATGTTCCAACTTCTGGCAAATATCTCTTTTCCCACTTATGATCAGAAAAGAGCCTTTCTGTCATGTACCTCCGTTTATTGAAGCTTTTAGTTCAACCAAAAAACTTTTACAACGGAAAGACTATCTTTATTTGGTGTCAAGAAAAGAGAATTTTGATATTTCTTGCCAATTACTCTGCTTTATATGGTTTTTGCTATCAGTTCTGGTCTTCACAAGCAATATAGCTGATGATGTCATGTTCTATTGGATGGTCAGGTTGGATATGATAAGCAGGGCCTGCCAATAGGTTTGCAGCTAATTGGCCGACCATGGAGTGAAGCTACCCTTCTCCGTCTGGCTTCAGTAGTAGAGGTAAGTAGTCTTTTTGGTTTCAATGAGAGTTTTACATACTTTTCTTTGATCTGCTGTGATGTTTTCAGCAGATCAGGATGCTCTATGCTTATCCATTTCATTTTGTGCGTTCAGGAACTGTGTCCGGAGAAAAAGAAACCTGTGTCGTTCTTTGATGTTCTGAAACCAACCTGAAAGCAGCTTTTCTTTAATTCACACCTGTATGTCCATAGTGAGTTGCTACTGAACTGAAAAGTATTCGCTTCGCTTGTAAGAGTGCACTGTTGTGAGTTGATATTGTTTATATTCAACGTCCAATAAATATCCTGACATCACGAGGAAGGCTATATGAATCAATGGCTGACAATGTAGATTATATTTTTGCATATGATCCGCTGCATAAAAGGAGATTATCTATGATTGTTTTTGCATTTAATTCTCTTTCTCGAAGTTACAGGTTATTGTTCATTGTGGAAAGTAGCAGAGTCGGTAGATTTTGACTGTTATATGGTACCTTCATGCACAAAACTTTCCAGTCTTAGCGCTTTCTTTCACGTTAAGTCTGATAGAGGGGGGAAGGCATCAGTCATCTGCAACAAGAATACTTGTATGGTTGGGACTTGGGAGGGCCTGATTCACCCTTGTAAAAAGAATAGTTTGACCTCGGCACAGGCAGGGGTACGGCCTGTGAACCGGTCTGACCTGGCACTGCCACAATCTGGGTCGATAGTGATTTAATTAAAAAAAAAAAGAAAAGAAAAGAAATAGGTAAATGAGTAAATAAAAAAAGAAAGAGAAATGTTTAGACTGTTTTTATGTGAATTAAGTTAAAAAAAATTTCATGTGGATAGTGAAAATTTATCAACTATACACCATTTAATGCATTGATCTTGTTTTATAACAATATAATGCCTGTTTTTGTTTCTATGGATCTGTTTGTGTCTTAATATTTGTTGAAATCTACCATGCACATCTTAAACAACTTTTTAAACAAATGGGCTCAAAAGACTATTTTTTAAATCCAATTTTATTTTAAGTTAAAATTTTGTTTTAGTTAATTTTAGATTTTTTTTAAATTTCATCTCTATTTCATGCTGGTTTTTAGTATTATTTTAGATTCTCTCTGGAAGAGTCGTCTGATTTTATGAATATGAAAGCGGACCTGTGTCCAGGTTTGCTCTTCTATTCGTAGTAATTAATAGAGATTGCATCGAGAAATCAGAAAGAAGTGGAATGAGTTCACTGTTCACCCCGTTATTGTGTCAATAAAACCTAGTCCTGTGAGTCTTCACTGTGATGATGATTCGGGACGATTCAATGTTTTATAAGAATCTGATGTCTTTTCATCATGCAGTCCTCTCTTTTTGGATAATTTATTTTCTGTCCTTGAAATAGGCCAAAAACAGCTGAAAAACTTTTAAAATGGTTTGACAACCAAGAAGGTACAGGGTCTGGTTGCTAAGACAGATATTGAAATAAACAGGTAGTACATTCGAAGCGATGTTTGCAGCAATTGAGCTTATCTGGTGTAAAATTATCTGAAATGAAATGGATTAAGTGCGATAAAATTAAAAATAGAATAATAAATCTATTGGAAATGTCCATTGGAAAAATGGAATAAAGTGTATGACCAAATATAGATATGATGTCGATGAAAAATTAATAGTTTTATTCATAAATTAATTAAAATTAAATCGATACTGAATCGATATTGATCCAATATTGATAAGTTACTAATACGAATAAAAATCCGACATACTGGCTTATTGCCAAGTGATATTAACATAGTTGCACTTCTAAACAGTTATAAGAGGTAGCAATTAACTTTAAAAAAGAAAAAGGTAATTATAAAAACATTACCACACGCGAGCAAGTCCTTCGAATCTAATTATTGTTCAAATTAATTATAAATCATTACATTAATCTAATATTGATTAATAACAAGTCATTAGTAAAAATTAGTTTACCTAGCATATATTCCATGTTGTATGATGATCACATTTTTTCCCCATTAGTGACAATTGGATAGTAAACCACTATCAATTGGAAAATTTAGTTAAATGTGCAAAATTAACATTATTTATAAAATGTTTTAATCGATCCATGCAATTGATGTTCAAATGGTAAACTCTTACAAACCGTAAAAATGATTAAGATTAAAGTTTCATATAATATGCAAGTTCTTACAGGAGAAATGTAGTCAATTATGGCAGAAGGGAAATATGGTCTTTTTCACAAAATCAAGGCTCAATCCTTGAAAAAAAAAAAAAAGAAATGCATGTGTTTAACCAAATTAGATTAGGTGGTTTCAGCAAACGATAGGTGCTTTTAGCAAGCAATGAAATTAAAGAAAATTTAATAGAGTTACATGACAATGTGCATATTAGTAAACATAGTATTTTATAGCATAAGAAGAATAAAACATAATAGTAGGACTTTGCAATTGAATTTGCTATAAAAGTTTAGTTATAGTAAATTAAGCCCCTTTTTGCCGGATTATTACCGATGTAATGATAAAAGCCAATTTTTCTGGAATTTTTTATCAAGCTTCTGATAAACTTTGATTTTGGCTAACTCATCACTAACTTTTCGATATATTTCTTGATGGAAGTATCTCTGATCCCATTGATAACGAGTGGGACCAAATAATTCGATAGGGGTTATTACTGAACCATAAGATAATAACCATTCAACATAATTTATTGAAAACATAAAAATGTTATAAATAGGGAAATTTAAAACGTGGATTGATTTTTGTTACTGGTGGATATAAGTTAGTCAATATTATAATATATAATTTCTTTTATAATTTTAATTTTCTCCTTTATATTATATGTCTCATCAATTTAATGGCATGGCAAGAGATTAACTATTCGTTCACTTCACTTTAATTGTAATTCTATTAGAGCCTCATTCCTTACGAATAGCTATTACAGCGTTTAGTTCATTGAATAGCGATTCCATAATGAATCCTTATTATACAAAATAATGAATAGTCATTTTTTATTCAAATCTATGAATACCAATTCATTGCTAGAAATGTCCTTTTTTATTTTCAAAATACCATAATTTAAATAAAAAGTTATTACAGCTCTATTTCATTCATCCGTAATAAGAATTTTATTACAGTCTTATTCATTCAACGAAGTAAACGAGTCGTAAAAAAGTTAAAATGTAATTGCATTTGCTAGCATTGCAATAAAAATTATAAAAAAAAATTAAAACTTTTGACAATATTGATAGTTCATTTACTAATAATTTATTAATTATTATTATGATATTTAGTTACATTTAATGTTTGTAATAATAATAATTTCATAATGTTTGTTGGACAAATTTAGTTAAGGATTACCTAAACCCAGCTTCACTCATTTAAGGTATGGACTGACTCGGCAATCTATACACTTAACTCCTCTCAAACCCATAATATAGCCCTTAAAACCAAGCAAAGCGATTGAGTCTAAGTCTACTTGGCATCCCCTTCACTCAGTTTGGGTAGAGTTAGGCTTGTTAACCCCCTTTTCTTGAATCTTAACACGTGAGTTAGTGGTTAAAATCCACTTTTCCAATAATTGTCATGCATTGCCAATGATCTTCACAATGTATCTTTGTTTGTTTCAAATGCTTACTATCATTTCTCCACAAAATACCACATGAAGTACCGTCTACGATCATATAGTAACACTCAGTCCACACTTTATTATATTATTGCAATGCACACAGAGAACCTCCCTCCTCTCCTTAAGTGCATAAGTTCATCAATGTAGCCCATTTGTTGTCTTAGTTGCTATGGTAATCAATCTCGAGTTAGGTATTATCAATCTATCATTTTTGTGGTTGCAACTTTTGCTTTGATAAGTAATAACTTGTCGTGGTCAAATGTTTTACTTTTATTACTTATACATTTTTTTTTTCAACTTTATTGAGTAATAACTTTATACACTCTAAATTCTTAGGAATTGGAAGAAATAAGCTTAGCGTTAGTGTTACTAGGAAAAAAAAAGGGAAAAATAGAACTTAGTGGTGGTGTCAAGGAGGTACTAGGCATAAATATTTCAAGATAGAAGATTTAGAGAGCAGCCAAAAGCCTTGGAATAGACAAAACACTAGAGATTAATGGTTTCAATGTAGCCTTTTATGAGGAATGTTGGAGTGATGTCTCTAGCCTGGTTTGCCTTGAAAACTTCAAAATCTACAATAGTGACACCATTATCCCTAACTATAATAAAACCCTTCTAATTCTTATTCCTTAAAAAGTAGGTGCTAGCTGTCACAGGAGGGGAGGTTCTCCTCTTTGAGTGTCTGTGTAATGCTCAACCATCCCCCACATTATCATTTGCTTGTATCATGGATGATGAGCCATCCTTCTCTCATTTGGCTTACCAAGGTTTATTCCAGGCCCAACATTCATAAGGATCATCACCATGGTCCTTCTTACGTTTAGTAGGTTCAACTGTTCCAATTGATTTCAACAAGCTGTGGCTTCATTAAGAGAGCGGCACCAGCTTCTGACTACTTTGCTCATAGGAGATAGGCTTGCCTTTAAAGTAAACCTACTCTTCGAACAAACCATCCTATTGATTTCATTTACAACATTATGTGCCCAAGTTAAACATTCCCACCCGACCCTTAAAGTTTGTATTGTGACATTCTCCCTCATCCAAATTTATGACGCTCTCGTCATGAGGCAAATTTACTGCCACCATCCACTTCCACATGATCACCAACCCTTCACCACCCATTGTTAACCCCACCCAAGATCATCCTATCAAGACATTAAACTTATACTACTACTTTTTTGGCAACGATGCCTTCGTCCGGTGGTCGCACCTTACCTCAAGCTTCATTTACATGAGCCAACT
The DNA here is from genome assembly GCA_024138025.1 of Combretum micranthum. NCBI lineage: Eukaryota > Viridiplantae > Streptophyta > Magnoliopsida > Myrtales > Combretaceae > Combretum > Combretum micranthum. The sequence goes on along the minus strand of JAMXBD010001118.1, from coordinate 163,089 downwards.
TGACAACAAAGATTACATGCGCATTGAATACACCATGGTACCATTCAGACAGACCACTAAGTTTAGACTTTTGGCTTTGATACCATTTGTCATAGGATGAAAGGCTCTCCTTTCCTAGAGAGTTCGTACATTGCTCAATCATCCCTTACAGTAGCATTTACTTATACTATGGATGGGAAGCCAACCTTCTTTTGTCTTTTTTGCCTAATTTCGTTCCAAGCTTGATATTCTCATAAGGGGCATCATCTTGGATTTGCCATAGTTTTTCATATGTTTCGGAGGCTCAACTATTCCTACTTGTTTCATCCTACCATGATCTCAATAGGAAAGTAACACCAAATCATGATTAGTTTGCTTATGGGAGGCTAGGCTAACCTTCGGAGTAAATTCACTCCTCAAGCAAATCACTCTACTAATGCCACTCGCAATGTTATATGCCCAAGTTGAACGCTCCTATTAGGCCCTCAATACTCAAACCATGACATTAGCCATTTTAAAGATTTTCGTACCATCAACCTTTGCTCAACCTTTTACAAAATTCTCAAAAAAAAAAAAAAAATTGTTCTTGGATTCTGCCCACACCTTAATGATTTGATTTATTCCATGGTTATCAAAATCGCAATTTTACTATTCATTCAGATCCTTAGAATCGTGCAGAATTAGTAAAATCGTAAACATATAAAATTGTATATCTAAATTCATAATTATACCTAAGTCTATACTTTAATAATTTTTCTTCCATTTTAATTAAGAAAAGACATATAAAATTATAAACTTGTAGAATTATATATTTAACTTGCAATTTTGACAACCATGATTTACTTACCCAAATTAGTTTTATACATGGGTGTTGTGCAGCTAATAATGCCATTCTCATGCAAATAAGTTATGAATAGAATGCCCAAGCATCAAGCAAAGACCATTGGATAACTATAGAAGCTAGATTAACAAAAAGCCTTTGATTGATTGAATGGGACTTCATAATAAAAACATTAAAGCAGCTAAACTTCCCCAGAAAATGGGTTTGCATTGTTATTTCCTACCTTTCCTCATCTTCCTTTGTTGCCACTCTAGATGGTAGTAAAACCTGCGAGTTTTACTCATTTAGAAGGATGAGGCGGAAGATTCTAAGTCCCTTTACCTTTTCATTCTTAGGCTTGAACTTCTAAGCAAATGGATAGATGGACTAATCGATGTTGGTCTTTGGAAACCAATAACAATTAAGGGTGGAATATCCCTTTCCCATCTTTTCTTTGAGATGATATCATTTTGATAGGGGTGTGCAAAAAAACCGAATGTTTAGGATAACCGAACCGGAACCGAAAAATCAATCCTAAAAAAATGGTTAACCGATCCATCGGTTTAGGTTTAGGATTACCATTTTTAATTTTTTCGGTTTTTGGTTTCGGTTTCGGTTTTTATATACTAAAATCCGACGGATTCGGTTAACTGATCCATAATAATATAATATATATAATTTATAATATATCTATATAATTACTTTTTTAAAATATACCCATATAATTACTTTTTTGAATTAAGAAAATAGGCAACAACTATGACATCGCATTAAGAGATCTAAGGTTTATCTTTATTTTTTCTTTCTTTTTTTTTAAAATTACTATTTCATCGTGAACATTTATGGGAAGCTTTTCGAAGAGTAAATGCATCCTTAAGTGTGTGTTTTGAAAAACCAAGAAATGCAGTGCAGTATACCGAATTTACCAATCACGTGGTATCCCAGTTTCATCCCGTGCTGAATAATTGAAGGGTCCTTTCACGGTTTCACCTCTACATTATATATTCATATAATTTATATGGTTGATGGTACCGATATATATTAACAACTATTTCACATGTTTTATATTCTCAATTTATAGTTTTTAATATAATTAAAAAAAGTATTTTAATTTTTTAATGGACATATTAAAAAATATGTTTAACGATAAATTTTGCATAACCATTATGTTAAACGGTTAAAAACCGAAAACCGAAAAAATTAACCGAAAAAAAAGGTTAACCGTTAAGGCGGTTAACCGTTCATAATGGATCGGTTTAGGATCAGGATATTGAAAATCCGATCATTATGGTTAGGATAAAAAAATAGAGCCATGAACCGGTTAACCGAACCATGAACACCCCTACATTTTGATAGGTGAAGCCTCTACTCTTATTATTAGTACCATATGGGAAGCCATTTCAAATATTAGTGTAGCCAAAAAGCTAATCTTCAAGATTCTTGAATTATCTTCTCTAGGAATGTTTCCTAAGACATTGCACACCTAAAATGTAACTTGGTTGGTATAGGAAAGCCTCTTCTCTTGGTACTTACTTGGATACTCTATCACACATACTAGAAACATCAAAGCTATAGATATGAATGGTCTTTTAAAGAATAAAAGAGGGAAATGACTAGATGGAAAGCTAGAAATTTAAGTATGGCTGGTAGACATGTTCTTATTGAATCAGTTGTTGAAGGAATTTGAAGTTACTATTTCCTAGAAATTCATATTCTTAGATGTGTGCTGAGGAAAATTGAAAATGTGATTCAGAATTTCTACTAGGGTTTTTTAGGATGACAAAAAGAATTTTCATGGAATAGCATGGGAAAGAGTTGCTTGTCTCAAAGAGATGGGAGATACTTATATATGAAACATGAAAGTAAGGACTAGAGCTAGTATAACGAAGGTTGCCTAAAAAATGTGAACATAAAAGATCTTTTGGATTGGTTCGATAAGCAAAAAATCCAATAATAAGCAGCTTGCAAGAGGAATGGAAAAACATTCTTCAAAAGTTGTAAGAGATATTATTGAATAAAATGAACTTATCAATTGTAAATGTATTTTGAGACCAAGAAATGGATTTTCCATTAAATTTTCTAATTGAAAATTGGAACAAGAATGGAATTTTAGCCAACTTATCCATGGCCATTTCACAAAGAAGGCAATGTAAATAATTTTGGCTCAAGCTTGGGTTGATAGTAATACTTGGTATTAGAATCTTTTAGAATACCCCTTTGAAAATCACATTAAGCAAATTGTTGGTCCCCCTTTTCAGGATTTGCATAATGAGGAGGAGGATGTAGTTGCTTAATGCCACAAAACTAGGGGAGGGTTAACAATAAAATATGCTCATAATTTCCTAATGAATTTAGTGTTTTTTTTTTTTTTACAACAGTACTATTGGAAAAAGCTGCTTGGATGTGAAATCCTTGACCCATCTTAAATTTCTCTTTTTTTTTCCTCTTGGTCTAGCAATGTTACAATAATGGGTTGCTAAACCTTAGATAATCTTTTGTCAAGAAGAATGTCAATTAATGAATGTTGTATCTTTTGTGGGGAGCAAGAGATAATTAAGTGTCTCATTATAGACTGGGTGGAGTTAAAAAATGCATGGCAAAGTATTGGAAGTAGTGTCACTTCCACTCAATATAACTCCGGTGACATTAAACCATGGTTGGAAGCTAATCTAAGATAAAGGAAAAAAGATTAAGTTAGTACCAAATGCCTAAAGTAATGTATTTTTGCCTTTGTCTTTTGGGCCTTTTAGTGCAAAAGAAACAAAGTGATTTTTGAATCATGATACTAAAAAATATGATTAGGTAATCAAGCTAAGAAAACAATTAATGAATATTGGGCACAATAGACAAGAGAGGAGGATGCATGTTATGAGCTATAGAGATTACTTCACAACCTCCTCCTAAGTATTGGGTCGAAATCAATATTGTCGGGTTTAACAGAACATGAGAATTTTGCCTCAGTTGTGGGTATTGTAAGAGATTGGAATGGTAATTACATTGGTGGCTTTACCAAGATTTCTAACGCATGCTTGCCACTTGAGATAAAAACCTAGGCCATAAATTATAGTCCAAAATTTTTGTAAGACTATAATATACCTAAAAGAATCATGGAAACCAATTCCAAAGAAGCCATTAATATAATACAAAATCCTAATTGGGATTACACTTTTGCTTTTAATGTTATTCCTCAATGTAGGGATTTGATGCATTTGAAATTTTTGTGGGGAAACCATCTAACTTGTTATGTTCTTTTTTGTCGAGCTCTCTTTTATCTTTGTTTTGTATCTCTTTTGTCGATGGTACTAATCTAGAGGCCTCCATTTTTTATGATGTTTGTCAAACTTCCTCTACTAGAGTTGATGTGGGTGTTTGGATTCAGTAAAAATAGGTAGAAAGTAGTTGAAATCTATAGAAATGGACGGAAATTAGTGTTTAGGCAATTTTAAAAGGGGCAGAAATCGGGGGAAAGAGGCTACCTATTTTTTCTTCCCAAATTTAGGCAGAAATCAACAGAAAGTGATATAAAGCATGGCTATTTACAAAAATACCCATAACTAAAAAGCAAAAAGAATAAAGTAAGGGACATTTTAGTCAATCACTAGCTCAATTTCTCTTATTTTCCTTCCATTTCCTTTCATAATTTACAAACATAAAATAAATATTCAACTTCTTTCCACTTCCACTCATTTCCATTTCCTTACATTTCTTTTGTCCATTTCCATTGAATTCCGTATAAAAAAAATTGCCAAACACAGCGGATGACTCTCCTTTTGTTTATCTTGCCACACCCACTAGTGATGATGGCATCAAGTTTTATAACTCGACCTTTTACATTAATAATATTTCTTGTTTTCAACAAAAAAAGAACATTTTTTTTCTCAACTATATATTATATATAAATTCCCTTCGTGTGAAGAATTAAAAAAGTTGTAATCTCTACATGTTATTCAATACCATTAAAGAACACTAACGATTCTAAATGATATATTATTTTATTTCTTATATAGCAAGATCATTAATAACATTAATATTTAAAATTAAATTACAATATTCATCCTTGTCGAATGAAATATCATGAATATACATTGCTTCAAATTGAAATGTGTTATTTTTATAAAAGATAATGTCAAAAATGGTACTTGAACTTTCGCAAAAAGTTTAGTTAGGTACTTGAAATTTAGTTTTGGATAATTTGGTACATAAAGCAAGTTTTCATAGACATTTTTTCATACTTGATTGAACTTGCTTTAGGTATGAAAAAAATCCGCAAAAACTTTGTTTAGGTATTAAAATTGTCAAACCAAATTTTAGGTATAAAAAAAGTCTAAGAAAACTTTTCTTAAGTATCAAATTGTTAAAATAAAACTTCAAGTACCTGATTAAATATTTTGCAAAAGTTTAGGTACTATTTTTATTATTAACCCTTCTTATAAATATCTATGTAGATAAACATTTGAGTAAATCTATTTTTTTTATTAGATGTATATGCATTAAATTGAAATTCACTCAAAAAGCATGGGCCTTCAACTAGTGTTATCTAACATTGAAATGTATCTCAAATATGTCTTATTGAGGTGTGGTAGATTTCATAATGAGCTCTAATACCGATGTTGTCAAACCTAATTTAAGGGTTTGTTTGTTTGTTTCATTACATTCTAGACAATTTGATATCAAATTTTTGTTGTTTTCAAATAGATTTTTGTCAAGAAATAGATACCGATGAAAAACTAACTATTTTACTCATAAATTGACCAAGCAGATTTAATACAGATATGATATAAATAAGTTACAGATACATATTATATATAGATATGATATAGATAAAAATTCAACAATCCAAATAAAGTCTTAAAGTTAACTCGAAGTGAGAAGGGGTTAAAGATGTGAGATTGAACCTCTAATATTGACCAAAAGTCAAAGCTGAGGTAGTAAAAATATAATTCATATTTTTTATAAATTTATAAAATCATTTTCCTTCTTGAGATTCAAAAGTGCAAGAATTTTTTTTATTTTTAACTTTTGTCATTTTAGGTTTAGGATGACTATTTTAGTAATCTGAAATGAATTCATATTTATTTATAAAATAATAAAATTGTTTACCTTCTTAAGATTTGAAAATTAACAACTTTTTAAAGTTTAATTTTTGTTTATTAGATATAAGTTTATTTTTTTTAACCGATACATTCTTTAGTAGTTACAAAAATTGGGGGAAAGGAAATAAATAATATTATTTTTAAAAAAATTATGAAAATATCACTAAAATAAAAATAAACACAATTTTAAACAATTTAAACTCCTCTCTAAAAAAGACGAGTTCATTAGTAGTTGAACTAGACATGTTCCATATAAACTGATCTCGTATGTTTAAGAGATGAGGTTCATATAATATTTTCTAAGCATCTAAATAAATTTTCCAATACTATAGGTAAAGTGTTATTATTACTTTTTATTTTCTCAATGTTTTGCTAAATTAAATGAATGGAATGATGTTTAAGTAGCTTAACCTTTGATTCCTGTAAGAGTAGCAAGCCTTCATGAATGATATGAAAACGCAAGGTCCTTTTTGCCTGGTATGAAAACGTATGAAAACATATGGTAGATGGAATTCGTCTCTTCGATGTTCAAGAGACGAGGTCAATAAAATTATATAAATCTTATGAAAAACATGAAAATGCACTATAAAATACTTAAAGGGAGAGGGAGTGAATTGCCCTAAAAATTCAAATAATTAATTTTAATGGGCAAAAAAAAAATTACTTTAATTGCAACGAATAATAAAACAATAGATTACAATATAAAATGTAAAAAAGATAGGGATAGAAAATATTAGTCCATATTTAATGTGGAGCTCGGCCCACTTCCTACTTTCCACGACCTACCAGTGTCTCCAATCGAGGACTTCAATACCACTTTTATTAATCACCAAATATACGCTCAAGCTGAGCAATCATAATGCTTTACAATACACATGAAAAAAAATATTTCATTTCTCTCTTTAGATGCTCTTTTAGAGATTACAAATGTAAGAACAAAGCACTATAATATTTTTCTCTCTTTGCAGATTTTGCAAATTTAATGAATAAGAGAACGAGAAAATTAATAATTTGTTAGTTTGCAAATAAAATATCTTTCGCACTTTTCTTTCGGCACTTCTCTTTCCTTAAATCTCCCAAGGATAGAGTATATATAGCCTTAAAAAATTCAAATGTCCGTTAGAGACAATGTCTTTAAATCGCCAAGCATTAAATGCGTTTCAATAGTTCTTTTTGCTACATCGACTCCAATATTTAAATTGTCGAACCCTAAAGACTCATCGCGCCTCAAATTGTCGTGCTTTAAATCTTCTCTCAACAAGTCTTTACTCCATCGAGCCTTAAAATAAATCCATCATACCCTAATGCTTTGACACGTCAAGCTTTCCACGTAACCCTTGACCAAAGCTGTGCAACTTTGAACTTGTCGAGTCCTAGCCTTGAACTTGTTGCATCTTGACTAATCAACACATCAAGCCCTTGACAATCTCCTCGACCATTGACTTTGTACTTTTGAACTTATCGAGCTTTGGTTTTAACTTTGTCATGCCTTGACTAATCAATACATCAAGTCTTTGACGATCCCCTCAATCATTGATTTTGTATTTTTGAACTTGTGAGCTTTGGTCTTAACTTGCCGTACCTTGACTAATTGACTTGTTGAAACCTCGATGTGATTCTCGACTAATGTATTTGCATTTTTGGCCTGTCGAGCTTTGGTCTTGAGTTTGTCACGCCTTAAAGAGTGAAGCTTTTAGCTCTCGACTTGACTCTCGATTGATACTGTTCATACTAAAAACTACATAAACTTCACAAAAAAACACACAACATACACACACACACATATATATATTTGTCTAATTAAGTATAGTTTATGATAATTGAATAGTAATTGTGCATCATATTATCTCATCAAAATCCATACTGAACATATGGGTTCAATAATCTCCCCTTTTTTATAAAGGATAATTATGCACAATTGACTCCTTTTCAATTAAACATACTCCCCCTCAATTAAGCACCTAGGTTTCAAAGAAATTTTCTCAAGTCTAATTCAAAGACTTGATGCTTAATTCTAGAGAAACACAAGCTACACTTAATACGTCATTTAGCCTCACTTTGTACTTATCAAGATAGATTATACGCATGCACGTTAATTGTGTATTCTGCGTTTCTCCTCCTTTGTACTCATAAATAAAAATGATAGACTAATGATATTGTAAACAATGAGAGATGCATATATAACATACAAGATTTAGCAAAACGATTGCCTCACAAAGAGGACTTCACACAATTGCCTCACTAAAGGACTTCATAAATGCCTACACATACGTAAGACTTCACATACTTACCTCAACACATGAGGATTTCACAGACTTGCCTCACACACATCTAATAGATTTTTGCAAGCAGAACATATTCCATCACAGAAGTATATATGAACATTTAATAGCTTCTTTTATCCTTAGATCTAGTTTTAGATCATCTTGGCTCCATGATATTTTAGCACTCATCTTGCTTGATCATGCCTAATTCTCTTCGTAATGTGAAAAAATAATCTTCACTCAAGAAATTTGTAAAAATATCAGTAATATGATTGTTTGTATCAACATATTCCAAGTTGAATCTCTATTTAGAACATGATCTGTAATGAAATGATGTCTAATTTCGATATGTTTGGTCTTTGAGTGCTGGATTGGATTTCTTGTCAAATTTATAGTACTTGTATAATCACAACAAATTGGAATATTTTCATATTTTAAATCATAATCAAGCAAAATTTGTTTCATCCATAAAGTTTATGCACAACAACTATCAACAGCTATATACTCAACTTCAGCAATTGAAAGCGCAATAGAATTTTGCTTTTTTGAGTGCCAAGATATTGGGAAATTTATAAGAAAGTGGAATGTGTCACTTGTGCTTTTTCGATCTACTTTACATGTAGCAAAGTCAGCATCGGAGTATCCAATTACATCAAAAGAGGTAAACTTTGGATATCACAAGCCAATTTCAATCGTGCCTACAAGATACTTGAAAATGAGTTTTACTATACTCAAGTATAATTCTTTTAGGCAAGATTGAAATCATGCACATACACACACTAGAACATGATATTAGGTCTAAAAGTTGTTAAATATAATAAACTGTCTATCATACCTCTATAAAGTTTTTCACACATATTTTTTTTTTCCATTTTCATCTTTATCAAGTTTTATACTTGTACTCATAGGTGTAGGTCTAGTTTTGCAATTATCCATTTTAAACATTTTCAACAAATCTCTTGTATTTTAATTGATTGATGAATATTCCAATTTTAGATTATTCTATTTGAAGACCAAGAAAATAATTGAGTTCTCCCGTCATGCTCATTTCAAACTCATTCTTCATGGATTCAATAAATTCATTTATAAGACTCATATTAGTAGCTCCAAACATAATGCCATCTACATATATTTGTACAATCAATGTATCTGACTTGTGATTTTTAATAAACGAAGTTGTATCAATTTTTCCTCTAGAAAATTCATTATTTAAAAGGAAGCTGCTGAGTCTTTCATAGCAAGCTCTAGAAGCTTGCTTTAGACCATAAAAAGCTTTGTTTAATTTTAAAAACATGATCACGGAATTTATTATTCTCAAAACCTGGTGGTTGCTCCATAGACTTCTTCTTTTATAAAACCATTTAAAAAAGCACTTTTGATATCCATTTGAAAAAGAGTAAAATTTTTTAATGCTACAAATGCCAAAAGCATTCTTATAGATTCTAGTCTAGCAACCAGGATAAATGTCTCGTCAAAATCTTCTTATTGGTTATAATCTTTAGCAACTAATCTAGCTTTGTTTCTTGTTATGATACCAGATTTACCAAGCTTGTTTCTATAAACCTATTTGGTTCCAATAACAGGTTTATTATCAAGTCTATGAACCAATTTCCAAACATCACTTTTTGTGAATTGGTTTGATTCTTCTTGCAATATATGTATCCAAAATTCATCTTTTAAGGCTTCTTCCATATTTTTAGGTCAATTCGTGATAGAAAAACAAGATTACTCATGTTCCTTAAAGATGATCTTATTTGTACTTTATTAGAAGGTTCAACAATAATTAGATCTTTTGGACGTGTTTTTGCATATTTTCATTCTTTAGGAAGATCATAATTAGCATATTCATGAACATCCATTTTATGTTCATTATCTTTTTTATTATTATTTTCAAGAGAAAATTTATTCAAATAAGCACAAACAATATTCATATCATCATTTGAGCATAAATAAGATAAAGAATCATCAAAAGCAGTATATATAGATTCTTTTACAACTTATTAAACACTCTATATGCCTTACTTATCAAAGAATAACCTAGAAAGATTCATTTATCACTTTTAGTATCAAATTTAGCTAATTGTTCTTTTCCATTATTCAGAATGTAGCATTTAATACCAAAAGGATGGAAATAAGGAATGTTGATTCTTTTTCCTTTCCAAAGCTCATAGGGGGTTTTGTTAAGAATTGGTCTTATAAAAACTCTATTTAATATATAGAAAGCAGTATTTATAGTTTCAACCTAAAAATATTTTGGTAAATTATTTTCACACAATATGGTTCTAACAATTTCAACTACTTTTCCTTTCGGCTACATCATTTTGTCGTGGAGTTCTAGGTACTGAAAAATTATGTTCAATGTCATATTTATGGCAAAAATCATCCATTTCATAATTTTCAAATTCTCCTCTATGATCACTTCGAATAGATATAATATTAAGACCTTTTTCATTTTGGACTTTCTTGCAATATCTAAAAAGACATGACTTGTTTTGTCTTTAGCTGCAAGGAAGAAAGCAATGTATATCTAGTGAAGTCATCAACAATAATCAAAGTATATTTTTTGCCTCATAAACTTAAAGTTTGAGTAGGACCAAATAAGTTCATATGCAATAGGTCTAATGGCCTAGTAGTGGAAACAACATTCTTAGACTTACAAGAAGTCTTAATTTGTTTTTCTTGTTGATATACTTGACAAATCTTATCATTTTGAAAATTTATTTTTGGTAAACCTTTAACAATAACAAGTTTTGAAATAACATCCATGCTATCATGTCCCAATTTTCTACGCCATAACAAATTATTGTCATTTTAGAAATATAGACAAGTTTCACTTGATGATTTAAAATCATCTAATTTGATTTTGTAATTATTTCTATGTCTATACCCTTCAAAATATGCTTGGTTATTGTCAATGCTTTTAATAGAATACTTTTTGTTAAGAAATGTTACTTGAAACTCATTATCACACAATTGACTAATACTAAGTAGATTATGTTTCAGATTATCAACAAGCAACACATTTTTAAGAATTATATCTTTGTTTTTGAGAATGTTACCTTTACCAAGAACGGTTAATTTTCGATTGTCTCCAAAGGTAATACTCCATTGATCTTTCAAGTCTAGATATGTGAACTTGGATGCGTCTCCAATAATGTGTCTAGAGCAACCCGTCCAAATACCATTTGTTGTTTCCTCTTGAAGATCCCTACAAAACAGAGTATTATTTCTTTGGTACCCATTTGAATTTGCATTCTTTTTGGTTGGGTGGAACAAGAATCTCTCTTAGGAACCCAAACCAGCTTGCTTCTATGATTCAAATGCATTGTTTTTCTCATTGCTCAATAATGTGCAATTTGACCAAATTTGCCATAGTAATTGCATGTCCCGTGAGTGGCTTTTATAAAATGAGTTTTGTTTTACTATAGCCAATGTAAAGACCCGACATGTACTTTATCAAAACATCACATGCCAAGCCTCCAACCATGTATAATACATGAAGATATTATATGTAAGGTTGTCCAAAAGGGAGGAGCTTATGCTCATTGCTTGATCAACCCGTTAAAATACACAACTTTACAAATGCTACTCATTTAAGAGTAGATAACTTTATATAAATGCATAAAATACCACCATCATCGATCGTACTTTAAGGGTTACAAAACCAAACTTATAACATACACGATAGGAAAAATTAGGTACTTTACATAATAAAACATAGGCTTATGAGTAAGTCATAGTCTATACTATTATATTTCAAAAACAAGGTCTTCTTTTGTCCTTTCCAAGAAAACAACAAGAAATTGCCCGGACATTTTATTTGTCTCACTCCTCAAGAAAAGCTTTCCAACCCATACCATATCCTAAGTCATCATAATTCTCATCATCATCATTACTTGTAGAAGAAAAAATGAGCCCGAGGCCCAATACATAGGACCACAAGCGAATACAAAGTGACGTACATTTCTAGGCTAATGCAATGAAAGAAGCAATAAAATTATTTATCTTTATTTAGGTAAAACAAATCAACATAGAGTATTCAAACTCTTATTACAATCCAAAGAGAATCTAGAAGTCATGAGTAACAGCAGCTACTCAGGGGGTTGATATAAGCAGCCCGAATACTTATATCTTCCACATAACTTTATAAATAATAATCTCATCTGAGATTTAAAATCGTTACTCAACTTTACTTAACTTAATCAATGACATCACATAGTTCAACCGGTCTCATAAATGTGAACTAAATCATATTATTTTCTCTTAAGAATAAGCAAATGTTATATCGATCCTGTTCCTCCTACCGATTACCTGCTGAGCCACTTATTAAAGTCATCGCATCATGACAGGGGTGGCTTAAGCACCTAACTACAATGTTAACCTCGTTAATAGGGTTGCTGCTCTCAGGACCGGATTCAACAGCACACACACAAACAATTTCAAACAAATTTTTAAGCTAATCATTAATTAGAGTTTATGGAATAATGCCTCACCTAGCATTCAACAAACAAGTTATTGCATACTTTGACAAATGGTTATATCAGATAAAAGACCTGTATTCAAACCCAACTAGGTATTGGAACCCGTCAATGTAAATCATTTCATATGAAATAATGTTAGTCCATAATTCAATACTAAATTATTAAACCTTCATCAAACTTAAAAAAAAGTTCAAATCATCACATAGTCTCATATTCATATGCATATAAATATACATGTCACATTCCACTATTCATTCATCTATTGTTCATTTATTTTATTTATTTATTTTTATACGGATAGTACTAGGGGATCTGTCATGCCAGTGATAAGGGCCATGATGGTTATCTAGGATCGTGATGTACGTTATTCCATTTTAAAGCAAGGATATCACGTTCGAAGTAACAACCGTAATCTATGTCGTATCATTGACCAAAAAGATGCCAGAAGAGATCACTGCCTTGGTAACAATCGTGATGAAGGCTGTTTCAAGTTTTAAAAACGCTCAGAGGAGATCACAGGCCACGTCATAGCCATGATCATTAGGAAATCATGATTTCGAGGAAATAATGGCCTTGAACATGCCTGTGATGAACAAGGCATTGATCCTTTGACACTTGTTTCAAAAATTTCGAAATCTTATATCTTCTAACTCTTTACTAAGACCTTATTTGTTATAAAAACATGTTAAAACTAACTTATACACTTAATATGAAACATCATCATAATTGCTTGTACTCATATATTCATTTCATAAGTATATGCATAACAATCTTAATGTAAAAACATAAATACGTTATTCATGCTTTTTGAACTCAATTATCAACCTAATTACTAAAGTCCTACTCATTTATCACTAAAAACATCAATACACACATCATTTCATCATAAACTCAAAATTTCATTTCTTCAAACACTTAGAGTACATATGCCTATTTGCATATCTAGTTCAACATACATGTTAGCATACCATTAATTTTTCTAAAGTATCAAGTTCTACTCTTATTCAACATCAACATCAACTAAAAACTATAATTAAACAAAAATGTGCAAGAAATCAAATTTACTTACTTTTATAGCTATTAAAATCAACCAAACTTCACTTTCCTTTTTATTGGCTTGAATTCTTACTTCTACTTGTTCTTTAGATTAATTCTTTACTTAAAAGGTTGTGGGATAAAGTCTAGAAGAGATTTTGTGGTGAAATTTTAGCTGGTCTGTGGTTGGAAAGACGATGAAAATGAAGAGAGAGAGAGAAAGACGATGTTTAGGTTTGTTTTGGAATTGATATTTTTGTTCCTTTTTGACTTTAGAGGCTTTTGGAAGAGTTTAGAAGAAGGCCTATATCATGGGCTTGGTTTTTGTGTATATGGGCTTGGGTTTGGATTTCTAAAGATGGGTCTGAGTTTAAAGAAAATGAATATTGATTTGTATCCATTAAATAACACACATATATCATAACATACTTCAATTCAACACACACATACACACACACACACATATATAACACTACACTTATATATTTACATCCACACACATACAATTAAGTTAAGCAATTACAGATTTAATGTGAAGCTCGGCCCACTTCCTCATATTACAATATGACATGTAAAAGATATAGGGATGGAAAATATTAGTCCAGATTTAATGTGGAGCTCGGCCCACTTCCTCTCTCTATGGTTCGCCAATGCCTCCAATCGAGGACTTCACCACCACTTTTATTAATCATAAAAAATACACTCAAGTTAAGCAATTATAGTGCTTTACTGCACATAGGAAATAAAGTATTTCCTTTCTCTCTCTAGATGCTCTTTTAGATAATACATATGTAAGAACAGAGCACTAGAATATTGTTTTCTCTCTTTGTAGATTTTGCAAATTTAATAAATAAGAGAACAAAAAAAAATTAACAATTTGTTAGTTTACAAATAAAAGCTCTTTTGCACTTTTCTTTTGGCACTTCTCTTTTCTTGAATCTCCCAAGGACAAAGTATATATAGCCTTAAAAAATCCAAATGTTCGTTAGAAACAATGTTTTAAAGTTGCTAAGCAATAAATGCACTTCAACGGCTCTTTTTACCACATTGGCTGTAATATTGAAATTGTCCCACCTAAAAGACTCGTCACGCTTCAAAGTGTTACACCTCAAATTTTCCGTTGACAAGTCTTTACTCTATTAAGCCTTAAAATCAATCTAGCACGCCCTAATGCTTTAACACGTTAAGCCCTCAATGTGACCTTTAACCAAAGCTGTGAAACTTTAAACCTATCGAGTCTTATTCTTGAACTTGTCGCACCATGATTGATCAGCATATCAAGCCCTCGATGATCCCCTCAACCATTGACTCTGCATTTTTGAGCTTGTCATGGTCTTAACTTTGTCATGCCTTAACTGATCAACACGTTAAGGCCTCAACGATCCCCTTGACCATTGACTTTGTATTTTTTAACTTGTTGAGCTTTCATCTTAACTTTATCGTGCCTTGACTAATTGACTTGTTGACACCTCAACATGACCCTTCGACTAATGTCTCTGTATTTTTGGCTAGTCGAGTGTTGGTCTTAAGTTTGTCATGCCTTAAAGAGTAAAGCTGTCTAGCTTTCGACTTGACCTTCGAATGATATTGTTCCTAGTAAAAACTTGCAAAAACTTCACAAAAACATACAACATACACACATATATTTGACTAATTAAGTGTAGTTTACAATAATTGAATAGTTAATTATGCATCATATTGTCTCATCAACATTCACATTGAACATACAAGTTCAACATCCTATCTCTTCAAAAGATGAGGTCACTAAAATTACATACATCTCGTGTCTTTAAGAGATAAAGTCACAATGAACTCATCTCTTCAAAAGACAAGTTTAAGTTGCCTAAAATTGAGTTTATTTTCGTCACAATGACACTTTTGCAAATTTTTTAAAAATAATGTTATTTTTTCCTTTCCCTACAAAACTAGGTATATTTCCATGACGAAAATAAAATACGGATAAATTATATCAAAATGTCTCAACATTCGGGGATAAGTTCATTTCAAATTCCAACATTTTCTAATGGTTAAAAAGAGGTCCTAACATTTGAAGAAGTTGGTCAAGGTCTCTATGGACACGTGTCAATAGAAGAGAATATTTAATCTTGTTGGCATTTGTCCATGTGGATTCAAATTAACTGACTTCTTCAAATATTGTGATCTTAAATGAACTTATCCTAAAACATAGGGATCTTCTAGTATAATTTACCTAATAAAATAAACCAGTTAGCTTAGATTGGTATGTTGAATAGGTTCTTATGTCATGTTTTTTTACATGGAATAAACTTGAAATAGAATCGCAATCCCAGTTTTACTCTATTTCTCATATTTAGATACACTTTTAAAAGTCGGAATATAAAATCCACCATTTCGATTATTTTACGGAATTTGATTTCGACTAACTTCACGAATTCTTAGTACTTTTGTTTTTAATTATATGTAGTTTAATTACCATTATCTTATTACATATTTATAATCAATATTTATTACTAATGATATTTATCACAAATACATTTTATGACCATTCATTCAATTCCATTCTATGAACTCTTCTAAACATAGGAATGAGTTTCTCTTTCAAGTATTCATTCACTCGTATCAAAGTGGCATTAGTGGTTCATTGTTAAGGAAGCCAAGCTATCACAAATTGATTTCAATTATTTTGATGAATTCGATTTCGACTAACTTCATAAAATATCTGTACTCTTGTCTTTAATTATATGAAGTTTAATTATTCTTATTCTATTATATCTTTATTTATGAATAGACATGGAACTGCCATTCAAAAACTTAAATTCGTTCTAATTAATTTCATTCTATACCATTCACATGCATGCATGACATTAATAGTTCATTGTTAAAAAGGCCAACGTCTCAGATCCTACCGATCGGTTGGTCAACCAGGTCTGCGAAATAGGAAATACTGAAAGAGGAAAATAGAAGAAACAGGTCCAAAGTTTTATTTGCCTGCGGTAACGAGGAAGAACCATAAGGCCCGATCTGAAGAAGCCGCGAAGTTTATAAACTAACAAAACAGACACACAGCCTCTCTTCTCTCTCTCTCTCTCTAGAAACATAGATGTGAATGATCCAAATCTGCAATGTCCATAAAGCTTCCATCCACACCATTTGCATTCCTCATAGCCCTAGCCCTAACCCTCCTCTACTTCTTCTCCTCCACACTCTTCACTTCTCCATCTTATCTGCACTCTACCAAAACCCTAAAGCTCCCAGCTTTCAAACCCACCTGCGACCTCTTCAATGGAAGATGGGTTTTTGACCCCAAATCCCAACACCCATTATACGATCACGCATGCCCATTCCACCGAAACGCTTGGAATTGCCATAGAAACGAAAGACAAAACATGGGTAAGATCAATTCTTGGAGATGGGTCCCCTTCGATTGTGTTTTGGAGAGGGTTGATCCATCAGGGTTTTTGGAGTTAATGAGGAATAAGAATGTTGGGTTTGTCGGGGATTCTTTGAATGAGAATTTTTTGGTAGCGTTTTTGTGTATTTTGAGGAATGCGGATTTGGGGGCTAAGAAGTGGAAGAGGAAAGGAGCTTGGAGAGGTGCTTACTTTCCTAAGTTCAATGTTACTGTCGCATATCATCGTGCAGTTTTGCTGGCTAAATACAAGTACGTGATTTGATTTCAGAAAAATCTATTTTTCTTGAGTTGAGTTTCGAATTTTATGTTTTCGCAAATTGAAATGATTTCATGCTTGCTTCGTTACTTGCTATATTATTTAAGTCACAGATTAGTTTGCTTACTAATAGTGTTGTCTTACATTATGTGGGAAAAAGAAAAAGGAAATGGAGGGAAACAATTAGAAATTAGATGACATACGTTCGATCGTAGAGAGGATATGATTGGCAATGGAGCGCAACTGAAAAATAGTATGTTTACAGCCAACCCCACCTAATGGGAATAAAGGAATGCTTCTTTGTCTATTGTTGTTGTGTGGTTACTAATTACTAGCTGCCAACGATCAGCTGTATTGTGGCTAGGGCTGGTGGTGCATTAGTTCCCAGCATAAGGAAGATGATTTTTATTTTGGGGAAAAAAGGGCAATAATTTTTTCTCGTTTTTAATAATATATGTTCATTTTAACGACTTGTGTGATCGTAAATCAAGGTTCAGGAAATTAATCAGTGAAGCCAATGCATTTTAATGGAATTCTGCCAATCTGTATCAGCCTTTCATGAATCTAAGTTTCACTTGTCTAAACTTGAAGTTACTGCTAAAATGATGTAATAATGATTGATTTACTTTGTGATGATACCCCCTTGTCATGTTGTTAAGTTATTTGCAGTGGTCCAACAATCCTATTTGGCACATCCTTAGTGGAGTATATTGTCAAAAATAGGTGGTCTAAGGACCACTCATCTTTTTTTCATATCATTCAAGTAGTGTTTTCAGCGCTCTGAGGAGTTCCGCTGGAAACGA
The DNA here is from genome assembly GCA_024138025.1 of Combretum micranthum. Lineage (NCBI taxonomy): Eukaryota > Viridiplantae > Streptophyta > Magnoliopsida > Myrtales > Combretaceae > Combretum > Combretum micranthum. The sequence goes on along the minus strand of JAMXBD010001118.1, from coordinate 144,967 downwards.
GCAGTATTAGAATTTATTAAAAATGACTTAATCTCGTATCCATTGTTTCGGAACAAACTGCATATATGTTCCTCTGTGATTTATAAAATGTGAATCTACAAAAAAGTAATGGATTGGGCAGATGTTAGATTGTTGTAAGAATGCTATGTTTGTTTCCTTTTTGTTCAACTGAAGGAACATCTACACTGCATCTTTTGTACTTTACTTGAGGAGTAAGAAAAGGCATTCAGCCTGTATGAATTTCAAATATCATTGTCCATTTATATATTATGAATGTGATTCATTCTGCTGTAGGGACTCTATGATGATATCTGTGCTATATTTACTAATCATGGTGACAAGTCATATTCAAGATTTGTTGTTTCCCAATAGAAAATGATACAAATAAATTGTGCCAAATGTTCCTACTTCCTGTCAATTGATTTTTTACTGTAAATCATCATGAATCATGATAATAAAGCCTAGTCCTCTAAGATTGATGCATTGGCTTACTGTTGGTTTTTTGTTAGATTTTGTTGATATCAACCTCACTTCGTAACTGATTAAACAAAGGTGGCAGCCAAAGGAGTCCCTGACTGCTAATCAGCTAGGATTGAAAGGCATTTACCGAGTAGATGTGGATGTTCCAGCTGATGATTGGGCAAACATTGATGGCTTCTATGACGTTCTTATTTTTAATACTGGTCATTGGTGAGGTTTTTTTCCTCTGTTTCCTTTGACATGTATTTTTTCCCATTCATCATCTGTTCTGTTTTTTGTTTTCATGGCTAGCATCTACTCTATTTGCTATGAAGAATTTTCTTAAATCCATGGAAAAACATATGCCACCAATTGTTTTTAATTTTATTATAATGAAGGAATGGATCTTGTTAATCATTTGAATTCCGTTCAATGAAACCTTTTTGTTTGAACCTAATATTTTGGCAACACACCGAATTGATTTTCGTATTTTTGGTAATCCCTTAAATTTTTATAGATAATAAGTTAATTATGTTAACATTCTGAATGAACTAATAAATCAGCAAAAGACATGAAGTGGTACAGAATTCAACAGCATTCATGAACTTGGTAATATTGTGTATGACATTGTTGATGTCCCGCCTTGTTATAACACATATAGCATTATCTGAGGGACTTATTTGGTCTCTTGGCAAAGTGAAAGGATCCAATTGTCCCAGTCTAAACATAGTGGTCAAATTTGTAATTATGGTGAACTTGATTACTGGTTGTTACACCCAGCATATTTATTTTGCTTTTTTCACTCACGTGATTTGGTATAGAGATGGTTCTTCTCTTTCAGCAGGCTTCTTGAAATATCTTTGGGAAATTCTTGCTTTTCTGAGCATGAGATTTGGGAATCTCATTGTTGTGGATTGCATCTGGATGGATTGGTATTTCACTTAGTCCTGTTTTTTGGTTTGTGGGATAGTGAAACACTATGTACTAATGTGGCCACAGTATATATGAATACAATGTCACATTGGAGAATGATAAAGCATGTGCATTTTCCTATACTTTAATCAGAAGATTGCAGTAATGAATGGCTGTAACCTTGCTCTTTTGAGTAGGTGGGGTCTTGATAAATTTCCAGAGGAGACACCTCTTGTATTTTATCGGTCAGGGCAACCTATAGATCCTCGTTTCATGATGCTAGATGGATTCAAAGAAGTCCTTGAGAATATGGTTTGGCATATTCAAAGAAAAATCCCCGACAAGACTCTCAAGTTCTGGCGGTTACAATCCCCTAGGCATTTTTATGGTGGTGAATGGAATAAAAATGGGAGTTGCCTCTTTGATGAGCCTCTTGCAGAATCTCAGGTATGAATTTATATGGATGTCAGAGTGTGGATGTCAGAGTGTCCTATATCTCACTGGTGTATTATTATTCTGTTTAATATGATATAAAGCTAATATTAAATGCATTTCTTTTTTTGCTCTTCTGTGCATTTATCGATATTATTGTAGTTTTATGTTCCTAGTTCCTAAAGTTTTTTGTATTGTTAATAATAGACAATATAGTACTTACCATGATTGTATGCATTGGCATGAACAGCTGGATGCATGGTTTGATCCCATCAACAATGGAGTGAATAAAGAGGCAAGACAGCTAAATGATATTATAAAAACAGCATTGCAAGGATCAGATATTCAGCTTCTTGACTTAACTTACTTGAGTGAGTTCAGAGCTGATGCACACCCTGCCATTTGGTTGGGAAAGAAGGATGCTGTGGCAATCTGGGGTCAGGATTGCATGCATTGGTGCCTTCCTGGTGTGCCAGATACATGGGTTGATATATTGTCACAACTCATCCGTCATGGCTTGGAGACTTGAAGCAGATGATTGAATCATTGTTAAGAAATCCATGTCACAGTTAACACAAAATGTGCAGCCATGCTAATGGCTTGTAGCATACGAGGTGAAACTTTGTGAAAGTTTGCACTGTATGCTTTAAAGGAAAAGCTTGCATATGCCTTTCATTTCCTGTTATTCTTGTGGTGATGCACATGGCGAAGCTGATACGGCATATAGTGGAGAATCATGGCTGGCCAGATGTGAAATTTGTAGAGCTTATATCATATTTTTGTTGCTCTCATAATTTATTATCTAATGATGCAGAAGGATGGCAGCGGTAAAATGGAAGAGCTGTTAGTGAGCTACTTGTTGCAGGATTGGACACAAATTCTTTGATTTATTTATGACTAAAAATAGTTTTTCTCTTATAGCTGCTTCTTCCTTGTCTTGGGTAAAGCTCCTTCTTTCAATGACGGTATCGAGTAGATGTTACTATCACCATCTCATAGTTTTAGCATCCTGTGGCTGCAGCCTTGCTGTAGGATGGATTCGTGAAAGTTGATATGAAGTCAATTGGCAGCTTGAGATACTTCTTTTTTTATTATTATTATTATTATTCCGAAGTTCCTTATGTACTAAAGAAGAAGCAATTTAATTGCCTGGAAAGTGTGAAAAAGTTTTTTCTTTCGTACTAAGCAAGTGTTTATAGAACATCCATTAACAACTTTTTGTTAGTAATAGGATGATTTATAAGCAATTCTTTCCAGCATAGTACAGAAATCCTTTGAAGAATATTGTTTGTTGCAACATCCTTGAAGTTTCAATTTAAGGTTAAAATCTGCCAAATATGGTATATTAAGAATGCCTGTTTTGATAGGTGCATTACTCTTACATTTTCCTAAAATAACCCGTTGAGGACATTGCCTAAACCGATGGAAAAATGTACACCTGAAAAGAACAAGACTATTCGGGGTTAGGAAATGAGCCACAGTCAGCTCTGTTGCGGCGTAAAGCAACATGAAATTGGAATTCGGCTGGAAAAAGAGCCCGGGCATGGATACTATGAACAATTACCACAAGTAAAATTTTTTTTTTTTTTTAATCAATTTGTGCATTCACCATAGGTAAGGAAACTGTTTACGAAATCAATTTGGGTATTTAAGTATTTGAAATATGTTGGGTTAGTGGACAAGATGAAGGGGAGTTCTTGGACGGTATGTTGGGTGGAGGGTGATGACATTTTGTCACCGAGTGTGAGCTTTCACTTGGCTAACACGTACCAAGGCATGGGAATGATGATATTAATGGGCCTTTTCTTATTATAAAAGTCTGAAGTGCCCATTTCCTACTGGGCAGGTCACTTCTGAATATTTCATGGAATAGGATTGTCAAATTCGTAGTTGTCTTCTGTAAAAATGTTTTGTGCATTCAAGAGAAAAATATTGTCAAATTTCCATATCACTTGGAATACTAAGCACTGATGTCATGGAGGAATCCGACTATAAGAAATTGAAGTTTTGAATCCAATTGTAAATATTTTTCTTGCCATGTCACGTCAACAAAACTAAAAAAAAAAATAACAAGTCTTTATTAAAGACTAAATTATACAAAAAACTAGGATTTTTATTATGGTTATAAAGATTTTAAGAATTATGACTTTAAAAGCTTTTAGTAGGTTATTATTGAAATATAGATCACCAAATGAGTTGAGTGGCCGAAAAAGACAAAAAAAGAAAAGAAAAGAGTTTGAGTGGATTCCAGCTTTTAAAGCTTGGGTTCCTCTTGAGTTCCTCGTGTTGGAAAATGATCAAGATTTATTCGAGCTTTTGAAAGGTTGGGCTTCATCGTCAAAGAAATTACCAAGATTAAACTTGAGCTAAGTTTTTTATTGAGCTAAAGTGTAGGGTTAGATTTAGTTGATTTAGATAAATAGGTTTTATTTCAAGTCTAAATCCAATTTGTTTACAAATATATGTTTGAACTAAGTTGGGTTTAAAGTAAGTCGAACATAAGTAGCTCACGATCAATTTAGCTTATATATGATTGTAGAATATGTGATAAAGTTTAAATTTGCGATAATAAATATATAAAATGAATAAATATATAAATAAATATATGAACAAAGTTAAAAATTAAGAATTGAAAATACTATTTAATTTTTTTCATATTTTAATTTATCTAATCTAAAATCAATATATAAGAGTTGCAAAATATATATACACTTATATTAAATAGAAATTAGGTTTTTGGTTTTAATTATATATTTATATATAATATTATATATATAACTCATAAGTTTGCTAATGAACTTTTTTCCAAGCTTATTAGCAACTTCATTTATAATATGCTTGTGATCTTGTTTGCGAGCCTATCTGAGTTTGTTCGCAAGATTCAAACTTGGTTTTTAGATTAACAAATATTATTTGGAGCGTGAACTTGACTCATTTATTAACCAAGTTTAAGTAGCTAGCAAGTGGTTTAGCCATTTACAACCCTCTTAAAATGAAAAGTTGAAAGGAGCGAGGGGGGGATGAAAGAAATTTATAACTTGTATACTTTGTAGTAGGAAAGAAGGCAGAATTGCATTACGATTCAACAAAAATGTAATAAGGTTGTAGCGACTATTAAAATGTTTAGTTAGTATAAAAAATAAAACAAGTAATTATTGGAGTATAAGGTAAAATATCTATAATACCCCTTATTTTTATTATAGAGAGAGAATAATTGTATAGTTATTTTGAAGACAGAGTATCCATAACAAAGTTGGAAAATAAACCATCGAATGATAATTCATGAGTGTGCAAACATGAATTGTTATTTATCATTTTAAGTAATATCAATTCATTACAATTCCTTTCAACTAAACACAGCAATAGTTATTCATTAAAAGTGAACCTACTATTAGAATTTATTGCGAAAATAATATGTTTTAATATTTAATTCTTGTAAGGCTCTTTTATCTATTGTATTAATTATTTATATATATATGTGGATATTTAAATATTTAAATTACTTTACAAATTCAGCTTACAAATCACAACAAAATACCTCATAAATCAGCTAGTCATCCTCTAACAATGTACAGTCACTAACTTATGCATAACAGGACCATAAGTTATAGTATTCCACAAAATCATCTAATCAAATATTCTATAAGCAAATTTTCCCCCAAATAGAAATCATCTATGAGCAAACAAAGGTTATTTTTCAAAGTGGTTCATTAACAAAATATATTGAATAATTAATATATAATAAAAGTTATAAGTAAACAAACAAAGTCCAACAAAAAGCCAACATTAAGTCACTAATGAGATAATATATCATGAACCAAAAATTAATTTTAAAAAAGAATAAGTTAATATTAATAAAAATTTATCAAATAATTAATGTAATAATTAAATCATAAGAATATATGACTTTTAATTAATCATTATGTGAATTTTTATAATCATAAGTAAAATATAATTATGTTTTTTTTTTTTTAAATGGTTTGTCTTGGTATTATGAATTGGTTATGTGTCTCTTCAAACCACTTATAATTTATGGATAGGATGATATTGGAAATTTTCTTAAATTAAAATTTAAAAGAAAAATATGATATTTTCCATTTGGTTTAGCTTCTTCTTTTTTTTTTTTTTTTTTTTAACCTACTGGGCAGTGGACACACACGTGTCACCGTTTTTAGCTCTCCGGAGGAGCCTAAATATCAAGAATAGCCGGGAAAGGTGGTTCGTTATCGGGTCGGATTCTCTCTCACTCGTCGCTGCTTCAATACCAAGTCAAACACAAGGGGGGCTCATATCCTCTGCTACGAAGGTACACACTTCATCTTGTCTCTTTCCAATCATTACTCTCTTCCCACGCTTCTTTATCAAACATATCTACGCCCAAATCATACCCTTTCTTTAACCTCAAATCAAAGTAATTTCGCACTGTTTCTTGAGCTGAATTCTTGATGATTCCATGCTTAAATCTTTGACTTCTTCTGCAGTTATACAAACCCGAAAATTGCCAAATTTCGGGGAGGAAATGAAACACCCACTGCCCTAATTTCCATCTGGGATTCAAAGAAGTTCGAATCTTTTGCACTTTATACGGGTACGTATAACTGTTTATTGATTCATGCTGATCTAATTTCTCTCGTTTTAGGGTTTGGTACTTCGGTGATGAATTGCCACTTCCTTTTATGTAACTCCCGTGTTGAATTATGATGTGTGAAGGCAAATTTTAGTATAGATCCAATTTTGTAGACTGAATTTGGGTCAGTACGAATACAATGTGTTGCGAAAACTGCTGCGTGTTATTTATTTATTTTTTATAATTTTCTGTTGTGAAGGAGTTGGTGGATTGTGTGAATATACTTAAACCTGGTTTGTAATAATCGTGACGTAGCGAGTAGTGCGATTGCTCAAGGGAAAGTCTAGAGTCGTTTGGGAGCACCTGGTGCTGGTGCGCCACATGTGACTTCCGGGTTTGAACCCCGGGTTATGCGTATAGAATTATAAGAAATTCGGTTAAAGGGGGTGAAAAATGATTTTTGAAAATGCAGAGTAGGATATCTAATATGTGTTTCAGTAGTTTCATATGCCATCTTAACCACATTACAGGACCTACACACTGCTTCATTTCCAATGCACGCAGTGCAAAGATGTGGTTTCATGAGAAATGAATCCGTACTTCATGTGATTTGTCATGTTAATGCCTAAGATTTAAGTATTAGGCCGATCTCTTGGGTCTGTATAAAGTAAAAGAGATGTGATATTGGGTGATTGTTGGCTCGGTTTTACTGCCTTCTCTTAAAAATTAATAATAACAAAGAAAAAGGCCTTCTCTTGAATGGGGTTAGAATCTGGTATCACATAGGAAGAATGAATTATAGATTAATGTACTGGGGCCTTGATTAGTTTCACTTTTCACGTATTCCATAGATTATATAGATATTGGGAGAAAAAAGAGAGGATTAGATATAGTGATATGCATTGGTTGCTCTGTCAGCTATAAAGTAATAGCTGTTCATGTTTCATAACTCTATGTCAGGACCAGTTTATGTTTTTGTATTTTCATGCTACAGTCATTCCTGCTTCTGAATAGGCAAGCCTAGGAATATAGCAGTTTGTTCATCACAAGTATACTAAAAAATTTTCCAAAAATTGGCTTGGGGGAGGATAAATGAGATTTGAAAGAGGGAGAAGTTATACAGTACATTGGGCGTTAGAGAAAAAGCCTGACGTTTATTTCATCTACTTGTGATCCTATGAATCTTAAAGGATAGTGTTATGAGTTCACTGATGTTCCTGTCTCCTCCACTATGTTCTGTTCCAATCCAAATTGTATTAGAGATTCTCATCTTAGAAATTATTAATGGTACATGATTTTAAGCAATATGATGCATTGGAGATATCATGATTATGTAAGTTTCATCCTTTCAATTACCCTTTTAATTGGTATGACCCACTAGCCATATATGCTACTATTCTAACTTTGTTGAGTTGCAGAAATTTTAAAGCAAGGGAATGGAGCTGAACATGGTTAAAGATGCATTTGATCGGGTAGTTAAAAAGCAGAAGTTGTCAGATTCGAGATCCCAAGAAGTGATTGACCAGGTTGGATGTGAAATCCAAGATGCATTGGTTAATATTCAGTCATTGCATGACTCCAACAACCATGTCAATCAGAAGTCCATCCTTTTGGAGCTTAAGAATAGGCTCATGGCTATTGGTCCCCATAACTTGCTAGAAGGAGCACAGAAGGAGTTGAATATAAACCTCAGCAAGTATTTGAAGCTTCTGGAGAAATCATATAATCCAGACGTATCAAAAGCATACAGAAATGTTGAATTTGATTTCCATACAGTGAATCAGATTGTTGCGTGCCATTTATATCGGCAATGCCTGTTTGATCTTGGAGATGTTTTTATACAGGAGGCTGGTGAGCCTGAACCCACATTGCTAAAATCGCAACTGATGGAACTGTATCGAATTCTTGAGGCTATGAGGGTGAGGAATCTTGAACCTGCACTCAATTGGATATCTGGTAATTATGAAAGATTGAAACAGAATGGTCCCACTCTTGCACTGAAACTTCACACTCTTCAGTTTATAGAGTTATTACAGAAAGGAAGTCAAGATGATGCAATCCAGTATGCTCGGACTTACTTGAGTTGTTTTGCTTGTACTCACATGAATGAGATTCAGAAGCTCATGGCTTGCTTAGTGTGGCAAAACAGGCTAGAGAGCTCTCCTTACTCTGACTTGCTGGCTCCTGGACAGTGGGAAAAATTTGCTAATGAGTTGACCCAACAGTTTTGCAGTCTCATAGGGCAGCCCTATGAGAGTCCATTGAGTGTAACAGTTGCGGCAGGGATTGAAGGACTTCCAACTCTTTTAAAGCTGGCAAATGTGATGGCTGTAAAGAAGCAGGACTGGCAGACGATGAAGCAGTTGCCGGTGCCAATTGATCTAGGAAAGGAATTTCAGTTCCACTCCCTATTCGTCTGTCCTGTTAGTAGGGATCAAGCCAGTGAGGAAAACCCCCCTATGTTACTACCTTGTGGTCATGTCCTCTGCAAGCAGTCGGTTATGAAGCTTTCAAAGAGCAGTACCCGAACTTTCAAGTGTCCATATTGTCCTGCAGATGCCTCGGCAGCACAGTGCAGGCAGCTCCATATTTAATGTTACTCTTCGTATCATGTCTGTTTGTCCGTTTCTGTCATATCACGAGATCATATTGATAGGATCATGGATATTTGTTTGTGAAACGTTTGTAAATATGAGTTGATTCGTAATCAACCGGTCTTACATTCTTCTACAAGTTGCATAAAAATAGCAATCATGTTGCATGCTCTCTGCTGGCTGCAAAACGTCTCTTTGGCCTTAAAACAAACGTCCAACTATACATGTTCATTCATGCTAACGGGCATCAAGTGAGAGATGCTCCAACAAAGTTGCATGAAGAGAAGTTGGAAAATGCTCAATGAAAGGTTTTGATTGGTCATTGTCCGAATACCAGAAATTTATTGTCTCTACACCTTGTACCATGCCTTAGGTACTCTTACATTAAATACGCAGAATACGTACGAGATTTTAAATGGAACGCACGGATCTAGCAGTCAAAAAACATTATTTGTAGACTGTAAAAACCAAAATTAATCATCTCAGCTCTCAACCGCAAATCAACTATTTAAGAGAGATCGGTGAAGCTTTTTCTTCTCAATAATGTGTTTTAACTGTGAACCTCGCAGTTTTACGCAACTATGCTCAACTACTAAGTAAATGATTTGTTGATCAGCTTTCATTTCTCAGGAATAAGGATTCAGCTTTAGCGCCTGTTACCGTTAAGAACTAGGAAATAGCCCTTCTGCATGGAAATTTAATATCTGGATTGATTATATACTGATGAAGTATTTGCTTCTCTAGAATGGGATCATGAAGGGACGATTCTATTTTTGTTGTTTGACATTTGCTAGAATCACGAAAGAAATCGAATTACATATCTCTTATGCCATCAGCTCGTAAATAGTTTTGAGTCTTTTGACCATCATAAATCAAATTTAATTAAGACAACATCCTCTACCCATATTCCACAGAAATATAAAATGTTAAGGGTATTAGGCACATCTGCTGACAAAAACTTCAATATAAGTGCTTACTGCTTTTAAATAAGATACACAAGTCTGGTGGAGAAATAAAATACACGGGATAGTATATGTATCGCATCATATATCGTAGTTACAAGGGAAAATAAAAAACAATAAAAAAAAGCCCTAATAAGATCCTGCAAAAACTAAATAATTGACACGGACAGAAATCTTCCCTCTGGACAAGATCAAATTACAAAACATGAAGAAAAACAAATAAAGCTCTAAACTTTGCAGATTGGGCTTTGATTTCACTTGTTTTGAGGAAAACCCATCAACCTCTTCAAACCAGGAAAGATAAAACTAGGGTGTGAAGATGTCTTCTTGTCTTCTCCTCCTTCTCATTTTGTTCTTCATGCAAATATTCATCAACCATTTCTTTAACAGACTTAGCAGACAAAGGATGTAAATTATCACCCCAATTCTCAACAAATTCATTCAACAAAACCCATTTCTCTTCTTCCTCCATTTTCCTCCATCTCTTCCTCATTTCATCCCCTTCCTTCACGCAAACATATTCACAGAGTTCATTAAACAATATCTCTCTGCTCTTTCTCATGGCTTTATCCTTTTGCTTCATCTGGGCGTTCATCTTTGCCACTTCTGTTGCCAATTCCCTTGCCAGCTCTGCATCTTCACTGGTCTTGTTGGTGCACGAGATGGTTTGGTGTTTGGGTTTGTGGGATTTAAATTTTAGGGTTAGACCAAAAATGTAAGAAGGGTGTTGATGGAGAGCCAGAGCCATTTTCTTCCTCTCCTGCTTTCTTTCCTGTTTTTTTGGCCCCCCCAAGCGTTTAGCCTCCAAGTACGGGAGATTTATGGAATTCCTGAAGGGAAGAAGCTGCGGTTTTGAGTGTTTTGATTTCACACTGGGGTTCTGGACTAATTTTATATTCTGGCGTCTTGTCATGAATAGCACGCAATCCGCGAGATTTTTACATGATAATCGATCTGTCTATCCCACTAAATATATTGGATATCATATTATAGGGTTTGGATAGGCTTTGTAACAATATGAGAAAGTTTATAAGATTTTAGATATGGGTTGAATATAAAATATAATTGGAACCCAAATTTATTAAGGAAAAGGTATTGAATATATTTTAATTAATAAAAAAATAAATTAGTTTAAGTTAATGCATTTTAGTTATTATTTTAATTTAATGAATGATATAATCGGGAAAAGGAATAAAATATTAATATTTTTAAAATTAATTATGAAAATATCATTCGAAAAAAATTATTCTCAATTTTAGGCAACATGACCTCGTCTTTTCGAGGGACGAGGTCTTGTTTCATAATGACCTCGTCTCTCGAAGAGATAAGGTTGCACCACGAGACGAGGTTAGTCATATGTGATCTCGTCTCTTGAAGAGACGAGGTCAAAGAGACGAGGTCAGGCTCTTCCTCCACAAACTTCACTTTATTATTTGAGAAACCCAAAAATTACATATAAAACCTGTCAAGTAGAAATATAAATAGCTATACGAGCCATTAACCATGCTCCACCGTGGCTTGAGGACAAAGAAACTGTAGTATTCCCAAACCCAATCCAAATACAACACACCTATAATACCATTCCGCCTAAACACGTATTCTCAATCCCAATCTGAATCATTCAATCACAGCGGTATTGTGATTGTTTCTCAGCACAGTACAATTAAAATATGAGAATTTGTAGACTCGTAACACATAATATGAAATGAAATGCTGATTGATTGCTCTCTTAAAATGTACAGGAGAAAAGGAGTACAATCTACATACAAGAATAATACCAAAAAGTAAGAAGCTATATGCAAAATAAAAGTAAAAAAAAATCTATCCTCTACTACTACTGCCAATGTGTATCCCCCATCCTTCGTCATCGGCCTCTACCCCGCCTCACGTACGTCGTGGGTAACGGGCTACGCAGATGAGGATGCTGTGTAGATAGAACAATCTCTGTAACTGCAGCATCCTCATCTCCAGTAGCATCACTGTACTGACGGAATGGGACAGGGTCTGGCTCGACCTGTGTGAGGCCCTCCCCCATATCATGTGATGGTGATGGCGATGGTCGTCTCTTCTATGGAGCCAAGGGGGTATGGAACTCAGGGTATGACGGGTCTGGTATGGGAGTGTCCCCCATATAGTAAGATGTCGATGACAGGCCAGCCTCGTCCTAAATGAGCTAGGAAGGACCACCCTCATCAAGTGAAGGTAGATCGGACGGCTCAGGCTCATCTCTGATCTGAATACCTGGTGCTCGAGATAGTCCCCGACCCCTCCCCCGTCCCCGCCCATGCCTCTCTCTAAGAGGCTGTCGTATATGTACGGTATGAGACTGTGGGTCACCCTGCGCTGCTACTGATGGTGGAGCTGGTGGCACTACATCATTAAAGTTCAACCCCATAAACTCTTCCACCACACGAGAAACATCTCGTGCAGTGATGGAGTGAGCTCTGGGGGCATGTATGAGATGTTATAAATGAAATCGGCCTGCGAGTAATAGCAAAAAATTATATCGGTGAGTAGCTGCCAAGTTAGTACATGTCCATATAAAGCTTATAGAGACAGTGATCTTACCATGTATCGTATGATAGCTCCTGTGCGACCGATCCAGCGTCGGGTGATCGCATGATATCACTGGAAGTAATCATCAGATGTCCCAGCAGGCAAATCTGGCAACTCAACTATACAATCACACCGAGTATCCCACTCAGCTATCCACCTGTCGTGCTCGACCTGCCAGTTCCACTCGGAACGTCCTCTCATGGAGGGGTCTCATGTTGGGAGAGGGGGCTGGGATCCCTTAGAAGCCACCAAACTGTCTAAGCACTTTGTTAGGGTAGTAGTGCTCGACTAGATAGAAGCAAACCAGTGGGACCCATGACGCCAAACATCGCTACCCCTAGGCAGTATAGAGGTAGGGAGGGCAAGATCGAACTATAAGGGTCCCACACCACTTGATGCAGTAGGAAAAGTGAAATATTACGTAAATAAACAATCGAACAATAGTAATTTAAGAGTACAAGACACTGGAAATCAATTAAGGTATAGGAGGGAACGGATATCATACCTGATGCACCGTCTGTCGATCGAAAGAATTGCGGTACTCAATCAGCAGATGAGTCGATACTCGGGTTACGTCAAAAGTCGCATCCCAATGGCCGATGAGTGGGCGGCCCGTGGTAACTGATGTGTGCAGTCGACGAACTGAGGCAATGTGGGGGAAGTGCTCCCATGCCCATATCTGCAGGATAACTAACGGTCTTGCCATGTCCCCTGTGTTGACGTGGGAAGCCAAGCATAGCTGCCTATATAGCCAAGCTAAACAGGCTGCTCCCCTCACGTGCTGCCCAAAAGTCTTAAAATCTCGGAGCAGCTGGAGGTACATAAGATGGACGTAATTAGAGGACTTGTCTGCGACAATAAATCCCCAAGCAGCAGCAGCAAAATGTACACCCTAGCGTGGCGTCTGATCATCAGATCATCGGCAAAATCAGGTAGGTCGGTGAAGTGGCTATCCAACCACGATATCTTCAGGCGACCACCATCCATGTCAACGCCGGGCTCGAGCCGGAGTCCTAGCAATTCCTCGCATAAATTAGGCCAATCCAGCCTAGCCGTGCCTGTAACTGCCAATCCATCTACGGGGAGGCCCATAAGGACAGCAACATCCTGTAAGGTCACAGACTACTTACCCGTGGTCATGTGGAAAATGCGTCTCTGGTCGCCACCTCTCGACCAAAGCTGTAAGGAGATGCCAATCCAGCTGAATGAAAGGCATCTGGGCTGCCCCTATGAACCCTGCCTGAGACAGGAATGGCACCAGTCGCTCGTCAACCTCTGTAGGTATGCCAGCTGGTCGCCTGAGCCTCGTCTCTTTGCGCCGACAATGCAATACCTCATGCTCCTACAGTAAAGTTATCACATGTATTAAAGACCAATATCACCTTAACCATCAAATCTGCAATCACTAAAATACATAAATGAACTAACCTACCCATCCCAGGCTAGAATCAACCTGCGTACAGGCTGTTAGGTGAGTAATGAGCCATCGATCGGTCCTGGATCCATCTATGAAGGAAAAATAAAGAGATATTGTTATAGTTGACATATGTTGATTAAAAACAAGTATAGTAAACATACGTTAATTCATGATTCATTAGGGCAATAATAAAAACATATGAGAATAAAGAATTACCACTATGAATCGACTGTCTCGTAACTAGTCTACCTGCCGATCCAGTATTTAGACAACTCCTTATGTTATGGCCTTGCTGCCCACAACAATCGCATGAATAACCTTGGGGGCCCTCTCGAATGTCCATCTCATTCTGGAATCGTTTCTCCCTAGGCTAACCCCTTTTTCTAATAAGTCCTGGATTAGGGTGCCACTTTGCTGAGTCCAAACGAGTTCAATTTGCCTTATCGGCTACAGGAATGAAGGAACGGCCATACACTCTTAATTGGTGGTCTCACCTGTACCATTATCCTACGGAGGTAACACAATCCATGTGCATTCTGCCCATCACAGTCATCGCATGTGAGTATGGAATTCTGTATGTCTGCCACTTGTTACACATACATCTACATGATCTTAACTCCACTTTTTGTATATGGTCCCCCTTCTGATCATACATTGTTGGACGTGGTGCAGTTATAACCTCGTATATCCATTCTTGGTAATCGAAACAAGTAACTCCATGGGAACTGGATATGTTATTCCATCTCTCAAACTTGTTCGCAGCGTATTCTGTGAGCAACTTACCCATACTCATGGTATCGCTGGCTTCACGCCTTTGTTTATTAAATATAGAGTTACAATTGTAGAAGGTTTTCTTTACCAATGCTGCAACAGGTAAGCACCTGGCATCTTTTATAACTGGATTGTAACTCTCTGCCATGTTTGTTGTGCCTTGGCCAAATCTAACACCTTCATCGTAACATAAAGTCCACATGCATGGAAGCAACTCGCGAAAATATCGTGCTGTCCGAGGATTGCTTTGAAGTGCTGCATTAAAATATCCGTGGAACTTTTGACTCTGGGCTTGATAGGCAGCTCTTTTTACTATTTCCTTATATTCCTTGCTTTTGGCCTTCGAATAAAAGTTGCTGGCAATATGCCGGATACACTAGCACTAAGGCCACCCCCAGGCCACATCGTATTCTTACCTTCGACCACACTCCTGATACAGACATGCCGGTCCGATATCAAGCAAATGTTGGATCGGTCTTTGATGACGTGTTCCAACACTTTTGCAAGGAACCAACTCCATGTTTCCGCCTTCTCCTCATCTACAAGAGCATACGCCAATGGGACTATATGATTTGCCCCATCTACTGCCACTGCAATAAGCAATTTGTGTTTGTACTTGCCATACAGGAAGGTACCATCAACTGTGATCACAGGTCTGCAATGATTTAACGTATATAACTTAGTCAGTGAATATCAATCAGTTAAAACAAAATTTAACAATGATTACAATACATACCTGCAGTAGTGGAACGCCTCAATGCAGGGACCAAATGCCCAAAAAAGTTTATCTAGGAATACATGACCGACGGCATTTGAATCTTGAGTCTGCCAATCAACCTTTGTCCTGGATTTGCCTCAGTAATTGCATTAAGTAGATGCGAGAGCTCCACATAAGATGCCTCCCAACTTCCATACACCTGCTCAATGGCCTTTCTCTTTGCCTCACGAATTCTCTTGATATGAACATTATACCCGAACTGATTTAATATATTCGTTTGGAGATCCTTCGCCCTCACATCTGGAGAATTGCGGATCTCCAATATTATGGCCCTGGACAAGTTAGTGGAGTCCAACTGAGAGTGATCCTGTCCAGTAATTTCATCCAAGCAGGTGTGAGGTCCTTCATATTTAGTGATGTGAAACCACCCACCATATTTCTTATAACTGCCTCGGAGTCTCCACTTACAACCTTTTTATGGATATCAGTACATTTCACTGTCCATGCTCTTGGGTCCGAATCCACTACCTTGAAATTATAATGGTTCGTTATATGCCACATTTTAACTGCCCGTATGAGATGATCTTTGGTCTCAAAACGCATCCCGACCTTAAATTCATCACTGAAGCTCCAATTCCAACACTCATTTCTTGCTCATCATCATATGCTGCGTAAGCACTACCAACTTCAGCATTGAAAAACGGCACTGACGTTGAGCTCCCTACTGCATCAACGTCAGTAGGAGCAACGAAACGGTCCTAGTTATTTCCCCTTCGTTGTACATCGGGCAAGGCATATTGTTGTCAAAATACTTCGACATTAACATTTGTTGGTCCCGAAAATAATCAAGAAGGGGGATTGAATTGATTATTTTAGAAAATTAAAATTTTTGCCTTTTAAAAACAATCCCCTTTGATTTTAAGTTAAACGAACAATAAGAACAATTAAATAGTAATAAAATAAACTGTGGAAATATAAATAGAGAAGGGATAAGAAGATCAGGCAGATATTTATAGTGGTTTCGCCTTATGCGTCAGTCCACTCTTCCAGTTCTGAGCCGGGGACCCCGATATCCTTCGGGTTAGTTCCACTATATCCAATAAAATCAATTACAAGCTTGTACAATTCTCTCTGCTCGATTCTCACAGCTATTCTCTAGCTTCAATCGATCTACAGAGTCTAAACTAGTAATTGAACTAACTCACTTGAAGCCAACAACAAGTTGCTTCGTTTGTAAAAGAATAAAGTGTAAAAATTGCAATAAAATTTGCTACAATTCTGCACGTGAAAGGAATAAAGAAAGCGTGCTTTTTCAACTCTTAAGATTTCTCGATCAATGATTGAAGTCAAGCAGCTCTCGGTTTTTGTTTTTCTTGAACAGTATATAGTTCTGTATCTCTTTCTTCCTTTATCTCTGTTCATATATTATGTCCTTCTATCGTTCAGAATTTTTTGAGCTTGTGATAAGATAGATATCCCAAAAATCTCGGATGGAAATCTATAACCTCTTATCCTTAAATTAATTTTTCAAACGCTGCTGATATCTTCAAGAGAAAATCTCGTTCTTCTTGTTTACTTCGGTTCCAGATTTGAATTTGAATTCTTGATACGCTGAAGTAAGATCAGATCTGGTTGAAATTCGTGATTTAAGATAATCGATTTGTTTTCTGTTTGAGAGCTTTTGATGACATTGATTTTGTTGGAGATAAATCTGGAGAATTGTTGCTGATATCACGGTCTTCATCTTGATCTTCGTGTGTCATCTTCTTAAAGATCACATTATTCTTATTTTGATTTTCTTAAAAATATCCAATTCGAATTTGTTTTTATCTTGAGAAAAATAAGAAAATATAACTTTTCTGTCTTGAAATCAGTCCATAGTTAATCAACCGTAACTTCTGTCTTTATCTTCAGAAAACTTCTTTGATGAATATAATCAATCCAACAATTGCTGTAATCCCCTAGGATAATCCAACTTTAGTGGAACGAATAAGTATACTATCCGAATATACTTATTATCTCGGAGCTAGGTCTTCAAAATCATTGATCTTCTTCATAAAAAAAATGTAGATCTTGTTTGAGAAGATGAACAGTAACTATCTTTAACTCAGAATTACTGTTAAAAGATCTTGAAAAAGTTCTGTAAAAAGTTATGTGTTTCTAGAAACTAACTTCAATTTAGAATGGTTGTTTTGAGTTTCTCCCAAAGGTTCTGTGAAAGGTTCTGTATTGCTGGAAACGTGTTATACTTTAATTATCTTTCTGGAAAACATTCTTTGTGCCTTTTTCTTTTCTAAACAAAATCCGAAATCATCATATCTTGTAATAACTCTTGTCTAAAAACTTGTTCAGATCCAAGATTTAATATCATTCAACCTTATATATTTGTTCAACAAATTCACCAATATTCTGTACAAAGTTCTGAATTTAATTCTGCACACTAATAGAGTAGTTAGTTCTTTAAGCATTTTGTTATCATCAAAACTTTAGATATATAGAGAATCAACATTCTCCCCCTTTTTGATGATAACAAAACAATTAAACATTCATTCATTACACATTCACGATGTATCACACATTCACGAACACACATACACATTTACATACACACAATTCATCCCTTCACGATTCATCACACATGCACATTCATATCCATTAACCTTTTCTCCCCTTTTTTCTTATCAGCAAAATTAGGAGAAAACATATTAAAACTTGATATGGTTTATCAAAATTACATCACAGGTCTGATGTGAAATATCAACAAAAACAGAAACAAAAATATTCGAATGAAAAGAAAACATAACAAAAACTAATGCTTTTCAGTTCTTTTTGTGGATTTTCGAGCTGTCCTTTTCAGACGCCTGCGATAGTTGGAAGGAAGAGAGGGTTGATCATCAGTACGTTGTGGTGGTGGATCAAGATAATTTTCTAGATAGTGAAGCACGTCAAGAGGAATAAACGGCACAAGACTTAAGTTTGGAGGAGTGGGTTCATAAGGTTGTCCAGATCGAGGAGTACCATGATCAAGTGAAGTGTCAGTTGTGACAGCTTCTGGAAGAGGTTCTTGCTCAGGTGGTAAAGATCGACAGAATGATCGGGCTGAATCAGAAGACATCTTAGATGGTGGAGGTTGGGATTGTTGCAAAGAGGATAATTGAGTCTTGATCTCTAAAGATATGAACTGTGTAATGTCCTGTTTAAAAGATTCAAGAGAGGCTGCCAGCATCTTTACGAGAGCACCTTTGGATTGAAAAGAAGATGCTTCTCCTGGACCTTTTGGAAAAGAATCTTCACTGTCCGAGGAAGAATCCATTTGCAACTTTTCCCTTATCTGAAATTTGCCACCAGTCATAGGCTGATATTTTTTCTTTTCTTTTCTTTTTATTAGTTCTTTACTAGCCCTGTGCATTCCTTGATTTGTTTCCTCAGCTAATGAGACTTCTTGAGAAGCTTCTAGGGTTGGTTCTTGCTCCCCCTCAACTGTTGCCTTTACCCTTTCCTAGTTAATTTCTTTCCTATGGTTCTGATGTAAGTAAATTGCACCATCTACTGCATACCATAATTTCTTATAAAGCCTAATTTGCATATGATGCATGCTTTTCTCTCCAATTCTCTTTAGGCCTATAGGAAATTTTATTTTCTTAGGAATGGGGGTTCTTTTAAATTTGAATATCTCCATAAGAACATTCCCATATATCCTGTACTCTTGTTCCTTCTAAATTCTTTTCAAAGTTCTCTTGGCTAAATCTATCTTAATTTTCTGCATCATACTCTAGATAATCAAACCATCATCTTTTGTGATTGTCGTAGAACTTCCTTTGCGAGGAAGAATACATTCTCGCATAATTTTGTGAAGCATTCTAACGACTAGTTCAAACTCATACACAAACACATCATCATCTGGAAACTGTCCTACGTTTCCATTTATTTTCAGAAAAATATCATTCCTTATTAAAGAAACAATAGTATTATCATCATGACAATCTTTCAAACCAAAACATTTAATTAGATCATCACGAGAAACTGTTATATTCACATCTTGAACCTTTGACCTTAAACTCCTAGAATCGACATACTTCAAGTTCCTATAAAATTCCTCAATCATTTCTCCAACCTTATCTCCAGTCAGATTACACAGCTTTCTACAACCAACATTTTTTAGCCATTCATCCCAATAAAATCCATTCCTCTTAAAATATCCAAAATCTATAAAAGCACAATCATGAATTTTTACCTTCTTATATGGACATTTGATTTTAGATTCTCTAACAGTCCTGCGCTTTTTGGATAGGTTCTGTTCTTTTGACGGTGAAGGTACTTCTTTCCTTTTCTTGGATGAAACTTTGGAAATTTTCAACTTCTTGATTTGCTTTAAAGGTTCTGATATAGGTTATGGGTCAGAACTTTGCGACAGATTTTCCTTGGATTCTTTCATTTTCGCTGTTCCTTTAGGTTGTTGAGAGCTCTGCCCAGATTCTTGTTTGTGTTTAGTTCGTTCTTCACGAACCCTAGATGATGAAATAGATCGAGAGAGGGTTTGTTCAGAATCGGAAGATGATGTATCTTGAATAGAGATGGGATCTTTAGAGGTCACGGTTTTGAATTTTTTGTTAGAGATACGTTGAGATTTGCGAGGAGCCATGATGAACAGACTGGAAGAAGGGTTGCAACAAGGATTTCTTAGGGTTTCACGAAACGGAAATGTGAAATTGCGAATAGCCAAGACGAGGATGACACTTAAGAAGATAGAGTATAGGAGAGACGAAGAGTCAGAACCTTGAGCGAAAAAAAAATCACGAATTCTCGTACAGATTGTTGCGAAAAATTAATGTCCTCCTCTTTCTTTTTATTAAGAATTCTCGTTTAACATTTTCCAGTAAACAAACTTTAAGAAATTAAATTATTATAATTATTATTTTTCAATAAAAAGGATTACAAATTCCAATTTCATTCCTTATAAATTCAAAATTCAATTTTTCAAGTGGTTTTGTAAAAATATCGGCTAATTGTTTATCTGAAGGCACAAAATCAACAACAATATTACCATTAATTACATGATCACGAATAAAATGATGTCGAATTTCAATGTGCTTAGATCTAGAATGATGCACTGGATTTTTTGTTAGATTAATTGCACTTGTATTATCACATTTAATAGGTATATTTTTGAAAAATAAACCATAATCTTTTAACTGTTGTTTTATCCAAAGCATTTGTGCACAACAATTACCAATAGAAACATATTCTGCTTCAGCTGTAGACAAGGCAACAGAATTTTGTTTCTTAGAGGACCAAGAAACTAATTTGTCACCTAAAAATTGACAAGTACCAGATGTGCTTTTTCTATCAATTTTACAACCAGCATAATCTGCATCTGAATATCCTATTAAATCAAAATTGTGATTTTTAGGGTACCAAATGCCTAACTTTGAAGTATTTATCAAGTACTTGAAAATTCTTTTAACAGCTGTCAAATGTGTTTCTGTTGGTGCACTTTGAAATCTAGCACACAAACACACACTAAAGAGAATATCAGGTCTAGATGCAGTTAAATACAATAAAGAGCCAATGAGACTTCTATATAACTTTTCATTTACCTTTTTCCCATTAGAATCAGAATCTAACCTTGTTGAAGTACTCATGGGAGTTGCAGCTCCTTTACATCCTTCATACCCAAATTTCTTCAGAATTTGTTTAGTATACTTTTCTTGTGTATGAAAATTCCTTCTTTTGTTTGTTTTATTTGTAGTCCAAGAAAGAATGTCAACTCTCCCATCATAGACATTTCAAATTCTGCCTGCATATTTTGCAAAATCTTGACAATATATTTCATTAGTAGAACCAAATATTATATCATCTACATATATTTGCACAACCAAAATATCTTGTTCATATGTTTTTAAAAACAAAGTTGTGTCAACTGTTCCTCTTTGAAAACCTTTTGAAATTAAAAACAGACTTAATCTTTCATACCAAGCCCTTGGAGCTTGTTTTAAACCATATAAAGCTTTATTTAATTTAAAAACATAATTAGGTTTAATAGGATCTTCAAAACCAGGGGGTTGTTCAACATATACTTCTTCTTTTATAAATCCATTTAAGAATGCACTTTTTACATCCATTTGAAAAACTTTAAAATTTTTGAAACATGCATATGCAAGCATTAAACGAATTGCTTCTAATCTAGCTACAGGTGCATATGTTTCATCAAAGTCAATTCCTTCTTCTTGTGAATATCCTTTAGCTACTAATCTTGCTTTATTCCTACTTATTTTTCCGTTTTCATCTAGTTTGTTTTTAAATACCCACTTAGTTCCAATTACAGATTTTCCTTCAGGTTTAGGTACAAGATTCCATACATTATTTCTTTGAAATTGATTTAATTCCTCTTGCATGGCATCAATCCAACTATTATCATTTAAAGCTTCTTCAATATTATTAGGTTCAATTTCAGATAACATAGCAAAATGATTTTCAAAATCTTGTAACTTACCTCGTGTTTGAACACAGTTTGTATATTACCAATTATTTGTTCAGATGGATGAGCAGACTTGTATTTCCAACCTTTAGAAGTTTCTGGTTCAGATCTTACAATTTCTGAAGTACCTTCTGTTCTTGCTTCTGACTTCTTTTCTGGAAGGTTAGATACTCCAGATATAGGTTCTGTACTAGGTTCTGTTTTAGGATTGAGATCCTTTTCTTCATCTGACTCATCATCTTTTGTATCTTCAACAAACTTAACATTAATTGATTCTTCAACAATTTTTGAGGATTTGTTATATACACGATAAGCACGACTATTTAAAGAATATCCTAAAAATATTGCCTCTTCAGATCTTTCATCAAACTTACCAAGATTGTGAACATTCCTTTTTACAAAACATTTAGATCCAAAAGCATGAAAATAAGAAACAGTAGGTTTCTTACCTCGAAACAATTCATAAGCGGTCTTTGTTGTCATGGGCCGAATATATACTCGATTGATAATATAGCAAGCTGTAGACACTGCTTCTGCCCAAAAATACTCAGCAACACCACTTTCATTTAACATAGATCTAGTCATTTCTTGTATAGTTCTATTTTTGCGTTCTACAACTCCATTTTGTTGAGGTGTATATGGAGCAGAGAAGTTATGAGATATCCCATGTTCTTCACAAAAATTTATAAAATCTGAATTTTGAAACTCTGTTCCATGATCAGTTCGTAAACTAATTATGGAAACTCCTTTTTCATTTTGTATTTGTTTTGCAAATTTTTGAAAAGAATCAAAGGTATCCTTTTTATGTCTTAAGAACATAACCCAAGTATATCTCGAATAGTCATCTACAACAACAAATCCATATTTACATCCACCCATACTAAGAGTTCTAGTAGGTCCAAAAAGATCAAGATGCAACAACTCAAGAGGTCTTCTAGTTGTTATTGCATTTTTACTTTTATGAGAAACAGATACCATTTTATTTTTTAAACATGTATCACATTTCACATCCTGTTTAATACTTATTTTAGGTAAACCTCTTATTATATTCTTTTTGGATAATTTTTCTAATTGATTAAAATTAACATGTCCTAGACGTTTATGCCAAACAAAGATCTGATCATTCATAGATAACAAGCAACATGCATCCTCCATTTTATTAGGTTTTATCAAATAATATTTTTCTTCCTAAAACCTTCAAATAATTTTATACCATTTTCACTAAAGGCAAAGCATTTATCTTTTTCAAAAACCATTTTATATCCTTTATCACATAGCTGACTGATACTTAATAAGTTATGTTTCAAGCCTTTTACTAAGTAAACATTTTCTATAGTATGAGGAGACATACCAATATTTCCAGTTGCAATAATTTTACCTCTACTGTCATCTCCAAATTTTACATATCCTTTTTCTTCCCATGTTATGCTATTGAACAATGAAGCATTTCCTGTCATATGTCGGGAACATCCACTATCAAGATACCATGTTCCATTGATTTTAGCTTCATGTTCCTGCAAAAATAAAAAGGATTAAACCTTTTTAGGAACCCAAACAAGTTTGGGTCCTTTGAAAGACAAGCTCGTTTCATTTTTTGTTTTACTTGCTGAATACTGAGCTTGTTTCTTTTATAATAACAGTACTTTTCTATGTGACCAATCTTATTACAAAAGAAACATGTATATGTATTATTATTATTATTCCAATACCTGTTGTTTACCTGTCTCCAACTATTCTGTCTCGGATAACTTCTGGAATAGCTTCTGGTATGATTTCCATAAGAATGTTTTCTTTCTAAATAACTTCTGGAATTCGTTCTGGATTTTTTAACATACTTTTCTTTTCCACGTATTGATTATAATCAATCTTTTTAACACTTGATTCTATATTTACGATTGGTTTGGCTCTCACAAATATAGTTTTCTTGGATGTATTTGAATTCAAACCATAATTATAACCTAAACCATGCTTTTCACACAACAATCTTTGTGATGAAATCAACATTTTTAGCTTTTCATCACTTTCATTGAACTTATTAAACGTGTTCTTTATTGAATTCGATAATTCATCAATTTTTACTTTCAAAATGCTTGTTTCATCTCTTAGCAAGTTATTGTCTTTTCTTAGCTTTTCATTATCCTTAAAAAACTTTTCATTGTCACTCTTCAAGATATCATTTTCATCAACAAGCAAGGAATTGGTTTGCTTTAATGCGTCTTTTTCATTCTTTAATGATTTTATCTCATTATCATATTTAGCAATTTTTAAATCAGCTTTCTTAAGAGCTTTTAAAAGTTTTTCCATTTCAGCAATCATATCATCTTCAATTGATTCATCATCAGTTTCAGAAGTTACCTCAGAAGTAGCCATGAGACAAAGGTTTGCTTCTTCTTCATTATCACTTATAGCTTCTGGTTCAGCTTCTGACTCATCCAAATCGCTCCAAGTTGCCATCATTGCTCGACTTTTCTTCTTGAACTTTTCAATCTTTTTGATTAAAACAGGGCACTCATATTTAATATGTCCCGGTTTTACATTCATAGCACACAATTTCTTTCTTCTCTTTCTTTTCTTCTTTGTCCTTATAGCTTTTTCCTGCATCAAATTTGTTAGATCTATTGAAACTTTTGAACTTTTTACCTTTCTTTTTCTTCAAGAATTTGTTGAATCTCCTTGTAAGCATGTTAATATTTTCGTCATCACTGTCCTCTTCTGAATCAGATTCAACAACTCTTTTGGCTTTGAAAGCTATTGCTTTGAACTATTTTCTGGTTCTTCAGTTGTATCATGATGTGACTCGTATGCCATCAGCTTTTCCCTTAACTGACTAAGTGTCAGCTTATTTAAATCTTGAGCTTCTTCTATAGCTGTCTTTTTGGCATCCACGATTTTGGCAAAATTCGAAGTATTTTCCTGACAAGATCAGAATCATCTAATTTCTTTCCAAGTGAGGTTAGCTCATTAGTAATAGTAGTGAATCTATTAAAAGCATCTTTAATTTTCTCATCACACTTAATTTTAAATAATTCATAACGTTGAAGTAATGAATTGATTTTTGTTTCCTTAATTGTGTTTGTTCCTTCATAAGTTTTTGAAAGAGTATCCCATATTTCCTTTGCTGATTCGCAGGAAGGAAATTAGATAAAATTCAGAAGGAGCTATGGTTGTGAGTAAGTGATTCTTAGCCTTATTGTTCTTCTCAATCAACTTTAGCTCTTCTTTTGTGAAACTCGCATCATCAGAAATTGCTATTGGATTGTCTCCAAATTGGATCACCCGCTAAGAAGCATAACCATTAGCTTTTATATAAGTTGTCATTCGCATTTTCCAATAAAGATAATTTGAGCCATCAAAATATGGAGCTCTATTAATTGTAATATTGTTCTCAGCCATTTTGTTTGGATCACTCAATTTAATAAAAGAACACTGCTCTGATACCAATTGTTGGTCCCAAAAATAATCAAGAAGGGGGGTTGAATTGATTATTTCAGAAAATTAAAATTTTTCCCTTTTAAAAACAATCCCCTTTGATTTTAAGTTAAGCGAACAATAAGAACAATTAAACAGTAATAAAATAAAACTGTGAAATATAAATAGAGAAGGGATAAGAAGATCAGACAGATATTTATAGTGGTTCCGCCTTGTGCGTCAGTCCACTCTTCCAGCTTCGAGCCGGGGACCCCGATATCCTTCGGGTTAGTTCCACTATATCCAATAAAATCAATTACAAGCTTGTACAATTTTCTCTGCTCGATTCTCACAGCTATCCTCTAGCTTCAATCGATCTACAGAGTCTAAACTAGTAATTGAACTAACTCACTTGAAGCCAACAACAAGTTGCTTCGTTTGTAAAAGAATAAAGTGTAAAAATTGCAATAAAATTTGCTACAATTCTGCACGTGAAAGGAATAAAGAAAGTGTGCTTTTTCAACTCTTAAGATTTCTCGATCAATGATTGAAGTCAAGCAGCTCTCGGTTTTTGTTTTTCTTGAACAGTATATAGTTCTGTATCTCTTTCTTCCTTTATCTCTGTTCACATATTATGTCCTTCTATCGTTCAGAATTTTTTGAGCTTGAGATAAGATAGATATCCCAAAAATCTCGGATGGAAATCTGTAACCTCTTATCCTTAAATTAATTTTTCAAACGCTGCTGATATCTTCAAGAGAAAATCTCGTTCTTCTTGTTTACTTCGGTTCCAGATTTGAATTTGAATTCTTGATATGCTGAAGTAAGATCAGATCTGCTTGAAATTCGTGATTTAAGATAATCGATTTGTTTTCTGTTTGAGAGCTTCTGATGACATTGATTTTGTTGGAGATAAATCTGGAGAATTGTTGCTGATATCACGGTCTTATCTTGATCTTCGTGTGTCATCTCCTTAAAGATAACATTATTCTTATTTTGATTTTCTTAAACATATCCAATTCGAATATGTTTTTATCTTGAGAAAAATCAGAAAATATAACTTTTCTGTCTTGAAATCAGTCCATAGTTAATCAACCGTAACTTCTGTCTTTATCTTCAGAAACTTCTTTGATGAATATAATCAATCCAACAATTGCTGTAATCCCCTAGGATAATCCAACTTTAGTGGAACGAATAAGTATACTATTCGAATATACTTATTATCTCGGAGCTAGGTCTTCAAAATCATTGATCTTCTTCATAAAAAAAATGTAGATCTTGTTTGAGAAGATGAACAGTAACTATCTTTAACTCAGAATTACTGTTAAAAGATCTTGAAAAAGTTCTGTAAAAAGTTATGTGTTTCTAGAAACTAACTTCAATTTAGAATGGTTGTTTTGAGTTTCTCCCAAAGGTTCTGTGAAAGGTTCTGTATTGCTGGAAACGTGTTATACTTTAATTATCTTTCTGGAAAACATTCTGTGTGCCTTTTTCTTTTCTAAACAATATCCGAAATCATCATATCTTGTAATAACTCTTGTCTAAAAACTTGTTCAGATCCAAGATTTAATATCATTCAACCTTGTATATTTGTTCAACAAATTCACCAATATTCTCTATAAAGTTCTGAATTTAATTCTGCACACTAATAGAGTAGTTAGTGCTTTAAGCATTTTGTTATCATCAAAACTTTAGATATATAGAGAATCAACAACATTTTCATCATCATCATAGTCGTCACTGGATTCACTTGCCGATGAGTCTTGCACAGCATCCATATCATCACCACCTATTGATGTAAGTCCATAAAATTTAGAGTGACCTATTTCCACTTGTGCGCTGCCTATTATCTGAATTAGAGTAGAGTTTGAGTCTACCAACCCCTGGATCCCAATATTTCTATCATTGCCCATTTCCCTGCAGGTGTCTGTGACAATTCAGTTTCCAATATCTGCACATAAACAGCCACTGAGCCTTCTGTGTACCAACATCTCTTGTGCCGCATTATCATCGGTCACTGGAATAATATCATAACATAGCATCCTATCTCCAATAGCTACCCTATGATATAGCTCCACCCAATGTGTATACCTATTTACTTTAGTCTATTGCAAATAATCTCCACTATCTGCTCATATGTTGAATTCCTACTAATACTGACTATAGCAACAGGCCGCTTATCATAACCAAAACCATCATCACCTTGCACAATATTACCATGACCATACAGTATGAACTTCGCCTTATCCATTTCGTCACAAATCCTGCCATCTCATCAAAATTAGCTTCCATGCATCAAATTCACAAAATCACACTTATGAATTTCATTCCTCGTAATATTTAACATAATTCCTAAAGCTGCATCTCCACTTTCAAAGTTGAAATTTAATTTCTAATCTATTCTGCTTTCGTACAAATATTAGCTTTTTTCATCTTATATTTCCATGCTATACCAAAGCGCATTACCAATGTTAAAGTACTAAATACACCCCGTTAACGACAATTGAAGTTATTTTTAATTTTTTCCCCCACTCAAATTCCTAAAATAATATCCAACAACAACTACTTAGGATATGATTTTTTTCAATACAAATATTATACATATACATATCTATACAACATACAAGAGGTAAAAAAAAAAAAACGTCAACGTTGGAACCATGCTACAAAAATATTCTAACAATACATACAATCGACATTCACAATGCAAATGAATGATTGAAAAAAAATACGAAAATACGCGGAAATCCAACCTTCAACGTTCACCATTGATGGTTTCGCACAAAATCTCCCACTTTCGATCCTCCTACCCATGAAATTGCAATACAATCAACTTCAGAGCAATTAAATCAGCCAAATGAGGAACAACTACGGGTAGATTTGACGTCGGCAGCCGCAACAATCGTAATTCTCTCAATTTGGGGATTAGGGTTCCGGCGAGCACAAGGAGAAATGGGGAAGAATAAGAAGACACGCGCGGAGTTTATAATTCGTTGTCCTCGTCTCTTGAAAAGACGAGGTCACATGCGTTGCAACTCGTCTCTTCAAGAGACGAGGTCATTATGGAATGAGACCTCGTCTCTCGAAGAGACGAGGTCAGGCACTTATGACCTCGTCTCTTCAAGAGACGATGCCATATTACCTAAAATCGGGAATAATTTTTTTACGATGGCATTTTCGTAATTAATTTTAAAAATATTAATATTTTATTCCTTTTCCCTGATATAATCATTATTAAATTTATAATTCAATTAATAAATGGATATATGCATTTTTGAAATTATAAAGCATTTATTTTAGTAATATTTCATTTTAATTAATCATGATGACTAATTGAAATGTTAAGCTAATAAAAAATAAATTCGTAAGGATTTATTTTATACTCAAATATTAATGGAAATAAATTTTTTCTATGAGTAGATAAGAAGAAAATTATGGGTATATATGTTATAAGAAATTTTTTCATGATAACTTTAAACATAAAATAATTAAGTTTGAAATATTTATAAGCCTATCAGGTTTGGGTTTGGGTTCAAGTACCCTATAGGGTCTATCGGGTTGGTTTTGGATTTATGGACAAAAACCTTATAGGGTTTGGAATGAATTTCGAGAAATCAAAAGAGTATCAGGTTCAAGTTTGGGTTTGTAAAACCCATCCCAAACTGATCCTGGTTGCATCCTTAGTCATGGAACTGGGATAATATCGTTGGTCCTTTTTTTTTCAATCTATACATGCAACCTTAGATTACCAAGTATAATAATGTTTAGGTTTTATATCTTATCACTTCAATTTTGTATTGATGATGTAGGTACTTTTGGTTATACGATAATATGACCCGATATTAATATATAACAATAAATAAATATTATATGTGCAATATTGTGATTGATTACATGTGATGATAAATATAAAAATAGCTAATAGAAATAGACGAGATACAAATTATAGCAACTAAACATCTAAATAGATGTACAAATTGACAATTTACAACTTCGGGTGTATGACTATACAAATGTATAAGGCTGAAGTATAAATAATAACACTGGCCTAAATTAAATCCAACACCTATGCCCTGCCTCACTCATCTATATAAACCTGCACCTATAAGGTATCTCTCTCTTTTTTTTTTTTTTAAGGTTATGTTTATCTGATTTTGTTTTAAAGATGACAAAAACTTATGAGTCACTCATTTCATCTTCTTGCTTCTATCAATTAAAAAAATGGAGAAAAAATTTCGCTACATAACATTTGTAGTGTGTCCTATAAAATCTAAATTAGTGTGTCATATGGTAAAATTGAAAATATAGCATAAATTTTAGGAAAATGCATGGCTTGTTTAAGCATCTCATCAAACTATGAAATACCATCTTGATAAATAATATACACAATCGTTTTCTATTAAAACTATGTCTCGATATTTATTTTTAATAATATTATGTTGTCATTGTTTTTTCTTAATTCAATTATTTATGTTGTTATTCCTTGACTAGAATTTAGTCTCACATCTACACATTGCTTTTGTCTTCTTCAAAATTATTGTTGCAAATATGTCAAGTTATTTTTTTTACGTCCTGAACATGGTTCAAGGTATGTTAGCCGCTATGTATAACACTTACGTGTAATACGTTAAGACTAACCTAATATACAGTTTATCGTGATCATTGCTAAACAAATTTTAGATTATAAAATTTTTAAATTAAATTATGAAAAACAACTAGAATTTGTAGTGGAAAAATAAATTTCTCAAAATGATTTCCAAATAGGCTACTTTGTGAGTAGACCAACATTTATAAATAAGCATCATACCATCACATATCTCAAAATACATAGTGTCTAGTATCTCAAAATATAACCATGGACTCATAAATATACCCTCATCAAACATAAGGTTGAAAATAAAATTTAATGATTTAGGATAAAGATAATTATCCGGCGATACTAGTCGCTCCACTCATCAAGTAGCTCCTCAAGAATCTGTACCACACCCCATGCAATCATAAGTATCATCATCAAAATCATTAGTACTTGAAAAATAAAGAAATGAGCCGAATCCTAATATGACAACAACACAAGCACATACACCTATTTTATATGCAATGCAACAATTGGTAATTTATAATTTTAAATTAAATGTGTAGTAAACAATAGTAAAGTACTCACACTTCGGCAACACGCTAGGAGCCTAGGGGTCCTTAGTAGCAATAACTGCTCAGGAGATTGATATAGGTAATCCGAATACCTATATCTCCTACATCTATAAGTAATAGCCTTGTTTGGGGGTTACACTCGTTACGCATCTCTACCCATCACAATCCATGATATAATGTAGCTCAACCAATCCCCTAAACGTGAACCGCACTATATTACTTCTTTTCGATCTAGGTAGACGTTATCTCGCTACCGTTTTCCCATCAACTACCTGTTGAGCCACTCATGATGGCCTAAGCACCTAACTATCGTGCTGGCATTGCCTAGCAAGGTCATCGCCTTCGAGCTAGGTCTAAAAAAAATGGCCACGCACAAGCAATATGCAATTATTAAAGCCATCTTTGAGTATTAGTTCATTTACAATGCCTACGCTAGCACAATACGTAAGTCACTATGTACCTAGTGCAAAATCTGTGCTCTAAATAATCAAAAGGTAGCCAAAAGATAAAGCATAAGGCAGCTCCTAACAAATATATGTTTCAAAGATTAATTCATATAAGCATTTGAATCAATCATTGACTTATATCAAACTTGTGTTAACTACTTAATTTTCTATAAAATATATATTTAAAACAACATACTCCCTTTATTCTTCATGATCTAACCTAACATATTAATATAAGTCAATTACAAGTTAATATGATCATATAAGAGTTTACTAGTTAGATTAATTGCAAAATATAAATTGTTGGTCTCTAAAGAATTTACAAAGCCAATATTAGTTAATAAATCTATGTTAGCTTAATTTATCCAAATTAAATAGAATTAATCAATCAAGTTTATTTTATATCTAACTTAGTTCACTAAACTCATTTTATGGCAATTAGGTCTTTAAAATAATATTTTCAATAACATATCATATAATCAATCTAATAAAATTTTATTAACTGAAACAACTCATTTAAGATATAATTATTCTATTTATATCATTCATTATTCGTTTTTACCCATAAATGTGCTAAAGAATTTAAATTAGTTTCCTATTATGTGTATACCATCTTATAATGCCATATTTATACCTATTTTATTAAAGAAATTCCTAAAATCAAAAAAATTAATTACTTATCTTAAAATTCATATTTTAACATGAATACATATTATTTATATTTATTTCATATTTATTTAGTAAGAATCTATTTACTTTAAATTCCAGTGTCTCATGTCCTATGGAAAACAAGTGTGTATCTTAACTTTAATAAATCGGTTCACTATCTTAAACACAGGTTCTTAAGCTCAAATTTTCATGTAAGCTACCTAACACATATATTAACATGTTCATAAGTTCACTTGTCCTAAACTAACTAGTTAATTATGGTTTTAATTTTAATTGATTCAAAACTATCCAGAAATAAGGGATACACAACATTGACCGATCAGTTCACTCAATTTTGACCATCTAGCTGATCGGTTCTTGTTTGGTTCTTTACATCATATTAAAGTAGACTTCTTAAGCTTTCAAACCTTTATGGTCTTGCTCAAAAAGGAGAAGAAAAAGTCAGCGATTCAACTGTAAACATTCATGTCATCACTGTTGGTCGAACACTGTTTTGCCCTATTTTTTCATTTTGTAATTTAATTTTTAAAAATATTAAACATATTTCAAAAATCACAAAAAATTTCCATTTTTTATATAGACATGTTAAACTATAATTTTGATAAATTTCATCCAAAAATAACTTTATTTAATATTTTATTTAAATTTGATACTCAAATTGTCCAGATTACCTATATATGCATATAAATTGATTTTTCAGCATCTTTAAATAATCTAAAACATATTTATGCTATGTTATTTTATCTAGTATATATGTAGGCTTATATTTTAGAAATTAAATCACAAATCATAGCTCAATCATCATTTTCAATAGTTTGTCTAAAAATTCCAACTTATATCAACATAACATACACATGTATATTTCAACAGAATTTATGTTTAATATATCCATATATCTATTTGATAATTTCATTTCAATTAAATATATCAATTCAATGTACAACACACATATATTCATACATATATATAGACACATAACAATTTCAAATACTTAAATTTTTAGCATACCTACATATACACATATAGATTGTAGTTTTTATGCATATATATACATGTATAAATCAATACTTAAATCTTTTATTTTTAGTAATTTACATGAATTTTAAATGTCATCAACATAATCAAACAAATTAATTATAATTATTTACTTGAATTAACAAATAACCTCTAGAAATCTCAATTTCCACTACTCCAAGAGATTGTTGATGCCTCTAATGCAATGTTTTCAGAACCGGATTGGGGTTTGACCCGGATAGGCTAGGGGGTCAGGGGTCGAGTGGTCGAGCCTGGTTTAACCGGTGGTTGAACCAAGGTCACAAAAAAATAAAAATATAAGGGATAATTTAATTATAAAAGACCAATATATGTGTCATCACTCAATTAAATCTATATTTGGATCAAATTCATCAATTAATTATTAAATAAGTATGATTTAATGATTATATTTTATAAATTTATAATAATGTATAAATAAATATTTAAATCTCTAATTTTTTATTTTTATTTTTTTTATTTGGGTCAACCGGTTCAACCTAGTTCTACCGGGTCTCGCCAGTTCGTTGCAAAAATGAGTCTTAGGCGAGACTCGACCCAGCATTAGTGCCAATTCTAGTCGAACTGACCGGTTTTGACAACCATGGTCTAATGTTAACCCTCAATTTAATCCTTGGTTTTGTCTTCAAATTTTACCTAAGAATCAATTGAAGTAGAGATTAGATTTTAGGGAAGAAATTGAATGGTTAAATGATGGGAAAAAAAATGGATTTCCTTGCCCATTAGAAGTTTATCTTGATGAAGGATTATTATTGTATTTTTGCGGGATTTTTGTGGATTTTAGGAGATATTTTTTAGCGAATTTTTCTGGGGAGGAAGGGCTGCTGAAGTTATGAGAAGAGTTAAGGTTTTTTAAGCATTCTATTTATATTAATTCATGTTATCTAATTTCCATTAGGGTTAAGGGCTTTTTGGCACTTTTGTTTGATTAATTGAGAGCATTTTGGTTTTCTCCTAGGTGCAGAAATCTTCTAGAGTTGGCTAAGGTTATTTTGGACTTTTCCTAGATGTAGAATTCTTCTTGAATTGGTTAAGGTCATTTTTTTTCATTTCACACATTAGAGATGTCTATAATTAGGACATTATATCATGTGTGATGGTGCATGGTATGAGCATGGTCTCATGGGCTTTGATGCATAGACTTTTGGGCTTAAGGTTATGGGCTTGATCTTATGTTAATGAGCTTAGGGTTTTAGATGATGAATTAGGCTTTTATGTTATGGACTTTAGGCATTTAGAATTAAAATTAAGAAGAAAGAAATGGAATTAGCTAACTGGAATTAGAAATTAATTCTAGGAAATCTAATAAAAGGAAAATTAATATCTTAGTTGAATTTAGGGTTTTAAGGGCTTAAGGATTGGTATTTGCAAGCAAATATTTAGTTTTAAATTTCTAGGATTTAAGGAGTTGGAATTTGACTAAAATGTCTAAATTTGATGTTTAGGTTTTAGATAGTTAAACTTAATTAAAAAATTTTAATTGATAATTGGAAGGATTGATTGACTTGAATTTGTTGAAATTGGTAATTGATGCTGCTTAATAGATTAAATTGGGTATTTATGGCATTAGAATCTCTATTTTATTAAATTCCTTTATTATTCATAATTATGTTAAATTATCAAATTTTCACTTGCGCAATTATGGTTTCTAGGCTCGATAGGTCAAATTAGGATATTGAGTTGAATAGGCTCGAAAAATTCTAAGTTTCATGATTACATATTTAAAAAATAGTAATTGGAGCTCTAGTTTGGTAGATATTAATTAGTTTTTATTTTTATTGCGTATATTTCAACCTCAGTGATTCATCTTTAAACTATCATTTACTATCTAACAGAGCCTAAAAATTAATCGAGTCATACTACACTTGATATCTATAGTCGTTGGTATGTAATTAGTAAGTTATTGACTCGTGTTTAGAAATCTTGCCTTTGGCATTTTTCACTAGCCAGGGAAATATCTAACCAAGTCTTATGATATAAATGAGTTTAGCCTTATCCATGTTTTGATTCATAGCATCTAAATGTATTCCACTACCTTATCTATTATGTGATTTTTAATTCCTAAATGTTGAACATGAGAAGTTGGGTTCAAGTTAAAGATTGGAAAGGATTGAGTATATTAGAGATAGGAAATTAAAGTAATTTGATAAGTTGAAATGGGTATTTGTGGAATTGGAACTTCTAATTTCAATTAAGTCTATTTATTGATTAAATTATCTAATTATATTCTATAGTTTATGAAAATTATTAACTAAATTATCTAACTTCAATTACTAAGTTAAATTTATAATAAGAGTTAAAATTACCCATATTCTCATAGTATTTAATTATCAAGTTCTTAATTTAGGTTGGTAAAATTCGGATATTTCAATTTTAGTTGGAAATTGTACTATGTTTCAAGTTTAAAGGGGAAAAAATTCTTGCATTACCAACAACATTTGATACCTTTGTTTTCAAAATTGGAATTTTAGTTCTTGATATGAAAAGTATGATTAGCATTTGCTTATGCATCTTGTTCAGCTTGGCAAATTTGATTACAGGCTTGAAAAAAATTGAATACTAACCTAGAGAAGTTGAAAGTGGATTTAATTACCATTTTTTGAGGTTGTTTCTTTCCTTTCTTTTTTGGCTGAAAACCATTCTTTGAGTTTTACACAACTTACTAGTGCAATAGGAAAAAAAAAAAATCGATCTAGCAGATGCGTTCTAGAAGCAAACATAACATTGCTTTGCATCTAATGTTTCAAACAACAAAGAAAGTCAGTGAGAATGACAAAAACTTTGGGAGACGATTTTACTTCTTATGTTTATTTTTTTATTTTGAATTGAATTTTTTATAATTATTTTATTTTATATTTTATCATAATTTATCATTTTTTTATTTTCCATTAGGTCATCATTATGACTCATAACTCGACTCTCCACAAAAATTTTCCCAAATCCATCTAAAACTCTAGAGAGCTTTCAATAGGTCAGACGGATTGGTATCCTATAACGATATGCCCGTTGCCCTACCTTTTCTCCTCGAATTTGGTGTATATTGATTTTTTTTTTCTTTTTGTCCTTTCAATTTGATGTTAAAGATAAATTTTGCATTTTGATTCCAATTCCATATTCATTGTTGGTTCTTTTGAATATTCAATTATCCCTTATAATCTTATTTATTTATAATGAGCACAATTATTATTTTATCTTTTCTAGTATTATTATCTCACCACAGTAGTTAATATCATTATGATACTATTGCTTTAATTATATAAGAATAAAAGAGTTTGAGCTTAACAAATAACTTATTCAAGATATTTATCTTATAATCTTTATTATTTCAGTAATGGGCTCTCTCTAATTGCATGTTATATGCAAAACTAATTGTTTAAAATTTGACCATGTGGAGCAATGGTAGTGAAATTAAAAAAAAAAAAAAAATTCATGCTTTCTTATACATTGATTTTATTTCCAACAACAAAAGTTTTCTTTATGAAAATGCATTATTACTTATTAATTGTGGATCTTCTTTTATTTTTATTTTTTTCCTTATTTTACAACAACAAATATTCTCTCTCGTCTAAATTAGGTTTCTTTTCCCTTTTTAAATGACCCTTTAATTGGATGATCAACTTTTAATGGAATTTGAATGTGACATGGCATGTCTTGATTAATTGTGTCTAAAACAACGTTCTTTGCATTTTTCCTTGGTCTTGGTCACAACACAGCTATGCCACTTCTTGTGTCAATTTCGGTTTTGAGTTTTTTAAGATTGGGAGACCTAGATGCAACATTAGTATGACACGATAGTGTTGTTCCCCATGTCAAATTTTATTCTTTATAATCATTGCTACATTTGATACAATCAAATGACATATATAGCCGTGTCTTTTTCATGTCACATTCGTAAGTCCTTCATTTCTTGGTCAAATTACTTCTAAAATATATGAAACTTGATCATATTGTTCCTTTCACTTAAATATATACTTTAGAAGCCTGAAACCAAATCAAAAGTATTTTAAGTGCTTTTTTCATAAAATTACACTTTAAAACTACCAAATTAAACACACTTTGGCACATATAATTAAAATTCAATTAGATATATTGATTCCCATGAAAAAAAGGGCATTGATTTGTCATCCATGGTCTTTGAACCCTCCACTCATTCGAAAGGGTGCATTTACATCATGAAACAAAAATGGTAAACTCACCCTTCTTTAGAGTACTAACCCTTTTATGCATATTTGTCAAATTCATGAGTCAACTCGTACGTTTCTATGAGTTTATGAGTTGATGACGGTCTTTGATTCAACTCACATAAAATCGTTTTTTGAGTAAAATCGTGTAGACTTGCAACTCTACGTAGTAGAATCGGTGGTAGAATCAGTAGTGTAATTGTAGTGTAATAATGTTGCATTTTTTTTGTTTTCTACTTAAACTTTAAAACTGCAAGTCTTTTAATATTTTTAAATTTAGCGTCTTTTAGATTGGTTCTTGATGTTTATCTTAAAATAATTTAATTTTAGGTTTTTTTTTCTTTTTTTTTCCTTTTATTGCCTTGGTTTTTTTCCCTTTTTTCTAGAAGGTTATTTTCTTCTAGGTTATATAATCTCATGCATTTTGAATGATTGAAATGAAAATTAAACAAATATATAGAATGTTATACTTTTCTCTCTTTTTTTTTTTATTTTCTTTGTGTAATTTATTTTTCATAAATGGAATGATTTTTTAATGCTATATATATATATATATATATAGTGAACATGAAAATGTTTATTACTACACAAAACATATTAATGAGAGCATGTGGATTATGATTTCTAAAACTTAAATTTTGTTGTATGTAACTAAAATTAATACTAAATTCTTTATTTTCATCTTTTATTTAAAGTTTAATTAGTATAGTAAGTAAATTTATGGTTTTTACAAGCAAATTTACATTAATTGTAGAATATTATGATTCTACGTTTCGTTTCTGTTTCGATTCTACGGACCCCCTAGCAGTTCTAGCTAGAATCTTAAGTTTGACTACTATGTATAAGCATCCTCTATTGTCTTCTTCTCCTTCCTAATGTCGAGATAAACATCACAATGAGAGATTTTGTAGACTTAGTGAGTGCCACAACAATCAAACGCACTGCAGTACCTGAAGGGGAAGTAACCCTTCGTGCATGCTCCATAGATAGCTTAATACTATGATCAACAGTCTAACAAAATTAAAGTAACTCGCAAGATTTGAAGTAGAATTTAAACCTATACCCAAACTCCTCGAGTTGCTTGATATAAAGTTAGATTTCCTTCAAGCCATAGATGATCAAAGTCCGAAGAAATTTGAATGTGTAAGAATGTAGTAGGATTTAGAGAGAAATTTAAATCAAAAAGGTAAAAGGAGGAGGCAATGACTATTGGTTATGCATGAATCAGTGTGACCACTCCAAAGAAGCATAGCTAATAGACAATTCTAACCCTCCATTTTCAATTGTTTTCGTTTGGCGGTCTTAAATCTCTGATAGAAATGATATATTAAAAGAAAGCTATTAGCACATTCCATTCTAGTTTGACACTAATCTATCACACGGATTAATGCACCAAAAATTCAAATGATAATCTTCTTGAATAAGCTTCACTAACTAGATTGCAACATTACCTTAGTTTGAGCAATAAAGCATATCACCACACCCTGACTCTTTTCATTTACTTATAAATAACTAAATAAGTTAGACATCTACAACAAACACAATTGCACAGATGTCACCTTATGATTGGACCTCCACATTACTAACCACTTTAGCTCTCCACTCAGACTTAAGGTTTTTGTAGTAACTAAATCAATAACAAGAGGGGAGGGGGGCGGGGGGAGGGGGGAGAGGGGAGGGGGAGGTTGTGTGGTGTGGGGTGGAGGTGTGGTGACTAGATTATCATTAAAATTTAAAACTTTTTTCTCTTTAAAAAAGGTCCCCCTTTAGCGTATATTAGCATTGGCTTATAATAATTAAATTAAAGCACAAAACATTTATAATATGAGGATTATAAAAGAGTGAAAGGAAAGAGAATAACACTCAAGTATTTACAGAGGTTCCTCTTTGTGAGTCAATGCCCTCTTCCAACTTCAAGCCGGAAACCACGTAATCCACACGAATATATTCCAGTTCCAGCTCTAATCTTTGGTCTTAGTTCACTTCGATCAATGTCCTTAGCTAAACACTAAGCCTTAAAGTCTCTTTGTAATCTAAAACATGCTAACATAGCACTAAAGCAAAACAACAATAATTGATTAAGAGAGTAAAAAGCATAGCAAGTTTGATCAAGAAATTACGGGTCACGAAGGAGGAAACTTGTGGCTTTTCATGATGTAGCACATGTTAAATAGAATAAATATTTTTTAGTTGTGTATCTTTTGGAAGTTTGATAGTCTCGAATTATATTACTGCTTCTTCAACAGCCGTATGAGATAAAGCTCGATCTTATTTTGAACATTGATATATCCCTGATATTTTGCTCTTGCTCTTTTGCTAGTTATCTTCTAATTTATTTGAAAATTCAAGTTTTGACCTAATATAATTTATCTTCCATGTGTCTTGCTCTTTCTCAATGATTTCTTGATATTTTCCTACAAAAATGTATTGAAAATTTGTAATAAGATTAAACTAAATGCAATGAGAGCTGCAATATCTTGTGTATCCCTCTTTATAGGAAAATACCTTCCATCTTGTCTTTGTAAAATTCTCCAAACTTTTTGAGTTTATCTTCATAAAACATGCTTCAAGAATGTTAATTATACTCCAAACTTTAAAAGGAAATACTCTTAAGCTTGAAAAACATGTAGAACAAATCGAATCAAATTTGAAAATCAACTTGTAAACTTTAAAAACTTCAGTTATAATTAAATGAAATTGATTAATCCCTATGGATATACTTATCCAACTCAGTAAAATATTTGAAGTATATTACCAAAATATATTCAACCTTGAAGCTCGATATTCATTGTTATATAAAAAACACTTCATTTGAATTAGTTTTGAAACATTGCGTATGTTTTCGAGCCATTATGAGTTTATATAATTGAAGATTCAAAGGTATACTCTACTTTTCACTGATACTTGAAATTTTCTAGGTTAGGTTCTGAGGTGCACCATACTTTTCACTGATTCATAAAACTCTCATTTTTCCTTTAACATTTGGTTTACCTTTGCTTCAATATTTCTTAAAATTATCTTAACTTAGTGATATTATTTTAAATTTACTTCACACTTAATTTGCACACTTATAAACAATATTAATAATCATTAATACATATTTTGTTCTCATCAAAACTAAACCAGGAGACTTAATAGTTTTATTCCAACCATCTTGGCCACATAATAATTAGTTCGACTATCTAACAATGCATATAACTATAGGTTAGAAAAAGAAAAATGCAAATAAAAATTGTGTACACAATGACAACGATGCAACACAAAAGATCAAAAATATTCATTTCATTAATAAGGATCATTGTACGTCATTAAAGTTGGTATTTTGACCTAAGTGCATCTGCTGGTACAAAAGGAAGGAAACAATGGAACCCTATACATTTGTCTAAAGTATTCGATTACATTTGCATATGAAGATGGTCATCTAATTGAATAAAACAAAAGTTGGAACTGAAGTAGATGAAGGATTCTAGGCATATTATTGCCTTATGCATATGGGGAAGAGACCTGTCCACGTGAGAGCACAATGACTTAGCTTATGCTTATATTCCTTTAAACTGTTGAAATTTTAGGGTGCATTTACTCATCCACTAGCAAAGGAAGAGCAGTAAAGGAGAGGAGACTAAAGTCTCATTAGCACATGTCTAAACATTGTGATGGATCCATAGGCACTTCAATTTACCTAAGATGATAGGAAAACCTAGTAGATAAAGAAAATAAGAA
Source organism: Combretum micranthum (assembly GCA_024138025.1). NCBI lineage: Eukaryota > Viridiplantae > Streptophyta > Magnoliopsida > Myrtales > Combretaceae > Combretum > Combretum micranthum. Next base: position 104,476 of record JAMXBD010001118.1, on the reverse strand, counting down.
CAACTTAGCCCTCATCACCTAGCCAACTTAAATCTTCAAGTGCCTTTACAGAGCTAATGATCCAAATGTACCCCCATTTTCTAAGCTCATATGGCCTCAATGCAAGGATAGAAGAGTTGCAGGGAAAGTTGTTGGTGTGCCTAATTTTTTGAGGCTACAAACTTGCCAATTATACGATGGGGAAGAAACCCTATATGAGACTTGTTCCTAACCTTTGAAAACCTTATGGTGTGTCCCATCTAAGACTAGTAGTGCTAAACCCACAAGGTTATCATAAGGGTCATCATTGTCATTGTCTTTTGAGTCATCAACCATAATTTGAAAAAAAAAGAAAAATCAAAATGCTCCTAACTGGAGAATTCACTTAATATGAAAGTTTAACAAAAGAAATGAAGAGCTTGATGTGCAAATGGTGCTTAAGTCCCTATTTACAAGCACTTGAAAAAGTGAAGGGACACATTATGGAAGCCATAACAAATTAAATGGCATTTAATAAATTTGATCGGCAAATCTTCCAAGATAATTCAATTTTTGGTAACCAAAATTATTACAGGGATAATGCATGTTAGATAGAAAAATTATAACTCTTAGACAATCCTGTATAAGTATTCACTTGCTTAAGATAAACTTGATTCACCTAATATGATACCATATCCTAGGCTGACAGTGTCGATGGAACACAGTTTTTTACGACAAGATGTCACCATCCATCATCAAACAGTTAGGTTAATTGTGTTTTGTACTGGGCGGAAGGTAAAATCCTAAGTGGTTTGATTGGGGTCAAAGCATGCCCTTAGCTTGCCACCTTGGTGCAACATTAAACAACTTAGTACTTAAGCACTTTACAACTCAATAATTCACTAACTTAGGTCGGTCAACTTATGCCACTATTAATAACACACTAGGGCTTTCTTGTTTACCTCAGAGTAGGTGTTTACTTTAACTTGCTTGCTTTCTCGATCGCTTCACTCCTAAGTAAATCGTACAATCTGCTTGCACTATTCAAAACCTAAGGCTTTTGCCGACAACATAGGCAATTTGGACATTAGCTTAGGCAACCCATTCACGAGTAAACTCTCTTTGTTGACTGGTTAGCAGAGAAAGTAGAGGTAAGGTGAGTGTTGATAGGTAATTTTGGTCATTGTCTCCTTGGCCCAATTATACCTCATTGGCAATGGACTGATTTGTTCAAATCATGGGGCGACCTATTTGAAGCGTATGTAGCTCAAAGACAACCCTGGATAAGGATCGTAAGGCCAACTGAGCTGCCTTGCCTAATAACAGCTCGATAATCTCTTTTTGATTTTAATATCATATACTAAGGCTACTGGAATTCTTTAGGAAAGTAAGCTAAACTTAAGAGTTGTCTTCAACCAACATGGTAGTCATTAGAAGGTTTCTTTAATTTGAGAATACATACCTACCGAATCCTCTTGGATTCAATTTCTAAATAATTAAGAGGTAGTTTCCTTATCAGAGTTTATTGACTTTTCAAATTAATGATAGGACCATTTGTATTAATGCTTCATGCCACATCTAGGTAACATAAGACTCTCATATACTCACTATTGCTACTTTTCGGCTATCTTGCTATTGATTTAGTCATTGGTTAAAACATCAAAATGGCCATGTTAGACAATTCTCTTGTGTCAACTAATTATATTTGTCTTACAGGCCCAAATTCATTCGATTTAAGGCTTGTTATGCCCACAACATGGATCATTGCATCAGTAGGTTGATCTCTCTACCACTAGAAATCTACTAAGAATAAATTGCTAGTTAAGCTAGTTTAGTCGACTGGGAAAGCAAAGTTATTGATCGAATCATGGTCATGGTTAAACTACCTTGGAATAGCGTAATTAGTGTCTTTGAATTTCTTTCATTCATTTTGATGGTAAGGTTTAGTTTCTTTGATATAATCTCCATTGTTTATATTTATGTATGAAAACTTAGGATCAAACGACAATTTAATTATTTATCTTATATCACAATTCATTATCTATAAGCCAAATCTAGCTAATCTTCTTTATGAGGATTCTATTGTTCTTATTACAATTTTGTTGATTTATTTATATTTTTTTGAATTCTCCATCACTTGTATTTAAAAGAATAGGTTTTTTTTTCTTTGTTGCCTTTTAATTCATACTATAGAGTTTGAGTGTTTGAAATACTAATTCAAGTTATAGGTTTTCATTCATAGTTTGCCAAAGATTTTCAAGATTTCTAAACACTACATCAACTCTCAAAGTTTCAAGGAGAGACTTATGAAAGTTTTTTGCTAAGCCTTTCCTTCATCATTCATGATTATTATTTTCTTTTCAATTATAGGCTTTTACCGTAGATCTAAGAAATTAGGATCTAGATGATTGTCACATGCAAAACCTCATATTAGCTTTTTCACATAAGTTGTTACTTATGGAGTGAGTTTTGGGAGGCTTTTATAATCTTGTTTATAGTGTTTATCGTAGGATTGGAGCTTTCCCTTTGTTGTATGTATTTTCTTTTTTGAACATTTCCATTTTCAATATCACATGGATATTCTTTTGCCCATATAATTTCTTCTATTTTATTTTGTAGATTCTTTTTACTTGTTATAATTACTCACTCACTCTTATCATATATTATATATTCCAACATATTAGATAATTATTAATTAACCTACTATATCTAATAATGTATGACATATGTGGAATATATATTTTTATTACATCACCCTTACTTTAAAGTTATAGGATCTTACATAATATGTTCTATTAAATGATAAAAACTTAGATATAGCATGGGACGAGTGGGTAACCCTATCATACAGGGTGCCTACCCATATCCTGCTCTTTTAAATATATTGTTTTCTTGGAACCTGTTTTTATAAGATAAGGTATGGTTATGGGTATGAGGTCGTTACACTTGTACCTGTCCTGAAACCAGTACAATAGAGTATATAGATTTTAGGATACTCAGTACCTATCTTAAAACATGTATTCTATTAAAAAAAATATAATGTAGAATGAATAAAGAATAAATATTAATACTCTCTTTTTAATTTTGCAACTACTTTTCATAAAAATTATCATCTGTAGACTACCTTTTAAAAAATTTATTTAAAACTACATGTACTAATTTACTATAGATGCACTTGTCATTTTTATTTTGGAAGAATTTAGATTGTATGTACTTGAACTTCTAAGTTATATAGAAGTGTTATTAATCTTTTAATACTGATTAATACATATGAGCTTTCAAAGATTTTTTATTTTAGAATTGCTAGATATTTTACAATTTTGCTAAAATCATGTAATCAAGTTCTACAAGTATTTGTAATAGATTTCAACTTTAACACAAGCAAGTTTTGCATATTGTAAAACTTATTATATTAAAAAAAATATATTTTTCAAATTTCTCTCGATATGTTATTTACCATGAATATACATAAATAAGTTATTTTTACATATTGCAACTTCAAAATTGAAAAAAAGAAAAAAAAATTGACAAGTCCTATAAGGTATATGATATATGGTACAGGGTGAGTATAAGGTATTAAGGGTAGGTTCCTAGTATAAATCTTCATACCTTGTACCTTATAGAGTAGAGTACGAGAAATACTTCATGCCCTACCTATTTTGGACCCGTTCATCTCTAGACATAACGCAATATATTGATGTCTATTATATAATAGGGTTGATTATAAAATCTTATCCATGTTTTGACTAATTTGTAAATACATGATCTATCCTATTCTTTTTGATAAATAGGTTATCTAAGTTTCATACATAACGTTAATATGATTCAATAATTTTACAATGACATGCGTCAATATTTTATTTGTCATAAAAATTAATTTTACACTTTTTAATTTTCTCATTTTTTTAAAATTTATTTATTTAATACTATTTAGATATATATCTTTTAAATTAAGTTTTTTAGGAAGACTATAACATATCCCTCTAATAGTAGTTAATAATATTGACACTTTTATATGGAACTCATGTCACCTATTTGTTAAAAGTATTAACAGAGATCATGTGTTTGCAAATTGCTCAAAATATAGATAATGTCTTTTTAATTAACCGTATATAATATAATGCATATTATTTATTCAATTATGAGTTAAACAAAATTTTGATATACTCCTGTATGAGTTTATTTATTAATATGATGATAAAAGATTATTATATAATTAAATGTTTAAATTTATTTCAAAAAGGAAATGTATTAGCTGATTTTTTTTACTTGCAATATCCTATTATCTCCGTTAAAATTTCTAATTGGAGTTATGTTTAGGTAGATTCATAATAGCTTCTTAATTTTATTTTTTTCTTTTTTTTTCCTTCTGTGCAAATAGCCTAAACCTCGCAAAAGGATTTTCATAAATTCATTGTAACTAAAAGAAAAGAAAGGAAAAAAGCAGCCCGTCCTCAGCTAAAATTTCAGATCGGGTAAGAAGAAAAAGTTAGATCAGGTACTGTGTTTGAAACTTTGAATGATTTGTTTTTCCTCTTTATCTATATTTATATATTAAAATAATATATAATATGTTGAATTTATGCTTATATTTTATCTCTAAAAAAAAAAAAAAAAAAAAGGCAAGCTTGCTATACAGATCAGCTTCCCACCCTCCCAATGTCACGCAGCAAGTCAACCCCCAACCTATTTCTTCGACTAAAGAAACAGGCAACCTATTTCCTTCACACATTTGCCTGCGAACCTGCAACTTGTGTCTTGAGCGTTCCATCTGTAAGGGAAGCCATCAAAATCACAGTTCAATGAAGAACGTTAATTTGTTGTTGCCACCACCACTGTGGGCCTTCTTAGCTATTATTGGGGTCTATTTTTTTATGAAGCTGAAGAAAAGAAGAGGCACTCCCGAGACTACCCAAGTCAACGCCGACAATTCAAATCCATCATCCTCTACTTCCGATCTCTCTGCGGTAGTTTCCGATTATGAAGTTTTCTTGAGCTTCAGAGGTCCTGATACTCGAAGAGGGTTCACTGATTATCTGTATACTAGTCTTACAGATGCGGGTATACGTGCCTTTAGAGACGACGAAGAGCTTCGTGTTGGAGAAGAAATTGGTGGAAACCTTCTTAAAGCCATCAACCAGTCTAAGATCTCCATACCTATCTTCTCTAAAGGCTACGCTTCCAGCAAATGGTGTCTAAACGAAGCCGCTCATATGGTGAAATGCATGAACACCAGGAATCAGTTGGTTCTGCCCATTTTCTATGATGTAATGCCTGACCAAGTCAAACGCCAGTCAGGAACTTATGACGAAGCGTTTAAACTGCATTCGCAGCGTTATGATGAGAAGATGGTTGGGGAGTGGAGAAAAGCTCTTTCAGAAATTGGAAGTTTGAAGGGGCATGTTGTTGCTAAGAGGTAATCTTTTATATAACTCAGAATCATATTTTTCATTTCTATTTGTTTTGATGGTGCTATCCTTCTCAATAGAGGGTTTTTTTTTTTTATAAAAATTATTATTAAATAAAATAAAATAAAATATGGACAATCTTTTTAATTGAGTTTACAAATGGTGGAAATGAAATTACCTACGCTTTAGAAAAAGACGCCAAACCAAACTTTTGATTGGGATAGGTCAATGGGTTTGAACGGGTTTATACATTTCTAAAAATATTATGCTTATTTTATTCACAAATGACTAAAAATACCACATTAAACTGTATATATCTTATTACATTTAAAAATATAAATGAAATTGATGATTATTTCATTTATATTTTGAATATGTTAGAATTCTAGTAACTATTTTTTTATTTGTAGTGTCAATTAATCTCCGAAAAAATAAAAGTAATGTGGAGTATAGATGAAAGGAAAGAATCATGGACTTTTAAGCAAAAGATACAAATTCAAAAGACAAGAAGACTAATGACGCAGGTTTATAAGGAAAAACAATCTATTGCATATCCCTTAAAATTTTAGTCTCACATGGATCCACGGAAGAAGTCCTACATCATTATTAATTAGCAAAGGGACACATCTCAAACTAAGAAGCTATATATGTAATGGCTGCTTTGCCCAAGTAAAAATTGATTAGGCCTAACTGTTGATTGTGATGTGGCTTCTTCTTACTGGGAACTTTCTATTTGGAATTTTCTTGGGCAACCAGTAATACTTTAATGTGTTGGAAAAATTAGAAACGAGGAGGGAAAACTTGAGGCGTGCTAGGCACTGTCCTTAAGGATATTTCACCAATACTGTTTAAGAATGGCGTGTCCCCCAGGATTCAACAAATACTCTAGAAGATCTAGGCAATAGGAATAGCAGGAAAGAAGGAAGAACCAGCGAGGAACCGGAGAACAAGACAGGGAAAAAAGTGAAGTATATAATATTAAAACGGATAAATATATATAAAACAAAGAGGTATTTATAACGGGTATGTTGAAAAAATGTCTTTTCAAAATTAAAGATACAACGGTTTGAAAGATTTTAAATGCTCAAAAGACCTGTATCCGGATAAGATTTAATTAATTATTATTATTATTTTTATTTAAAAATAATATACACGAAAATAAAATATTTCTTTGAATCGGGACAAGACATATGACTCACGCGTCGGGAGGGGGCAAATCAACGAATTTACACTAACTTGGTCTAGGCTTTGTGTGCGCGAGCCCATGCCTTTCCACCAACTCTTTACAAGCCCACTAAGAGAAGGAGGTTTATAAACAAGGACAATGAATGAAATATAAGAAATGTGGGACTTGTTCCTTTTGAAATATATAATACACAACAATCCCCTACATATTTCAAAAGGACAAAAGACAAAGAGATAAAAAGAAATGCTGGGTTTTCTCAAATGAGTATTATGCCTCGAATCTGGTGTCCTTAAGACTATGAACCAGACCTAGAAAAATGAGATATAACTTACAAAATAAATGGTGAAGTTTAAGGCTTCTATGAATCAAGAATTTTTATAGTAAGCCAAAATTCTCATTAATCACATCATACTTCACATTTTTCTGCTATTCATCGCGGTTTTGCGCTAATAGACCATGTGCATGCCTGGTAATTCATGAGTGCTTTAGAGATTTTGCCACAATCTCATAGGAGCGGCCTCACTTTACACTCATATAGGTCATTCTATCAAGCGTATACTGCAGAATACACTACCTTTAAAGGATATAGTATTTGATTAAGAGCTTTGCTCAACCTCCCATTCTTTGCAGTTTAGCACTATACACACCATAGGAGGGACATCATTTATTAGTGTTATACAGATCAAGCACTTGTTATTACCCATATGAACCTATTTCATGGAATCTCCAATCACATAGGTTGGGTTACCATCATTGTTGATAATTCAACATGGCTTTAGTCCCATACCCCTCGATGTTTCATTTATTAATTTTCTCCCCAAAGGTTTAGTCAGAGGATCGGCCAAGTTCACTTCTAACTTCACATAATCAATTGATATAATTCCATCTGCTTCACTACTTCATGTCTCAAACGAATTGAAGGTTTTATTCTTGGCAATAGATATTGCCGCTTGACAATCACAATGCATAGAATTTTAAATCCTTTGAATCGGGACAAGACATATGACTACACGCGCGCGCGCGTGCGGGTGGGGAGGGGGGGGGGGGGAATCGACGAATTTACACTAGCTTAGTCTAGGCTTTGTGCGCGTGAGCCCATGCCTTTCCACCAACTGTTTACATGCCCACTAAGAGAAGGAGGTTTATAAACAAGGATAATGAATGAAATATAAGGAATGTGAGACTTGTTCCTTTTGAAATATATAATAGACAACATAATGTCATGATTAGTTGGTGGAAGGGAGTAATAAAATTGCAATGACACGACAATAAATAATAGAATAGGACAGGAATTAGACTTGAATGATTAATCTAATAATAATAGACTAGCCGATGTTGCTGCCGCATGTTTCTGCAAAAATAAAAGAAAAAAGAGCAGGAACGGTTTATGTTACGGGAGGGAGAAGACAGAAAAAGAGGAGTTGTAGAAAATGATGGACCTACTTTATTATATCATTTTTTTGACACGAATGATAGTGATTTGATTAATAATAGTCAGATAATAGAATGGGATTGGAATTAGACTTGAATAACATTGATGGTGGAATACAATTGCTATTCTTTTATTTCATTGGTACTCTTAGATAAAGATAAAGAAAGAGGAATTACAGAAAATAAGGAACCTACTTTGTTATATCATTTTTTTGACACGAATGATAGTGATTTGGTTAATAATAGTCAGATAATAGAATGGGATTGGAATTAGACTTGGATAACATTGATGGTGGAATAAAACTGCTATTCTTTTATTTCATTGGTACTTAGGTAAAGACAGAGAAAGAGGAATTACAGAAATTAAGAAACCTACTTTATTATATCATTTTTTGACACGAATGATAGTGGTTCGGTTAATAATAGTATAGATAATAGCATGGGATTGGAATTAGACTTGAATAACATTAATTGTGGAACACAATTGCTATTCTTTTATTTGATTGGTACTTAGGTAAAGATAGAGAAAGAGGAATTACAGAAAATAAGGAACCTACTTTATTATATCATTTTTTGACACGAATGATAGTTATTCGGTTAATAATAGTATAGATAATACAATGGGATTGGTATTAGACTTGAATAACATTAATGGTGGAACACAATTGCTATTCTTTTATTTGATTGGTACTTAGGTAGAATGATTTTATAAAAAGAAATCTGAATAACTAATAAAATTACAATTCATCAATCAATCTGCTATCTATGATAAGGCTATTTCAGGAAAAAATGGACAGTATAGAATTATTATTAGTACGAATTAGTATTCTTTATTTTACATAGTTGAAGTTCCTCTTTGATAGGATGAAAAGTACAATCAAATGCGAGAATGGCTATTTAATAACGAATAATGGCAGTGTAGAATATTAATTTCACAAGCTAAACGTATGTATAATACAATTTCAGTATGAACTTTTATATAATAAAAAATAAAAATAAAATAGACCACTAATTCCACAAACCAATTGCGCTATAAAATTTCAGTATGAAGTTTTATGCATACAGAGTCTATACAACTGGCCAGGTCATGACCAAAAATCAGGTCTAACCTGTCAATTGGTTGGCTCAAAGAATCCCTGTCCCTATATGTGGCGTGTCGCTTGTGGTGATATTACTTTTCATTTAAATATTGTTCAACTAACAGCATTGAAAGGAGAGAGAGAAAATAATAATTAACTAAGAATTTAATTTGTTGATTGATCATACAGATAATTGCAGTTCTGAAAACATCATTGTTGATACGGTTTATTGAGACGTCCAATGAAAATGAAATAAAACAGATTTTCTGTTTAAAAGAGTTTCATATATGATTTATTAATTACTAGCAATAGCCTTTTTCATGCAAGTCTATGTTGGATAATTATATATGTATGTTAGAATTATTGATAAATAACCAGTATCCAAGGTTAAAGCAATTATAATTTAGTGGTATGAGCACTTTTCTCTCAACGACCAGTTTGATTCTCCCTCTTTTAAAATTGTATTTTGTATTATGGAAAAAGAGGGGGAAAGAAAGAAAGAAAGAAAAAAAAAAAGGACACTAGCATCGAAGCAGTATTTCATTAAGTTGTATGGCTATATTTTATGGGTGGACTATTTAATTGTTTTTCCCTTAAAAATATAAGTATCTCAAAAAGACTAAAAGGATTTACTATTGTATTGATTATATTTCAGTACTATTTGAAAGAGGAAAAAAGTTCCTTAAAGTCGAGTCTAGACGCTTGCACGATTCCATAAAATAGAAACTACTGTGAGAAAATACAATATTCAATACAAAGAGTAAACTTGTAAACTATAATTCCATATTGAAATCCAGAGCATAATGAGGTTTTAGCACCTCCAACCCAACCACTGCATCATATAGCAACATTAATTTGAATGTCTTAATTCTATTACAGATTTTTATTTTTTTTGGATGTATCTGTCCATGGATGGATCATATTACCTTAGATTCGAAACTTGATATGTATCATTTTTACGATGAGGATACAATTGTGAGAGATTCTTGTATAGGAAAGTCAAAATTTGCTAATCTCGTATGCATTTAAGCTAATAACATATTACTCTTATTTTATGACATGATGTTGATTTGATATGGAATTGTGGCAGATATGAAGGAGAGTTAGTCAAAGAAGTGGTTTCAAAGGTTTGGAGAGAGCTTAAAAAAGGAAATCTCATTATAAATGGTCCTATGGTTGGAGTTGAAGATAGAGTAGAAGAAGTAATGAAAATGGTACATGATAGAGGCAACGATGTAAGCATAGTTGGAATCTATGGTATGGGTGGCATTGGTAAGACTACTCTTGCCAAGATGGTCTACAATGAGCTTTTGAAGCATTTTAATTGCTCTAGCTTTCTCAAAGACATACGTGAAATATCCTCGAAACCAAGAGGTCTTGAAAAGCTACAAACTCAAATGGCCTCTGAAATTCTAAAGTCTGATAATTTGCGTGAGTTTCCTCATGTGGACGAAGGGGTTCAAGTGCTTAGAGAAAGATTCCGAAACAAGAAAGTTCTAATTTTGCTTGATGATGTGGACAAAAAGGATCAAATAAAGGCACTTGTCGGTGACTTAAATTGGTTTGCTGAAGGAAGTAGGATCCTTATTACTACCAGAGACAAAGATGTCTTAAATTTATTTCAAGTGAGTGGAACTTATGAAGTCAGGCCAATGCATCCTGATGATGCCCTCCTCTTATTCTGCATTCATGCCTTTAAAAGAGAATCACCGGCAGATAACTACGAAGATCTATCCATGAATATCGTAAAAACCACTGGAGGACTCCCTTTGGCTTTGGAGGTCATTGGATCTTTCCTCTATCAAGAATCCAAGGAAATATGGGAGGAAACCTTTACAAAGTTACAAAATGGACCATGTAAAGATGTTCAAGACATGCTAAGGATAAGTTATGAAACTTTAGAGCGTGAGGAGAAGCAAATATTCCTAGACATAGCATGTTTTTATATTGGAATGGATACAAGGATCGCATCATACATGTGGAAAGATTGCCAGCTTTACCCTGATAGAGGAATTAAAGTACTCCTTCAAAGGTCTTTTATAAAAGTTAGAGATGATAAAAAATTTTGGATGCATGATCAACTTAGAGACCTTGGTAGGGAAATCGTACGAGAGGAAAACATTGAAGAACCAGGTGAGAGAAGTAGGATATGGTCTAGTGAAGATGTCAGACGTGTGCTTGAAAATCAGGAGGTTTGTCATTAATTTTAAATTTACAGAGTCTCTTCTATTTGTCATTTTCATATGTCACTACACCTCCACAATAATTGCTTTTCTTAATTCAATATGGGAAACAGGGAACAAAAAGAATTCAAGCTATTCAACTTGATTATGGGATTGAATCAAACAACTACTGCTTTACTAGAGAACAATTCATGAATCTTTCAAACCTTAGATTCCTCAGATTAGGTAAAGTCAATGTTGATTCAGATATTTGGTATGTTCTTCGGAAACTCCGTTGGCTACAATGGGATTACTGGGCCATAAAACTTGAGGAAACAAGTTTTTACTTCGAGAACCTTGTGATTCTTGAGCTTTCAAAAAGTAATATTACAGATGCATGGAGTGGTTGGAGCTCAAGACAGGTTTCATATTGTTCACCTTTTACTTTTTTCTTTTTTGTCTAAGCTATTGTTCTTATTTTTTGTTTAATAATTTTCTTGCAGTTGGCTATCAAATTAAAAGTTCTCATTTTAGAATGCTGCCAAAATTTAAGTAGAACACCAAATTTGTCTGAGTTTCAATCCTTGGAGAGATTGAGTTTTAGAGGTTGTGAAAGACTCCGTTATGTTGACCCATCAATAGGGAAACTCCAAAATCTGATTTTCTTGAGTTTGAAAAATTGCTCTTGTCTTGAGGAATTGCCTCAAGACTTAGGTGACATGAAGGGACTGGTTGAGCTTCACATTGATGGAAGTAATGTAGAAAAATTACCTTCTTTAGAAGGTTTAAAGAAGCTTGAGTTGCTCGGTGCAAATTGCTTTAACCTTAGGGAATTGCCTCAAGAGTTGAGTTACTTACAGTCATTGGTTGAGCTTCACATTGATGGAAGCCATGTAAAGGAATTGCCAACTTTAAAAGGTTTGAAGAAGCTTGAGTTGCTTAGTGCAAAAGGGTGTCGGTTACTATCTAACATTCCATTATCCATTGATCATTTGACTTCTCTTTTAGAGTTGTCTTTCGATCAAAGTGGAGTTTGTGCACTTCCAGATTCAATTGGAACTCTGGTGAAACTAAAATGCTTGTCTCTAAGAGACTGCAAGTCATTAGAAAAACTGCCAGACTCCATTGGACAATTATCATCATTAGAAAAACTTTACTTATCAAGGACTAAAGTTCATACTTTACCAGATTCTATTGGTCATCTAAGTAATTTGCAAGTACTTCTTGTAAATCGAACAGAGATTGTGAATCTACCAAGTACCCTTGGAATGTTGGAGAAGCTTGAAGTTATAAATGCCACAAGCTGTGAAAGATTACAGGGAGAGATTGCAATAGATTCAGTAAGGTTGTGCTCTCTGAAGACCTTGAAATTGGAAAAGACAAACATTACGAGGCTTCCGTTTAACTTTAACAAGCTTTCGCGTCTTGAAACACTTAACCTGGCTCATTGTGATGCACTTCAAACTCTTCCCCAGCTCCCTAGTAGCTTACAATATCTATTGGTCACTTGTAGACTAGTAGAGGCATTCCCAGATGTTTCAGTTTGTGCTAACCTATTGGAACTTAAACTAATGAATTGCTCTAAACTCAAAAGAATCACTGGCCTTGGCAGCTTAAAATTCCTGAGAACTCTGATGGTGTTAGAATGCCAAGATTTAGTTGAGCTCGACGATCTTGAGAAATTGGGATGTTTAAGGGAGTTGTGCATATCAATGTGTGAATCCCTTAAAAAATTATCAAGCTTACCTAAGTCAAATCAGCTGAAGACATTGAAAGTGGAATCATGCAAATCCTTCCAATCACTTCCTAATTTATCAGCCTTGAAATTGTTGAGGCATTTAAGTTTTAAAGAGTGTGAGAAGTTACATATGGTGGAGGGACTTGGAGAATTAGATGCAATGGAACATCTAAACATGAAAGACTGTAAAGTGATTGAAGACTTACCAAATTTTTCAATGTTAGAGAAACTCAAAGAATTGGTCTTGGTTGGTTGCAAGAAACTTAGAGAGCTTCAAGGGCTAGAGGAGTTAAAATCACTAAAGAGAGTTGACATATCATATTCCCCATCCTTATATCACTACACTGAGAAATGGCCACACATTCCATGGAACGATCTTCCAAGGTACTTTCCCTCTCTCTCTCTCTTTGTGTATAGAATTTAGAGAATCTCTCACATATCAGTAAGGAGTCTAAATTTATAGACCATTGAATATACGAAGCTTCTTTAACACTTCATAGTCTATTTTTCTTCGTTCCAAGACAATAATGCTTGCATTCAGTTGAACTTTATTTTAAAGCATCATGAATTCAAAACTATGAAGCACATGAATAATCAATGGTTGAAAGGCAATAAACAGAAAATTCTCGCTTGATTAAGGAAGAGCACCTTAATGACCTACATCTTTTATAATATAATGCTTTTTAGCGTTTTGTGTGTCTTATATTTATATAATTTATAAAATGTAATCAATTAAAAAGAAAATCAGTGCAAGTGAAATTATTTGTGGTGGTTATATAAAGTTATATATCTGCTCTTCTTCAATAGATGATCACTCTACATGGAGAAAAACTATATTTTTTTAAAGCAACCTGATCTCCATCTGTTATTGATTTATTTAATTATTTACCATCTCATAGCACTTGTGTATGCAAGGCATTTTACACAAGGAAACTTACAACACACTAAATCGGCTACTAATCTTTTCACCACCCGGCTACCTTATTTATATGATAGAGGAGAAAGAAAAAATTATTCAATTGGGATTATAAAAGAAAGGGGTTAAAACCAATCAAACTGTAAATAGCGTAAAATTGAATTTAAGGTATGGTGTTTTTTGGCGCCCCCCGCACCCCTTACTTTACAAAAAATTCAAATCGATCTGAAGGGTTATGCTGGGAAAGAATAGAAAAAAAAAAAGAAAAAACAAACTGGACCTTGTGAATAAAAAAAAAAAAATCTTGATTATTAATATTGGTTTTATCCACTTTTTATATGTTGTTACACGAAAATAGTACGTGTTACACGAGATTTTATGTTATGCGTGTATGTTTTCTTGAGTAATTATTATGCTTCCATCTGTGATTCCAGATGAAGCAGATTGGAGTTTTATGGTTGAACGAATTATCAAAATGCCGTATGGTTGAAAATAATGAAGAAAACCGAATTACATTTCAACTCAAACCAAATGAAAAAAACTTAATTGTACCATACTCGACTAAATAGATGTTATATGTCGTGAATTATAGACGTCACGCTTCAACTTTAAAGGTGTCAGATTTTATGTTTTTTGATTGCCCACGTTAAAGGTGTCAGCTTAGGTTGTGCAAATCGTGCAAACGTGCATTATTCCATCCCTCATAGCATTCATGAAATTTTTTTTTTTTTTTGGGGTTTTATTATAAAGAATAACTCATATCAAGTTTTTTTTTCTCTTTCTTCAGATCGTTTGATGAAATTGATCTGTCAAAATATAAAGTTTTCTTGAGCTTCAGAGGTCAAGATATCATCGACTATGTGGATACAAACTGTGGGTTAAGTGCTTTTAGAGATGACGGAGAGCTAGGTGAAGGCTCACTTGAAGCCATAAATCAATCAAATATCTTCATACCCATGTTCTCTAAAGGTTATGCTTCCAGCATCCGGTGCCTCAATGAATTGGCTCATATTGTGGATTGCAAGAAAACGTGGAATCAGTCAATTTTTCCTGTTTTCTATGATGCTACGCCCGATCAAGTTCGAGAGCAGTCTGGGAGTTATGAGGAGGCTTTTAAGAAACATATGAAGTGCTACGATGCCAACTTAGTTGAGGACTGGAGGACTGCTCTTAGGGAGGTCGGAGCCTTGAAGGGATGGGAATTGCAGCATTTACCTGATGAGTATGTATTCCTTTAAATTCCTAATCTCACTTTGACGTTAATTTTTCTTTTTAATCTTCTTTTGGTGTTCTTATAACTGAGCTATGCACAGAGATAAAAACTTAAGCTTCTTATTATGGACACTTGACTGGTGATGTATTTATTTAATGTGACATGATTCAATTCAAATGGAATGATGCAGACATAAGGAAATTTTAGTGATGAGAGTTCTTCTGGAAGTACTCGCAAAATGGGGAAGATCTCTTACCGCAAGAAAATACGTGATTGGGATGGAAGATGATGTGGAGGAAGTCATGAACTTGTTAGAGATTGATGCCACCGGTGAGCTTGATGAACTGCGGTCTAGTGATGCCCTTGTTCTTTTTTGCAAGCATGCATTTGGGCAGCGTACACCGTCGCCTGATTTTATATCACTGTCTCGTGAGATAGTGTCGTCATGTGGACGACTTCCTTTGACAGTGGAGGTCATTGGCTCTCTCTTAAGAGATCGAGACAAGAGAGAGTGGGAGCGTGTGTTGAAAAAATTAAGAGAAGCAATACCTCATAACAGTGTTAGATCCGTGTTGAGGATAATTTACGAAGAATTAGATGATGAGGTACAAGAAACATTTCTCGAGATAGCATGCTTTTTTATTGGAACAGATAGGGACGTTGCATGGTACATGTGGAATGATCAAGGAAAGCGTATTAAGAAACTTCAGTCATTGTCCCTCGTCAAAATTGTTGATAAAAATCAAATTTGGATGCATGATCAGCTTAGAGACTTTGGTAGAGAAATTGTCCAACAGAAAAGCTATATCGTACAGGATAAAAGAAGTAGGTTATGGCGTTGTGGAGAAGCAATGGAAGTACTTAACAGCAAGCAGGTATCAGGTTATAAATTTACCACTTCTTTTTATCCCTGTTTCCATTTACTCAATTTAACCACTTGCATTAATTCCTCTGTGAGGAACAGGGAACAGATAAAATTGAAGCTATTTGCCTCAACTGCAAAACTGGATCGGAGGGCTGCTGCTTTAGGAGCGAGCATTTTAGATTGTTGCCCAATCTCAAATTCCTTCAATTAAATAAATCCAATATCACTGGAGATTTCAATTCGCTCCTTTCCAACCTCAAATGGATCCGTTGGCATCATTGCCCTAATGAACTTTCGGCAACCAATTTGCACCTAAAAGAGCTTGTTATTCTCGAATTAACAGAGAGTAATATTACAAACGGATGGAAAGGTTGGAGATATCTGCAGGTATATCGTAGTGCCTCTTTCACTTATTTAAAGTTCAGTCCCCGACTGAATAATTTCCTATAACAAGTTGTTCTTCCTTTGTTTCACAGATGTCCATCAATTTGAAAGTTCTCATCCTCAAATCTTGCCAGAATTTAACAAAGACACCAGATTTTTCTACATTCCCATTGTTGGAGATACTGAAACTTGATGATTGTACAAGATTAAAGTATGTTGATCCGTCAATTGGGAGTCTACAAAATCTACATTTCTTTAGTGCGAAAGGTTGTTCAAGGCTTGAGGTATTTCCTCTAGGATACCTACAAAACTTAATCGAGGTTCACATTGATGGAACCTGTGTAAAGGAAATAGCCGTTTGCGATGATCTGGAAATGCTCATTGCCAATGAATTTGATGATCCAGCATTAGATTTTAGTGGGGTCTGTGAACTACCATATTCAACTGGATATTCGGGTAATCTCAGACGCTTGTCTCTCAGGAGCTGCAAATCATTAAAAGGACTGCCAAATTCAATTTTATTTAGAAGGTTATATTCGGTGATGGAGCTCGACCTGTCAGACAGTAGTATTCGTGCTTTACCTGATTCTATTGGAGAGTTGAAATGTCTGAGATTGCTTAATATGTCTGGAAGCACAATGGAATATCTCCCAAGTACCCTTGGAAAGTTGGAGTCCCTTGAAGTTATAGATGTGTCCTACTGTTGGAACTTAAATGGAGAAATTGGTCTGGAACCAGTGAGACTGTACTCTTTGAGGGCCTTCATATTGGATGGCACCAATATTACACTTTCACCAAGCATTAGTAGGATTTTGCATCTTCAGACGTTTTTAAAGGCACGATTTGCAACATAAAAGTTATGAAGAAATTTCTTGTAATGACCTTTTGTTGAGCGGTAAATGTATTACTGGTGTGGCATTACTTCTTTTTCACCTTTTTCCTTTGGAAAAGAGTTTTTTTTTTTTTTTTTTTTTGACTTGGAACGGAGCTTTTTAAATTAAAGAATTTAGCCATGGTGCCATTACTTAAAAAAAAAAAATTCATACTTTGTATATGCTATATAACTGTCATGGATGATTAGGTTAAATATATACATAAAGAATAGTGATTTCATATTGATATTGATAATGTCAGGATGCATCATGCCCTATGGTTAAACGTTTCCTTGATTTTAATAGTGATCGATTATTCAATCGAATAACATCTCAAAAGCTTTTTTGCATTTTCGAAAGGGTCTTTGTAATTTAAATATATAATATCGAGAACGTCAAAAGACTGCGAAACTTATCGCAAATGATCGTCGGTTACAAATTAGAATCTTCCACTAAGCTCTAGTATTTATTCCTGTAAAAACTAAAAACTTGATAGGTTGTTCACGTAAGATAGGTAAGGTCTAATCCATGATCCAGCTTTAACAGATCTCGGACCTAGACTTGGCCCATAGGTCCCAGGGTTCAAGTTGGGTCTACTAGCTAGGTCTATGGACTCGTGCAAGTCCACTTGGGTAAACTATTTATTATAAAAGCAAGAAATATAAATTAATGTAAAATAAAAAGTAATGCAAAAATTGAAAAAAGTAATTAACATTTAATATTTAGGTCATTTTTCATGTGAGTAGAAATTATTTTTCATCTATTCGCATGTATTTAATATGTTGTTAATAAAAATCTAAGCAATAAATGTAATTGAAAAAGATATCTGGCTGCCTTATATAGAGTCCCATGAAAACAACAATCTTATTTCTAAGTAATTTGGGACTTTTTTTTCTTTTGTATCTTCTTTTACAATGTTACTCTATTCTCACACTGCTAATGTGATATGATTGTGTATAAACAAATGAACATCCTTGATGATTCTTTGTAAGAATAAGTTAAAGACAATAATATTCTTAGGCCTAAAGTTTATTTCGGGTTAAAAATTTATTTTCGATTGATTTTTTTAATTTATTTATAAAAAAATTGTGTGTTATTACTTCTTTTTTCTTTTTCCCTTGGAAAAGGGGGTTTATTTTATTTCATTTTTAATGACTTTGAACGGAGCTTTTTAAATTAATGAATTTAGCCATGGTGCTATTACTTAAAAAAAAAAAAAAACTTTCATACTTTGTATATGTTGTATAAGTGTCATGGATGATTAGGTTTATTATAAAGAATATTGACATTAAATATTGTCAGGATGCATCATGCCCTATAGTTGAACGTTTTCCTAGATTTTAATTGTGATCGATTATTCGATCGACTAATGACTCGAAAGCATTTTTGCAATTTCGAAAGAGTCTTGTAATTTAAATATGTAATATCAAAAACGTCTTAAGAATTCATAACGTATAGTAAATGATCGTCAATTACAAAATAGAATTATCCACTAACCTCTAGTATTCTCTCTCTCTCTCTCTCATGTAACATCCCTACCGGTCAGATCTAATCCATGACCCAAGCCTGGTAGCTCTGTGACCCAAACTTGGTCCGTTGGGATAGGTTCAACCTATGGTTAGGACCGCACAGGTCCAAGGGTATAAGCTGGGTCCACTAGCTGGACCTATGGATTTGTGTGGATCCACCTAGGTCCCAAAAGAAAAATGACAAAAAATAAAATAGAAATTACTTATTATAAATGTAAGAAATATGAATTAATGTAAAATAAAAAGTAATGCAAAAATTGAAAAAAGTAATTAACATTTAATGTTTGTGTCATTTTTCATGTGAGTAGAAATTATTTATCATCTATTCACATGTATTTAATATGTTGTTGATAGCAACATAAGTAATAAATGTAATTAAAAAACATATTCGGTTGCTTTATATAGAATTTGAAATACCCCAACTCTTCACCTAAAATAGAAATTGGTTTTGGACAGATTTAAATGAATCAAATGAATTATAGGATTTAAATAGACAAGTTGATATAATTTAATTAGTTAATAATTAAGTTGGTTTGAGATTTGAGTTTCTGTCAAGTAGTGGACATCGTCATTGGGGTTCATGTTTTTCTTATAGGCGATCTTATATAAGGTACACAGTAACTTGCGTGTTGGATGTTAGGATAGGCATCTAAAATGGATTAAGAACTTAAACTCGGCTTAATAATTGATGAGTGTTGGTTGTGCTTTACGTCGTTGAATCCGGAACCGGGGAGCGACAACCTTGTCATGATGCAATGACATGTTAGTTAGGCACTTAACCAAGTCATGATGCAATGACTTTACCATGATGCAATGGTACGCTATGATGCAATAGTGAATTCTTTTTGGTTAAGTGGTAGCCGATAAGGGGAATAGTATTTGAGTAACGTTTACTTAAACTTAGGGGGAAATACCATGGTTTAGTTCAAAGTTTATGGGAACTTGCGAACTAGGCTCATGTTATGGATTGAGTTTAAGTAGAGTCGGGCAACGACTTTTGAACCCTAAATGAAGCTATTTTCTTTATCGGTTAGATATAGGAGATATAGATATCCGGTCTATCTATATCAACCCTCTGAGCAGCTGCTGTTACTTAGGAGCCCCAGATTCCCATTGGCTTATTCCGGAGTGTGAGTGCTCTATTGTTGATTTGTTTATTTTAATGAAAAGATAATAACTTGTACATTGATGCATTGCATTTAGTTAAGCTCGCGTGCTACTCGTGTATGATTGTGTTGCTATGTACTGGGCTTCGGCTCATCCTTGTTGTTGTTATTCTTTTTACAGGTATTATTGTTGTTGATGTTGATGTTGATGTTGATGAGGATGGTGATGGTGATGATGATTGATGTGATGATGTTTATCCTGGGTTTTGAACGATTATGAAGATATGGGAGAATGAGTGAGGTGTGATAGGATGAGATATTTCTTGTATTTTGTTCTTCTTTTGTTTTGTTTTGTAAGAGGACTGTATATATTTATAAATTGTATTTTCCTTTAAGGGCTTGTTAATGCCCAATTGATTGTAAATGATTATCTACCCCTAAGAGTAGATCATAAAGTGTTTTTATAAAGTTAGTTTCTTAGAAAACTGGTTTGCTCTGTAGGGAGTAGAAGTTTATTTGTTTTTATAAAATTTGATTTTCCGCTGCTGAATCCAGTTATTTAGAAATTTAAACTAAACGATTTCATAAATTCTAAAATTGGTTTAGCAATGTTCAACATAAACACATTCTTTTAAGACAACCTTACGTATAATTCGTAAGAGTTATACGTGGTTGGAGACTTGGTGTGCTTAATTTGAGAATTGAGCATGTCGGGTCTTTACAGAATTCTACCAAAAAAATAATCTTATTTCTAAAAAACTTGGGACGTCTTGTTACGGTATTACTCTAGTCTCATATTGGTAATATCTCAACTCTAATGGGATATGTTTTCATATAAATAAATGCACATCCTTGATAATTGTTTGTAAAAGGAGGTTAAATACAATAATATTCATAGGCCCAAATTTTATTTTGAGTTTAAAATTTTATTTTAAATTAAAAATTTCTATTTTTTAATTTATTTATTTAAAAATGAGCAAGCTAGTTTGAGGGTGAACCTATTGTCACGACCTTAATAAGTGGTCTAAGAGCATGGTTTCAAAGACATTATATCACATGTGTACCTGCAATAGAAGGAATACCTCGTAAGTCAGAATTTGAAAAACTCTAATTAATTATGTACCTTTTATATCATACATATATATTGAATTACTATGAATTTACGGATACCAATATTCCATAGTTTTACCAAAGAACATGACAAGGTAAACTTAGGTTTATCTATTAACCAATATTAAATGAAATCACTAAAAAGGAATTTTTTTTTGGGAAGAAGAATCAAATCTTAACTCTCGACTAAGTGTATCCTATCATATTTCTAATTCTCTACCTAACTTGTAGGCTTGATCTCTAGTATACTCTGCATTAGGATTCTATTCCAATCCCAACTTTCAATTAACCTACAAAGACAAACTATTGGAGAGTCACCTACATTTAGCTGAGTGAGATTAATCCTCCTGTTACACTTTGAAGAAGATTATCAAGCAAATAAAAGCAAACATGTTATGTAATAATCACTTGAAGCAAACATATACAATCATCTAGATAGATTGTGTTTGGTACTGATTTACGCCCCTATGACTTGGGTTAGGGAATATGTTGTGAGGCCTCATGGCTAATGTAGACTTAACATGTCCAAGTTCTTGCACTTCCAGGCCAAATTAGAAACTTTTAAAAGAAATTATCCAATATATGGGTGGAATTCTAAATAAATGAAAACCAACAATAGGGTCTTTGGTGTGAACTTAAAGCAGCTTAGATATTTTCATTAGTAACATTATTTTTTACCCAAAGAAAGTTATACGACGACAAGCCTAGGAGGTCAGGTTTGAACTCTATCTATTTCTTAGTTGAATTTCAATGATTCTAAGTTTAATTCACCTCAATCCACTTTTAAAGTATTCCATACTTAACATCTAACCATTATTCATAATTTTTGGAACTTGTACCATAATCTTATGCAATTGAATCTTTCTTTACATCATTCTTTTCAAACTCTTCCAATAGCTCATTTTGCACTTCAAAATTCATTATATCTCCACTTCATCAATCTTATTTTTATTAATAGATCAATTTCATATCTTCCTCATTCCATTACATGTCTTGGACAAACATATAAATGTGAGAATATCATGGAACTTCTATCACATGCCTGTCATACCTCAATTTAATGAACATTCATAAGTCCTTTAAAGTTATTCTTATTTACACATACATTTCCTCATATTCACCTTGCCACAAGTTATCAACAAGTCTCTCTAGATTATCACATCCCATAGTTAACATCTGAATTGATATTTGCATCCAGTTCAACTTAAGAGGCTAATTTGAAATTATTCCCTAGCCTAAGCAAAGTCTCTACCCCAAAAGGAATTAAAGGTGATCCAGTTCAGCTTCCTTTAAGCTTTCCATGGCCATTATGAGAACTTCACTAAATCTAACTAAGATATCTTTTTGTCTCCCAAACTTTAAGGATCAACATATATCTATGTATGATAATTATCTTGAACCATATATTCCATAATTTAATCATTATTAGAAAACTAGCCTTTAGAGATAGAAATTTTGCGACAAAAAATTTATGTTTTCAAAAAAATGAATTAGCAACGAATTTGTGATGGGATTTTGTTGACATGACTTCTAAATAAATTTATAATTTTTATGTGCATTTGTGGAAGACTACAAATTGATTTGTGACAGAACTTTTTTTGTTGTAAATTTGTCTCTAATTTTAGCATGAAATATAATATTTTAGCATCATTTTTTATCTTTTCAAATTCTATTACAAATTTGTCTCTAAAGTAAATTATTATATATATGCATATATAAATAATTATGTTTAAAATATAGTTTTAATTATAAATATCAAATACAATATATATAAATGTGTAATATATAATATGGACTTACATTATATTTGTAAATTAATTTTATTATATAATATATTTATAAAATATGTATAATTATATGCCATTTAAAACTAATACTATATATTTTATTTAAAATATATTTCATATTAAAATATTACAAAGTATAAATAAAAAATTGTACTTAAAATATGTTCATTAGAAACACATATATTTCATTGTTATTTTTTATATCAATTATATATATTTTTAAATAATAATTTTTTATGTAAAAATAATAATGTAAAAATTGATAAAATATATAATAATATAATATTTTTTACATGAGTATATCATAATACTAAATAAAAAAATTATATTTGAATAATAAAATATGTAAGCATATATAAAATATAAATATTAATATATTTTAATGAAATATTAATAAATATTTTATATTCAAATCATTTATAATGTTTTTATTATATGTAAGCCTATATAAATATATAAATATTATATTATATTTTAATGAAATATTAATAAATATTTTATATTCATATCATTTATAATGTTTTTATTATATGTATTTAGTATAATTTTATATTCATATTTCATTAAATTTATAAAAAAAATTTACATATATATTATACATAATTTATATTTACATACTATATAATATTTAAAATACAATAACATATTTGCTAAAAAAAAAATATAATATACTACTTAAAAGAATAGCGTATTTAAATAAAAAAATATATAATATTAAATATTAGTTTAAAGTATAAATTTAGTAATTCTAAATATATAAAATAGATATATTACTTTTTTAATAATACATTGATGGAAAAACAATATTTGCATTATTTATAGTATATTTATTATATATGTGACACCTTGATTTTCATTGGATGCAAAATTATTAGTAAATCAATATTAAGGCATCTAATTTGAAAACCATAAACTAAATTAAGGATATAATTAGAATCATATGGAATAATCAATAAGAAAAAAAGTACAAAAGCTATAATAACCCTAAGAATAAGAGGAAATCATTTAAACAGATGGCCTAATTAATCTAAAACAAGGAATAATACAGAAACTACTCTATAATTTAAAATCATGAAATTCAATTTGAAAAAAGAAAAGAAAAGTAAATAGTAATAATAAAAGATAAAATAGTAATAGTAAGTAGTAAATGGTTAAGAAGGTATGAAAAGTAACTAGTAAATATAAAAAGTAAATATAGATTATAAAATTAGCATGTAATACAATAATTAATGTAGATTTTTTCAAATAAGTTACTTAACTTATGAAATTACTAAAATGTCCATTTAAATTCACAAAAATTGCAAAACTAACACGAAAAAATAATTTAAATGGAAAAAAATCCTTAAATACTCTATAAAAATCAGGAATAATTTGGAAAACACTAGGAAAATTCGAAACATGTAATTAATCTCAGAAAATATCCTAGAAATTTCTCAAAATTGTGTCAAATTACGTGCAAAATTCACCAAAAAAGTCCAAAAATTTTGAAACCTCACTAGGACACATGTTTTAATTCCAGATGACCAGATAAAAAGTTGCATGCAAAAATATTGACATTTGGAATTTTTTAATACGTGTTAAAAAGCTATAAATACCGAGTTCTAGAATAAAAAATTCACACAACTCATTTTGAGCATCCTAAAGTCACCAAAATTTGCACTTTCTTACTAAAAATTATACTCTATACCGCCGACAAGTTCATGTTGGTACGAGGTGGCCGGAGATGGTCGTTTTGTCGGTGGTTGGAGGAAAATTGCGGAAATTTTCATGAAGTTTTTACAGCTCCTTTCATAAAGATATTTTATAGGTAAACTCATCATAATTTTATGTACCTCTCATAAACATTTCGTAATTTTTCTTGGTCATTTACTATTTTTAATAATTAATCTAAGATTCTGCTAGTATAAATAACATTAATTAGTGCATATTTTATACGTTAAAATATAGTAAAATGATTCTATTATACATAAAACTTTTTAACCACTTTCTAAATGCTCATTATAAAGCTTAGATATTAACTTTATCAAGTTATAACATAGACTAATATTTTTCTATAATTACTCGATTTATTATAAACTAATTACCTTATAAATGGCTATGTAAAACTTAAATCTATAGCTAAACTACCCTAGTTATTTACTACTTTTTAAATATATTATCAAAGAACTTATAACAAATACTTAAGAAATAATAACCGTTAGATTTGCTCGAACTAATTATCTCCTTTAAAATTTATTAATCTAGCTAAGCTTAGTATCAAAAAAATGACAAAATTAATTATATTGTCGATTTCAAATATTTATAAAGCTTATATTTAACTATACTTAATCTTTTAACTATTGCTTCTATAGTACATATTATATAGGAATAATTATACTAAATAATTAGACCCTACATTAGCCTAAAAGGAATTAATATTTAATATTATACAACTCAGTTAATAAATATCTACTTATTCTCAAATTCTAGTAATTAATAGGGGTATTGTGAGAAGAGGTAAAATCTAGGTAATTTTATCAATATTTCATAATTTCCTAGAATTATCGTCACATGTTCGTTATTTTTAAAAAAATTTTCTAATGTTCTAAAGTTAAGTAAAATAATCATCAGCAAAAACTAAATTAGTCTTGTAGCTCACTTTAAACTTTTAAAATTTATAAGTTTAGATGTTAACCTTACTTATCTTACTATAATAAACCTCAATTATAAGTTACTTATCCAATAAAAGCCAATGTAAAACTATGCTTTATTTAAACCATATTAAAATACATCATAATATCTTTAATAATTGTAAACCATTCCCAATTAGCTAAATTAGGAATTATTACCCCTGCTAATTACATCAAGAAAAAGAGGACAATGATTAAATGACCAGCCAACCCTATATGAAACTGAAATGACCTAAATTTAAATTCTATTTAATTTTCATGTGTTTATTTATTTACCTTAGGTATTAAATTAAATGAGCATGATGTTAGGATAGTTGTGTTAGTAATTATCTAAGTGTATTATTTTGCATATGTATTGGCATTAATACCTTTGTTTTATATGTACTAATGTGTGTGTAGTGTAATTATTAATTATGTCTTTTATACATTAAAGTGTTAAGTTAAGTCAGATTATAAAACAAATCTTTGGTTTTGCTTGAGGTGAGTGGATACAAGCTCTAGCAGTTAAACTAGTGATTAAACCTAAATGAACCTTAAATGAGACCCAAATACACCCCAAATGCAAAATAAAGTTGCATATGCCTTAAAGGGTAAATTTGGAATATGTTTAAGTCTTAATTTTGCTCAATTAGACCACTTTTTGGGGCAGCTTTCTTTTATTCCGAATTTTCTTTTTCTTTCTTCCTTTTCTCTTCCTCTTCCATTGCCATTTCCAAGTCCAAACCAAAAGCAATAGCAAGTTTTGAAAATCAAAGTTCTTACCAAGACAAGGCAATTACATGTGAGTTGATTCAATTATAATTGTTGTTTTGTTTTCCTTTCTTGTGGTGGTTGTATGAGCTCTTGAATGAAATGAGTTTAGTGTTGTCTAAATTGCTTATTCATGTATTGAGGTGAACTAGGAATGTGTTTTGTGAGTGTGTGAGTTTGTGCAAGTATTGTAGAAGTGATATGAAGTGTTGGGAGGATGTGAAGAGGAATTGGGTAGGAAAATTTAGAATGGATTGAAGTGGAATTGGAAGTGTTTAAATGTGTTGATTTCATGTTTTGAGTTGCTAGGATTGAGTAGTATAGATAGGAGTGAGTATATGAAGTTGAAAATGTAGTTGAGGAAGGTTTTAAAGTGTAATAGGATAGAATTTTCGAAGTGGAAAAACAAGGGATTTGTATTCTTTCGTTTAAGCCTATTTTTAAACGTACACCGACACCTAGGAATTCAACGCCACCGATGCAGAGGCAGCGTTGGATTCAAATTTCTTAAGGCCGACCAAACGCCGCCGGCTTTCGCTAAAAAAGTCAGCCGGCGTTCATCTTTTGATATTGTACGTCGGCTACTGGGAATCAAAGCCGCTGGCGTATGTGTTAAAGCTGCCAGCTTATCTGGGTAAGCGGACGGCTTACACCTCTCTAGACGTTTTTGAAAAACTTTGGGTTTTCATTCTACACCAGCTCAAAGCCACCGGCATAGGATGAAGGCAGTCGGCGTACCCTTGAGCGCTGCCAGCGTTGGCAGTATTGTTTTTCATAGTATTGAACACCGGCTCAAAGCCGCCAGCGTTGAGTACCGGCATATCCCCTATGCTTTTAAATTAAAAAAAAAACTTTTTCTAAAATTTTCCGCAATTTGTTATTTGAGCAATTAAGTATTTATTAAGTGATCTAGGATATAATAAGATGTTTAAATGCTTTATTTTGACTTTGTATTAAGTTATTTGGATTTCTTTGATTAATGTGATATATAGATATAATATGTGTATATATTTGTGAATGAGGAATTTATATTTATTTATTGATTATTTTGATATTCCTATTTCAGTTAAGGACTCTTCGGTTAGTTCTTCACTGAGAGATCATAGTAATATACTAACGGGTTCAGGTACGCAATAACTTGTTTGATGATTGCTAGGAATAGGCATTCCTAATATGATTTAAATTGATTTGATTTAATATTTGATTGAATTGGATGTCTATCTGTTTAATCTGGTCCGAGGAGCATCAAACTTGTCATGATGCAATGACATGTTAGTTAGGGGCTTAACCAAGTCATGATGCAATGACTTTACCATAATGCAATGGTACGCTATGATGCAATAGCGATTCTTTTGGTTAAGTGGGTAGCCGATAGGGGGAATAGTATCTGAGTAACGTTTGCTTAAACTTTGGGGGAAATACCATGATTTAGTTCAAAGTTTATGAGAACTTGTGAACTAGGCTTATGTTATGGACTGAGTTTAAGTAGAGTTAGGCAACGGCTTTTGAACCCTAAATGAAGCTATTATCTTCATGAAATAGATATAGGAGATATAAGTATTCGGACTGCTTATATCAACCCCCTGAGCAGCTGCTGTTACTCAGGATCCCTGAATTCCCAAAGTGTGACCCAGGGTTTGAATACCCTCTTGTTGATTTGTGAAAGAAAATGTAATAAAGATAATCACCTGTCTAATGATGCATTACATTGACTTGACGATTTGTGTTTGCATTTGTTATTGTGTACTGAGCCTTTGGCTCACTTTTACTGCTTTGCAGGTATTGGAGACGAGTTTTATGATGATTTGGGCTATGGGTCCGATTTCGAGAGATTTTTGGATGAGTAGGATGAATAGGATCCGATCACCTTGGACTTTTGGAAGAATTTGCTAAGGAAAAGATATGTATAGATGGCTTGTTAGTTAATCCTATTTGTTGTAAAGACCTTAAGATCCCTTAGGATTCTTTTTGATGTAAGAAAACATGTAATTTTTGTAGTGTCTTGTATGGACACTAAATAGTGTTTATATGATGTAAATATATGTATAGATTGCTTTTGTTAGCAATCTTGTTTTGTTAAAAGTTCTTTATATAGTTATAGTGATTTTGATCAAACAATTTTCATAAACTGTTAGTTTTAGGACAACCTTACATATAATGTGAAAACATTATATGTGGTTGGGGACTCGGTACTCTAAGTCTCGGGATTTAGAGGGTCGGGTCTTTACAGATGGTATCAGAGCCATGTTTATGAAATTGTTTGATTAAATAGTGGTGACTTGACCTTAGATGCGGTGAGTTTAGTTAGACATATATAGGGTTTGTTTATATTAAGTTTCTCGTTTGAATGTCTAATTGGTTTATTAATTGTTTTGATATTGATTTAACATTGTAAAATTATTATATGTCATACATATGTTGCATGTTTGTTTAAAAGATGGATAGGTCATGAAAAGTGACCCGACAATCTTTGGAAAGAGAAAGTATGCCACCTCCTTCTCAGTCTACTATTTCAGCTTCTACATCAGCTAGTATTCTAGCTTCTACTTCGACTCCATCACTGGCTTCAGCTTCTACTGCACCAAATCCACAACCTCCTCTAATGCCATCATATCCAGCTATGCCTTAGATGCCTACGGAGATCCGAATAATGTGTTCACGATGTTTCGAATATGTTTGCAATAGTTCAACAGTACCAACAAATGATGTATCAACAACAACAACAATTTATGCAGCAATATCATCCATCAACTATGAGAGAAGAACCACAAGTACCAATGGGAGACCGAAATGACCAAATCAAGTTACACGATTTTGTCAGACTGGTACCTGATTTTGATGGAACTGCTTTGGATCTGACTCGAACAGAAGGTTGGATAGTGGAGCTTGAGAAAGCATTTGCAGCTTGTGAAGTACCTGAGCATAGGCAAGTTGATTTGGCTATATATATGTTGAAAGGAGATGCATATAATTGGTGGAGATTGAATAGTGAAGGATATGTAAGGCCGATACCATGGAACAGATTTAAGGAAGCCTTTTCCTTGCAATACATTCCATCTATA
Organism: Combretum micranthum; assembly: GCA_024138025.1. Taxonomy (NCBI): domain Eukaryota; kingdom Viridiplantae; phylum Streptophyta; class Magnoliopsida; order Myrtales; family Combretaceae; genus Combretum; species Combretum micranthum. The sequence continues at coordinate 75,251 of JAMXBD010001118.1, read as the reverse complement.
GTACGGGAATAATTGATATCAAGTTGGTTAAGTCTAAGGCAAGGAAATAAGATTGTTGAAGAATATCATGCAGAATATTGCAGATTGTTTAGATTTGCTGGTACAAGTTACAATGATGAGAATATGAAGGTTCAAAAGTTTCAAGATGGCTTGAATATGGAGATTAAGAGTGAAGTCAAGAAGTTTCAATTGTCAACACTGTCTGAAACAGTAATCAAGGCAAAGTTAGTGGAACAAATTAATAATGAAAATAAAGCTCAGAGGGATAGACGCTACATTTATGGGCAAGAGATCGGTGACATCATACACTCCTTATTCAAGGTTTGGTAATGTTAACAAGGCAAGCGACCATATTTGGGTAAGAAACCAAGTTCGGACAAATGGTGAAGACTTCTATGCCATCCATTCCATTTGATAGGTGATGTCCTATATGTTTTGGGCCTCATGAATCATTTCAATGTAAGTCGACTCCTGGAGCTTGCTTTGCTTGTGGGAAAGTAGGTCATAAAGCTTCTGAGTGTCCTGAACCTAAATTGAAGCCCATCTTTTGTGCTCATTGTCAACAAAGAGGTCATCATGTGGCAAATTGTAAAGAAAAGTCTAGGAATGAAGGACCGAACTTTGGAAAGGGAATGACAGCCGCTAGAGTATTTGCTTTACAACAATGTGACAAAGCTCCTTCGGTTGATACACTGGCAGGTACAATACAGATTGCAAATCATCATGCATATACTTTAATTGACACTGGTGCTACTCATGCATGTATTGCTGAAAGCTTTGTGAATGAGTGTGGTTTGTCTTCTGAAGTGTTGTATGATAGAGTGATGAGTGTAAATACTCCTTTTGGTGTGCAATCCAAAGAGCCATGTGTATGTAGGAATGTTGATGTTGTGATTTCTGATGAAAATATGCTAATAGATATGTTAGTTCTGCCTCTAATTGATTTTGATGTTATTCTTGGAATGAATTGGTTAAATCTTTACAAAGCTATGATAGATTGTAATAAAGTGGAAGTAAGTTTTGAGTTGAAAGACCGAAGACTACTTCATGTGTTGGAAAGAAGGAGACCGAGGAGTATGTATTCTATGGAATTGTGGGAGAAGGATATGAGAACTACAATGGGTAGTGAAGAACTTCGAGTTGATATGGTGCCAGTAGTAAGGAAATTTATTGATGTTTTTCCTGATGAATTACCCGGTTTGCCACTGGATTGGGAGATTGATTTTGGGATTGATTTGATACCAGGAACTACACCTATTTCTAAAGCTCCATACCGTATGGCTCCGGCCGAGTTGAAAGAATTGAAAAGTCAGTTGGAGGAATTACAACACCTATGGTTTATTCGTCCAAGTATTTCTCCTTGGGGTGCTCCGGTATTGTTTGTTAAGAAGAAAGATGGAAGTTTAAGAATGTGTATAGACTATAGAGAATTAAATCAAGTGACAATCAAGAACAAGTATCCACTTCCTCGAATTGATGATTTGTTTGATCAACTGAGAGATGCTGCATTATTTTCTAAGATAGATTTGAGATCCGGATACCATCAACTCAAGATTAAGCAACAAGATATATCCAAGACTGCTTTCAGAACAAGATATGGACATTTTGAGTTTATGGTTATGCCTTTCGGTTTAACAAATGCCCCAGCTTTTATGGATTGATGAATAGGGTATTCAAGGATTATCTGGATCAATTTGTAATAGTCTTCATTGATGATATATGGTGTATTCAAAGAATGTGAAAGACATGAGAAACATTTGAGACTTGTTTTACAATGATTGAGAGAGAGGAAACTTTATGCTAAATTTAGCAAGTGCAAGTTTTGGTTGAGAGAAGTTGCATTTTTGGGACATATCATTACAAAAGAAGGGATATCTGTCGATTCGGAAAAGATTAAAGCGGTATTGGACTGGCCACCACCGACAAGTGTCACGGAAGTACGAAGTTTTCTGGGTTTGGCAAGCTATTATAGAAGATTTGTACAAGGTTTTTCCAAAATCGCTTCACCATTAACTAAGTTGACGAGAAAATATGTGAAGTTTGATTAAGATGAAGATTGTAATCAGAGTTTTCTTAAGCTGAAGGAACGATTGGTTTCTGCACCAATTTTAGCACTACCAGTTAGTGGAGAAGAGTTCATGATTTATAGTGATGCTTCACTTCAAGGACTCGGATGTGTTTTGATGCAAGATAATTGAGTTATAGCTTATGCCTCAAGACAATTGAAGCCCCATGAGAGGAATTACCCAATTCATGATCTCGAGCTAGCCGTAGTGGTATTAGCATTGAAGCTTTGGAGACATTATTTATTTGGTGAAAAATGTAAGATATTCACGGATCACAAGAGTTTGAAATACATTTTCACTCAAAAGGAATTGAACATGCGACAACGAAGGTGGTTGGAGTTAATCAAAGATTACAATATTGAAATTTGTATCACCCGGGAAAAGCCAATGTGGTAGCAGATGCGTCAGTAGAAAGAAACCAAGGAATGTGGAATCTTTGGTTACTACTCAATGGGAATTACAAGAAGATCTTCAAAGGATGAATATTGAGATAGTTATGGAAAATGTTGACATTACGCTAGCGAGTTTATCATTGCAACCGACGATTCTAGATCAAATCAAGCAAGGACAACTTGAAGAACCTGGAAGTCAGAAATTGAAAAGTGAGATAGGTAAAAAGAGGAGAAAAGAGATGAGGATGATGATAAAGGTATTATTAGGTTAAGGATAGAATTTATGTACCGAGATCTATGACTTGAGACACCAAATTATGAAGAAGCGCATTCCTCCTCATATTCAATCCATCCTGGAAACACAAAGATGTATCGAGATTTGAAGCGACATTTTTGGTGGGAAGAATGAAGAAGGATATTGCAAGATTTGTTTCTAAGTGTTTGGTATGTCAACAAGTGAAGATCGAGCATCAACGACCTGGAGGAGAATTGCAACCATTGAGAATTCCGGAATGGAAATGGGATGAGATAACTATGGATTTTGTGATGGCTTTACCCAAGATAGTAGCCAAGAATGAAATGATTTGGATCATCATGGATCAACTCACAAAATCATCACAATTCATTCCACTGAGAGTCGGGTATTCACTTGAAAGATTGGCTCAGATTTACATTTGAGAGATTGTGAGATTACATGGTATACCAAAGACCATCACTTCAGATAGAGATACTAGATTTGTCAGTCGATTCTAGAAAAGTCTTCATGAAGCTCTTGGGACAAAGTTACAATTTAGTACAGCTTTTCATCCACAAACTGACGGGCAATCAGAAAGGACGATTCAAATTCTTGAAGATATGCTTAGAGCTTGTGCATTAGATTTTGGAAGGAATTGGGATGAATATTTACCACTGGTTGAATTTGCTTACAATAATAGCATCAGGCATCGATTCAGATGGCTCCGTATGAAGCATTAATAGAAATGTAGATCTCCTTTACATTGGGATGAAGTGGGTGAGAGCGTGTTGATTGGTCCTGATTTAGTACAACAAGCAGTTGATAAGATACAAATGATCAAACAGAGATTGAAAGCTGCTCAAGATCGATATAAAAGTTATGCAGATTTGAGAAGAAGACCTTTGGAGTTTGAACTTGGAGATCATGTGTTCCTCAAGATATCCCCAACGAAAGGAGTTTTGATTTGGTTGAGAGGAGCAAATTGAATCCAAGATACATTGGGCCATATGAAATTTTGGAACGGATGGCCATTAGCTTATAGATTGGCCCTACCACCAAGTTTGTCAGGTTTCATGACGTTTTTCATGTGTCTCAGCTTCGAAAATGCATATCTAATTCAAACGCAATCTTGGACACAAATCAGCCAGAAATACTACCACATTTGACTACTGAGGAGAAACCGATTAGAATTTTGGGAAAAATAGACAAATAATTGAGGAATAAAGTCATACCGATGGTAAAAGTCAATGGAGTAACCAATCTGAAAGAGAAGCAGTTTGGGAAGTGGAGAGCGTAATGAGACAGAAATATCCTGAACTTTTTGAGTAAGAAGGTGAGTTAAGTTTCGAGGACGAAACTTCTTGAAGAAGGGAAGAATGAAATGACCTAAATTTAAATTCTATTTAATTTCATGTGTTTATTTATTTACCTTAGGTATTAAATTAAACGAGCATGATGTTAGGATAGTTGTGTTAGTAATAATCTAAGTGTATTATTTTGCATATGTATTGGCATTAATTCCTTTTTTTATCTGTACTAATGTGTGTGTAGTGTAATTATTAATAATGTCTTTTATACATTAAAGTGTTAAGTTAAGTTAGATTATAAAACAAATCTTTGGTTTTGCTTGATGAGTGGATACAAGCTAGTAGTTAAACTAGTGATTAAACCTAAATGAACCTTAAATGAGACCCAAATACACCCCAAATGCAAACTAAAGTTGCATATGCCTTAAAGGGTAAATTGGAATATGTTTAAGTCTTAATTTTGCTCAATTAGACCACTTTTTGGGGCAGCTTTCTTTTATTCGAATTTTCTTTTTCTTCTTCCTTTTCTCTTCCTCTTCCATTGCCATTTCCAAGTCCAAACCAAGAATAGCAAGATTTGAAATCAAAGTTCTTACCAAGACAAGGCAATTACATGTGAGTTGATTCAATTATAATTGTCGTTTTGTTTTCCTTTCTTGTGGTGTTTGTATGAGTTCTTGAATGAAATGAGTTTAGTGTTGTCTAAATTGCTTATTCATGTATTGAGGTGAACTAGGAATGTGTTTTGTGAGTGTGTGAGTTTGTGCAAGTATTGTAGAAGTATATGAAGTTGGGAATGTGAAGAGGAATTGGGTAGGAAAATTAGAATGGATTGAAGTGAATTGGAAGTGTTTAAATGTGTTGATTTCATGTTTTGAGTTGCTAGGATTGAGTAGTATAGATAGGAGTGAGTATATGAAGTTGAAAATGTAGTTGAGGAAGGTTTAAAAGTGTAATAGGATAGAATTTTCGAAGTGAAAAAACAGGGGATTTGTATTCTATCGTTTAAGCCTGTTTTTAAACGTACGCCGGCACCTGGGAATTCAACGCCACCGACGCAGAGGCAGCGTTGGATTCAAATTTCTTAAGGCCGACCAAACGCCGCCTTTCGCTAAAAAAGTCAGACGCTTCATCCTTTTATATTGTACGTCGGCTACTGGAATCAAAGCTGCGCGATGTGTTAAAGCTGCCAGCTTATCTGGGAAGCAGACGGCTTACACCTCTCTAGACGTTTTTGAAAAACTTTGGGTTTTCATTCTACACTGGCTCAAAGCCGCCGGCATAGATGAACAGCCGGCGTACCCTTGAGCGCTGCTAGCGTTGGCAGTGTTGTTTTTCATAGTATTGAACACCGGCTCAAAGCCGCCAGCATTGAGTACCGGCGTATCCCCTACACTTTTGAATTTAAAAAAATACTTTTTCTAAAATTTTTTGAAATTTGTTATTTGTGCAATTAAGTATTTCTTAAGTGATCTAGGATACGATAAGATGTTTAAATGCTTTATTTTGACTTTGTATTAAGTTATTTGGATTTCTTTGATTAATTGTGATATATAGATATAATATGTGTATATATTTGTGAATGAGGAATTTATATTTATTTATTGATTATTTTGATATTCCTATTTCAGTTAAGGACTCTTCGGTTAGTTCTTCATCGAGAGATCATAGTAATATACTAGCGGGTTCAGGTACGCAATAACTTGTTTGATGATTGCTAGGAATAGGCATTCCTAATATGATTTAAATTGATTTGATTTAATATTTGATTGAATTGGATGTCTATTAAGCTGTTTAATCTGGTCCGAGAGCAGCAAACTTGTCATGATGCAATGACATGTTAGTTAGGCGCTTAACCAAGTCAAGATGCAATGACTTTACCATAATTCAATGGTAAGCTATGTTGCAATAGCGATTCTTTTGGTTAAGTGGGTAGCCGATAGGGGGAATAGTATCTGAGTAACGTTTGCTTAAACTTTAGGGGAAATACCATGATTTAGTTCAAAGTTTATGGGAACTTGTGAACTAGGCTCATGTTATGGACTGAGTTTAAGTAGAGTCGGGCAACGGCTTTTGAACCCTAAATGAAGCTATTATCTTCATGAAATAGATATAGGAGATATAAGTATTCGGACTGCTTATATCAACCCCCTGAGCAGCTGCTGTTACTCAGGATCCCTGAATTCCCAAAGTGTGACCCAGGGTTTGAATACCCTCTTGTTGATTTGTGAAAGAAAATGTAATAAAGATAATCACCTTCTAATGATGCATTACATTGACTTGACGATTTGTGTTTGCATTTTATTGTGTACTGAGCCTTTGGCTCACTTTTACTGCTTTGCAGGTATTGGAGACGAGTTTTATGATGATTTGGGCTATGGTCCGATTTCGAGAGATTTTTGGATGAGTAGGATGAATAGGATCCGATCACCTTGGACTTTTGGAAGAATTGCTAAGGAAAAGATATGTATAGATGGCTTGTTAGTTAATCCTATTTGTTGTAAAGACCTTAAGATCCCTTAGGATTCTTTTTGATGTAAGAAAACATGTAATTTTTTAGTGTCTTGTATGGATACTAAATAGTGTTTAATGATGTAAATATATGTATAGATTGCTTTTGTTAGCAATCTTGTTTTGTTAAAAGTTCTTATAGTTAAGTGATTTTGATCAAACAATTTTCATAAACTGTTAGTTTTAGGACAACCTTACATATAATGTGAAAATATTTATGTGGTTGGGGACTCGGTACTCTAAGTCTCGGGATTTCGAGGGTCAAGTTTTACAGAAACTATAGATACTCATAACTATTCCTTGTTGGATTTTATTAGGTATTAATTGCAATTTCTATAAGTGGTTCATTTATATGGTAATTGTATAAAGGGATTATTTACATTATAATTGTTTGTAGCTATAAAACTTATGTGGTTGATTAACTTGGTTTAATATTAGATGTTTACTTACCTTATTGTATTGGTGTGAGATATCTGTTTGATCGCCTAAGTAAAAATGTATTATTAAGAATATAGTGAAACTAATAACCAATCATGCATAACATATCGCATCTTGCATCCACAAAACCGACCGTTCAGGTGAGAATGGATTTCTTCTTCTAACCTTTATTAAACTAAGTGACAAGAGAGGAGGTCGCAATAAGGGTTACAAGCTATTTGAGGGATAGTCTTAAATGGTTTTTGGGAGGATAGTGGTCCATTTCACATTCTTGGTTTTATGGAAAATGAATCTGTGTTAAACTCCTCGAAACCCAGATTAGAGTGGGGTTAATTTCTCTAATCTCGTGATGAACCAGTCAACATCACGCGGATGGCATCCTGATTGACTGCACAATTCACTCTAACAATAACAATGATTGTGATTTGTCCTATAATGTTTATAATTACCCTTTTTATATCCACTTACTGAGCTGTGGTTTAATGCTCATATCCTTGTAGATCTTTTCACATAGATGCAAGATTCACTAAGTAGTATTAGAATTGGTTTCAGTAGAATGGAAGATGAGAGTATTAAGGATTACGTAAGGAGAGTTGAGATTATATTACTGTAAAGGTATGGATAAAGTGTATTTCTTCAGATTATTTGTATTTCTGTGTGTTGGCCATCACTTGAGAGCTGTCAATAAATTGGTTTATTGAGATAAGCCTTGTATATTCTACTTGCTAATGATAGTTGAGGCCACCAACTATTATTTTCACTTAGAATGTACAGCGGACTGTCTTGATTAAGCTTTTGGGATGTGACAATATATTTATAAGTTTTACATAATTTATTAAGTGAAATAACAAATGATATAAACAAATAGATATATTACTTAAAAATATATAATTTACTAATTTAATATAAAATATAAAATAACTAGTGTAGAAAGTATAATTATTATATATGTCATTAAATATATAAAAAGTTCATATATAATATTATTTATATATACATACTATATAATATTTTTTTAATAATAATATCATATTTGATTAAAAAATTGCAATATACTAATTAAAAATATTGTATTAAAAATAAATATATAATTTAATGTCATTATTATAAAATGTAAACTTAGTATATATAAATATATATATTATTTTAATAAAATATTTTTGAGAAATCCTTCATAAATAGATAAGGTGAATTTATAAAATAAAAATTAGTAAATTAAGTTAATAATTTATTGTAAAAGATATATAAAATATTATTTCTAGTTACAGTATTATAAATTGTGATGTATCTTAAATAAACAGTAGTGAAACTTTATTCACAGAGTGGTGGTTGTCGAATCCAACAAATAAAAATATTTATATTTAACCTACTCTAAAGATTTGTAAATAGGGTTGAGCAGGATCGTCTCCATAGGGAACTAGTAAAAATCTATTTCTATCAAGATTGAGAAAAGAGAAAAATTGGAGGGGTTTTGAAATCAAACAATTAAATAAATTCTATATCTAGATACGAAAATTCTATATTAGGAAAATATCCAACCAAAGTCTTACCATAATTCAAATCTTGGGATTGATCATTGACTCAAAGATTATTGTTCCTTTATTGAATAGATTGGTTATGACTTTCAACACGCTTTGAAAATCTATCTTTCCTTAATGATTCGATAATCAAGATAAGATCTTTGATTATTTCCCTAATTGATTAGACAACCCTAAATACACTCTTAGGATTTAATCTATCAATTGCTTTATGAAATAGAGAGATTACCAATCCTAATCAATAATCCAAAAGCATGAATCATTTAAACTAGATTATATATCATCAACAACACAAAATCAATCATCTGGTTATAATTAATCGTGTTGTTTCATCACATATATTAGAAAGATCATACAATTACGCATATGATTTCCTAATTGATTGATTATTGTTTGTTAATCATACAACCGGATCCAAAGTTGCAATCAATAAACATACAATAATAACATATAAGGCAGATGAAATATGAATACTCAATTTAAGAACAATATAATAGAACCGTTTTGATCTCACAATCCATCTTGAATTGAATATGTAGCAATCCTTTGGCTAGATTTGGAGTTTAGCCACTCATGACCCTTAGAATTCTCTCTAGGGTTTTCTTACAAAATTGTATCTGAATATGGAATGAATGAATCATCCTGAAAGAAACCCTAAATGATATATAAATACAAGTTTGGAAGTTATGGAATTCATAGGGACAAAGGCTGGATCCGTTTAGATCATGAATTGACCGGCCTAAATGCTTCATGGCTTTTCATTTACGCAGTCGTTACAAGAAGGCTGGCGAAATTCCCAGGATGGCCGGCGGCTTTCTTCATGAATTGGTCGGCGTAAGTGATTTACGCTGGTGAAAACCCAGGATCACCGCTAGCTTAGCAGGCGGCTTACATTGCTTGCTCACATTCAGAACCAAGATGGCCGACGGCCTAAATAGATACCCTGCCGGCGTTCCTTCTTCAATTTGTTCACTGGCGAAATTTAAGATACACTAGCAGCCTTCTTCAATCCTCCTTCAGCCTTTATATGTTTTATATTAAACGCCGATGAAATCCAACAAAGGCCGGTGGCTTAAGTCCATGAATGGCCGGCTTATCTTGCTGACTTTTGCCTCTTGATTCTAATTTGCTCCGATCTTGTACTATTTGCTTCTATTGACTTCAAATTCCTAGAAATCATATAAAACACAAATAAGTGCCAATTCCAAATAATTTCTATAAAATTAATAACAAATTAATCTAATTTAATCCCATAAAATTAGAGTAATTTTCATCTCAACAAATCCCCCCACACTTAAACTCTTGCTTGTCCTCAAGGAAAACCAATATATCCAAATTGAGAAATCTTTTGTTGGAGTGTGCTTACTTTCAAAATTCATATTCAAGCATCTCTTTTCAATATTTTTCTTTCAAGACTTGTGATTTTCAGTGCTTACCACTCAAACCAAACTGAGGACTTGTAATTAGAGTACTAAAATAAAAATTCAGTAGTTAATCTAAACAAAACAAACTTGAACCACATATTTAACCAAAGATCCTTCTACTCAAGAGTAAATACACAGTCCAATAGGGAAAAATACCCATTTAGACTTCACTGGACATCTAACTGACACATACTCTTACCAACACAGAATAAAAGCATGTGATATCAGTTCTTTCCCTAGATTTTTCTTTTTGTTTATTATAAGTCTTATTCCGCTTGATTGCTTCAACATTCATTTTTCTTTTTTTTCTCTCATTCAATCAAGCATTAAGAGCCTTCAGAGATGAATCTCTGGACGGGTTTTAGTCCGTTTCTTTTCAGCTCTTTTCTTCTCTAAATTTTTCTTTCAAAGCACTTTTCACTTTTTAGCCTTTCCTCCCTTATCGTTATAGTGAGTTCATTGAGTCGGCACATCCCGGCTCATCACCCAAGTGACCAGGTTTTAAAGGGACCCCTACGAACTCTTCCTCACTCTAACATTCAAGTTCGGATACTCATAACTCGATTGCTTGAGTTAGAGGAGTATAGGCTATACTTGTTTCTTACTTTTTTTTTTTTGAAAGGAACAACACAAACTCAAGACTTTTTTTATCAAAGATCACTAAGAAAAAGACTTCCTTTATCTCTTTTACTAAGTGTTGAAAAATTCTTTAATAAGAACTTATAAAAGTATATATAAGTTAGCTTTTTCCTAGAAGTAAACCTGTTTATTTTTCATATGAGGACTCGACTTACTCTCAAACTTCCAAATCTAAAGCCAAATACACAATAAATCTGTTCCTTAAAGATTTTACTACTCAATTTTAACTAAGTACTCAAATCACAACAGTATAGGTGAGTAAAGCACTTTCACAAGTCAACATATATATTTTTTTGAATGGACAACACAAACTCAAGACTTTTTTTTTTTTTTTTTCAACACAAATTCCAAATTTCAATGAATTTTTTTTGAAAAAATTAGGCCTTAAATGCCCTATATTACTTAAGAAAAACATTCAAGAATTTAAAGTGTGGGTACACTTTCATATCTAGATGTCTTGTATATCATAAATCTAAAAATCAGACATCAATCACAAGATGAAATACTCCAATTCATATTTTATCCCTCCCCCACACTTATAATAAACAGTGTCCTCACTGTTTCTAATCACAAAGTGAGAGAAAAATAAAAAGAAATAGGAATAACGGTACTTCCCCGGTTTCTCTTTTGAAGCTCCTTTGAAGTTCTTTGTCCTTTAAAGCTCATGAGAGAGATTTTCTTCAATTCAAGATCTAAGACCTACAAAACCAAACAAATAAAAGAAAACAAAACACATAAAAACAAAAGCATTAGTAACAAAAACAATGGGTTGCCTCCCATGAAGCGCTTCTTTATAGTCCTTAGCTGGACTATTCCAATTCTTCATCGGAGGTTCAAAAATAAATGTATCCCAATTTTCAGCCATCTCCAATAAAGTCCTCTCTAGATTCACCCTAGTGATTTCTCCATCTAAAGCTCTTATTAATTGATCATAGAAAGAATCACTAGTGTCTATTTTAAGCGCATCCTCCTTTGAATTCAACTTATCATCTCCAATCTTCTCCAAAACTTGTCCAGTGTCAACTAATTTATCTCCAAGTCCATCCACTTTTGATTCATCAACTAGGCTCTTCTTCTTCCACTTCCACAACCTGATTGTCATTCTTAGAGAAGCAAAAATATTAGAAATATTTGAATTAATTTTCTTTTCACTATCTACTGAGAATCTAATGATCTCCCATCAAATTCCATAGTCATAACCCCTTCATTAACATCAATTTTGGTTTTAGATGTTTTCATAAATGGTCTCCCAAGCAAAAGTGTAGGTGATTTTGAATACATCTCCTCACCCATATCAATTACATAAAGTCAGCGGGAAACACTAATCCATTGACTTGTACCAAAACATCTTCCAAAATACCTGATGGATATATATTAGATCTATCTGCAAGTTGCAAGATTACTCTTGTTTCTTTCAAAGATCCAATATTCAACTTCTCATATATAGATAAGGGCATGATATTAACTGAAGCTCCTAGGTCACACATACAATTTTCAATCTTAACTTGATCTATTGTACAAGGAATAGAAAACGTACCAGGGTCCTTGCACTTTGGTGGTAGCTTCTGAAGAACAGCAGAAATATTCTCACCCATATAAACCATCTCATTTCCTCTAAGCTTCTTCTTGTTTGTGCAAAGATCTTTCAGAAACTTAGCATATCGAGGTATTTTCTTAATCACATCCAATAAAGGAATATTCACCTCGACTTTCCTAAAAGTCTCCAAAATTTCCTTCTCTTCATCCAATTTCTTGGATTGATTCAACCTAGAAGGGAATGGGGGTATAGGCTTATAATCTGTGGTGAAGAATTTTCCACTTGTTTTTCTTCAATGTGGGGGTTCTTTATCAGATTTTTCTTTGGAGATGGTCTCATTTACCTTCCTACTTGATTCTTGCAATTCCTTTCCAGATCTTAAGGTAACCGCACTCACATTTTCTCTTGGATTGTTTACAATTTGAGAAGGTAACTTACCTTGTTGTTCAAACTTACCTTTGGAAGTGGCAAGTTGACTCATTAGTTTCTCCAAATTCTGGATGCTTTGCTTTGTCTCGTATTGAAATTGCTTTGTCTCATCCTGGAATTGCTTAGTGTTAATTGCAAGAGACTTAACAATATCTTCAAGTGATGTACCTGAACTTGAAGACGAAGACCGTCGTGGTGGTGGTTGTGGACTTGGTTGATATTGCTGAAAGTTCTGTGGCCTTGGTTGGTAACTAAAATTTGGATGATCCCTCCATCCAGGATTGTATGTAGTGGCATAGGGATCATATTTTCTTTGAGGTGGTTGTGGTTATCCTGGAAATACTCCAATCGCATTTGCATGCGAATATGAATCTTCTTGTAATGTTGGACACATGTCTGTGGGATGGTTGGAAGCACATATACCACAAGCTTTCGCTTGTTGATGGTTTCCAAGAGCAATCTGCTGTACAAGAGAAGTCAGGTTAGATAATTGATTTTCTAGATGAGAAACACTTACCTCATTGACTCTTCTTGTTGAAGGATCGTGACGGAAGCCAAATTGCTGTGAGTTTGCAGCCATGAGTGATATCAAATCCCTAGCCTGAGCAGGGGTTTTGTCTACAATCGCTCCTCTGCTCGCTGCATCCATCATTTTCCTTTCTATTGGCAGCAGACCTTCATAGAAATATTGGATCAAAAGCTGTTCTGAAATACCATGTTGTGGACAACTGGCAACCAATTGCTTGAATCGCTCCCAATATTCGTGAAGATTTTCTGTGTCCCTTTGTCTTATCCCACTAATTTCCCGTCTAATATTTGCAGCTCTTGTTGCAGGGAAAATTTGTCCAGAAAAGCTTTAACCATATCATCCAAGTAGCAATGGATCCAGGAGGTAGATAAAATAACCAATCCTTTGCCTTGTCTTTCAATGAGAATGGGAAAGCTCTTAACTTGATTTGATCTTCAGGAATCCCTTGAGGTCTCATGCTGGAACAGACAACGTGGAATTCCTTCAAGTGTTTATGAGGATCCTCATTTTCCAGACCATGAAAACTTGCAACAGATGAATAAGACCTGATTTTAACTCAAAATCTACATTCAATTCAAGGTATTGAATGCATAACGGTTGTTGAGTCACTTCCGGTACGGCCAATCATCTCAAAGTTCTCTCTTGATTTGCTATATCTTCCTCTTCTTGATGTTGTTCAATTTCCAAACTTTTAGTTTCTTGTTTTTCAGACTCACTAGATGATTCGGTTAATTCCAAAGCTTGAGTCAATCCAGGAGATGAAGATGATGTTGTAACATCTTGAGCACGCAGTTTTGCTTGTTTGCGCAGTTTCCTCTCTGTCTTCGCAATTTCTGTATCAAACTCTAAACTTCCAGTATGAGAAATCGAGTCATAAACAAAAATAAAAATAAAAAGAAATAGAAATAGATCTTTGACACCAGTTCCCCCGGCAACGGCGCCAAAATTTGGTGGTGTCGAATCCAACAAATAAAAATATTTATATTTAACCTACTCTAAAGATTTGTAAATGGGTTGAGCAGGATCGTCTCCACAGGAACTAGTAAAAATCTATTTCTATCAAGATTGAGAAAAGAGAAAAATTGGGAGAGGGGGGGGGGGGGGGGGGGGGGGGGGGGGGGGGGGGGGGGGGGGGGGGGGGGGGGGGGGGGGGGGGGGGGGGGGGGGGGGGGGGGGGGGGGGGGGGGGGGGGGGGGGGGGGGGGGTTTGGTGGTGGGTTTTTAAATCAAAACAATTAAATAAATTCTATATCTAAATACGAAAATTCTATATTATGGAAAATATCCAACCAAAGTCTTACCACAATCAATTCCTTGGGATTGATCATTGACTCAAAGATTATTGTTCCTTATTGAATAATTGGTTATGACTTTCACACCTCTGAAAATCTATCTTTCCTTAATGATTCGATAATCAAGATAAGATCTTGATTATTTTCCCTAATTGATTAGACAACCTTAAATACACCTTAGATTTAATCTATCAATTTTATGAAATAGAGAGATTACCAATCCTAATCAACAATCCAAAAGCATGAATCATTTAAACTAATTATATTCATCAACAACACAAAATCAATCATCTGGTTATAATTAATCGTGTTGTTTCATCACATATATTAGAAAGATCATACAATTACGGATATGATTTCCTAATTGATGATATTATTTTGTTAATCATACAACCGATCCAAAGTTGCAATCAATAAACATATAATAATAACATATAAGGCAGATGAAATATAATACACAATTTAAAACAATATAATATAACCGTTTTGATCTCACAATCCATCTTGAATTGAATATGTAGCAATCCTTTGGCTAGATTTGGAGTTAGCCACTCATGACCCTAAATTCTCTCTAGGTTTTCTTACAAAATTGTATCTGAATATGGAATGAATAATCCTCCTGAAAGAAACCCTAAATAATATATAAATCAAGTTTGAAGTATGGAATTCGTAGGGACACAAGGCTGGATTCGTTTAGATCATGAATTGACCGCCTAAATGCTTCATGGCTTTCATTTACGCAGTCGTTACAAGAAGCTGGCGAAATTCCTAGGATGGCCGCGGCTTTCTTCATGAATTGGTCGCGTAAGTGATTACGCTGTGAAAACCTAGGATCGCGCCAGCTTAGCAGGCGCTTACATTGCTTGCTCACGTTCAAACCAAGATGCCGACGCCTAAATAGATACGCTGCCGGCGTTCCTTCTTCAATTTGTTCACTCGGCGAAATTAAGATACGCTGGCAGCCTTCTTCAATCCTCCTTCACCTTTGTATGTTTTATAATTAAACGCCGATGAAAACCAACCAAAGGCCGACGGCTTAAGTCCATGAATGGCTGCCTATCTTGCTGACTTTTGCCTCTTGATTTTAATTTGCTCCAATCTTGTACTATTTCTTCTATTGACTTCAAATTCCTAAAAATAATATAAAACACAATAAGTACCAATTCCAAATAATTTCTATAAAATTAAAACAAATAATCTAATTTAATCCCATAAAATTATATAATTTTCATCTCAACACAGAGATATGAATTGATTCATTGGTTTAGTGCTATCAAAACTTCAACGTTAAGTGTGCTTCGATGCATAGCATTTTAAGATGATGACCTTCTCGGAGGGACAAAACCAAGAATAAGTGGTAGATAAAATATTTTTAATAATTTATCTTAAATTTAGAGACAAAATTGATGCGAATTATTTTATTTATTATTTCTAAAGAAGTATTTAATAAAGCTATTGTAAATAAGACAATTTGCAACAAAAATTCCATTGCAAATTTACAACATATATAAATTGTCTCTAAAAGAATTAACGATAAGATTTTAGAGACAAAATTTTGACAAAAATTCTGTCTCTAAAAGTCTTTTGAGACAGATTTCTAATTTTCAGAGATATAAAATTCTATCTCAAAAACTAAAATTTCTTGTAGTAAGTGCATAATCTTAGCAGGTTATGGACTTATCCCATTCATAGACATTTTTTAGTTTTAAATATATGAATTGGTCTTATCAATTTTATAGTTTAGAGACCTGATGGTCATCACTAAATTTTTCAGTTTAAAGACACGATGCTCTTCTTCAAATTTTTTTGATTTAAACACTTTCTCAAGTTGTTTTTTAGAATTTTTTTTTTCAATTTAAGGACATGAAGGTCCCTTAAAAGATATTATTGTGAAATAACTTATCCCTTACACTCGTGATAACTCAGATAAAGAAAATTTGAAGGCGAATTATGTCCACCTTAAGAAGGGTGATGAGGTAGAGGTAGTGGTGAATAGGTACTTAGTAAAGTGAGATAGAGATGGGTTAGTTATAGTTTCTTGATTTCAGGTCCCTATCTTGAAGGAAATAAGACAACATGAAGAAATCATTACCTGATAATTTGCTACATCAATTTTAGTGCATATTCCTTTATTTAGGCTAGGTATTTTTTTTTTCTATTTTGTACAGGTTTTATAATATTTATAACTTATTATAGATACTTTTGTTTTCTATGCCATCTATAGCATTTTATTTTTTTTAATATACTTTGTGTCATTAAGTTTTAGGTCTTTCTATTTTTGGCAGTTTTTTTAGTTCTATTTTTGACAACTTTCGAGTTGCATATAAATGTATGCCTTTAGGAAAAAAGCAAATTAGTTATTATAAGAAATATAATTTTGAGCAGCATTTGCTCACTTTTCTTCCTAAATTTCAAATTTACACATAAATTTTCAAATTTGGATACCATTTACCTAGGAATTCTTATAGTTAATAGGTAACTGAATATCACTTTTCCAGCAATCGTGATTCAACGATTTATGATGAACCCTAATTATTTTGATGTGTTACTCGCGGTATGGCTTGTAATAATGAGTAAGACCTATGAAAAGGGAATTTGAAATGGGGTAAGTTATAACCAACTTAATGAGATATTCCATCAACTTGAACCTTTCATGCAGGTTATCAAACAAAATTAAATTTAGCAACCATATGCAATGCTAATGCAACAAACACATAAACACATATATATGTAGTTATCCAAAAATTGCATATAATACAGATTTACGTCCTCTATAACTAGGGTTGGGGAATTAAACTCGAGGATCAACGATCCTATCCCCTATATGCCCTAAGACTCTTCCCTAAGCACTATCATCTGTCATGACTCCAACCCAAGGCCAATCCTCTAGAGTCTAGATGACTTAGTTCCTCGAACTAGGATAAGGCTTGTGATCTTTGCCCTGCTAGCAACCCATCTGGCTTATTGCGTGAGCTGATAGGCTTGAGCATGTGAAGCTTATGCAATGTGTGATCATATCATTATTTATTGCCAAATAATTTATCAATTCATTAAGAATGATCAAATAATTAATAAACACTCATAACATTCATATGCTACACTACCTTTATATAAGCAATTCGTATTTTGTTAGCTTATAGTATTCTTCTCAAACAATTTAACCAAGCAAAAGCATAAGCATTCATCCCATACCCTAGACATACATCATTTATCAAATATATTAACTTTACATGCAATTACTCTACAAGAATAAACAAATGCAAATATCATAGGAAATGCTTACTTGAACATGGTGCCTGTAGGTCATGGAATCAATGGGTAGCCTAAAGTCTATGTTTGTGTCGCTTGATTGCAATGAGAATTATAAAAATCCTATAAAGTAATAGCTTAAATAACAAACATGTAACCAATGCTATGGAAGTTTTAAGTTTTCTACATTTTTTATATTAAATATTAATCCCATAGAATTTTCTCATTTCAATACCGATTTTGATGAGTCAATAGTCAATTTGATATGATTTTTTAAAGTACTTTCCAAATGTGATATTTTTCTTATTAACGGAATTGTAGAAGATTCTTCATTGACTAAGAAAAGTCTGTAATGCTCATATGAATTTGACAACTTTAGTGGAATTTTGTCTTTGTAATGTCCTAACCATTTCTAATCCATTTTCGATGAATAAATAGTTGATTTCATGTGATATTTCTTGTACTTTGCAATGGTGGTGTCCGTTTGGGTATTCAATGCTTGAATCGATACAATTTAATAAGTCTTTTCAATGCCCCAAAATTTTCGACCATACAAATCCGACGTTGCATTGTCTAAATTTCAACTAGAAATTTGAAATATCAATATTTATATAATATATATAAATTATTTAGCATGTTTTCCTAAAGTCTATAGGTTTATATTTGAATTACAAATGATTATTATATTTCTTGTAGATAATATTATCTAAGGCTACTATCTTTGCATTGTATGGTATAATATATAATTCTTACCCATCATAAAAACTAACTTTGCTAATCTTCAAAATTTTCACATCCTTGCTAAACGTACACATTTCCAATTATATTCATACTCAATAATCAATCCTTAAATATGATTATAAATGTCTCCACATGAACTTGATTTTAATTTCCACTTTGTTTCTCCTAAATACTCAAAATAGCTTCGGCATAGAATTTTCTATTTCAAGGATTATTACATTCAATTCTTCAATCTTTTATTCATAATTTCTCGAGCTTGTGACTATAGATCTCATATAGTTTACTCCTTCTATAGTTCCTATAAGCCCCAGAAAATTTCAGTAAATAATTTCAAGATGAACTTCAAAAATAAACCCTAAAAATCACTCCAAAGTAAAACCGAATTTCGACAAGTCCTAAATCACGAACGAATTTAGAAACTTCTTAATCTTGAGAAAATGAAAATCTTTAAATAATAAAATAAGAACTCAGTGGTCTTCAAATTTAAAATCATGACGTACGGAAAATTCCATATTTAACTCCGACTTATAAAAACGGGTAATATAAAGCCCAAAGACAAATTATTAAAAAGCAAATAACGATTGACTTTCGAAATATAACTTAATTCAAGAATTCCGAAAACATTAAGAGATATTAAATACTTACAAAAATAAAATTTATAATAAATTTCTCAAATTAAATATGTTGTATAAACATAAATATCAGTTTCCAAATTGGCAAAGGTCTAAACCGGAAAATCGCTCGGAAACCCTAATCTGAATACAATAGTGTAAGTCCGGCAATCTAGCACCCCTTACTCTAGAGGCCGAGAGGTAGTTTAAATATGTAGAATAGCTTGTAGTAATATAAGTTTATTTAAAAACATAAGATTGGTAAATTTTTGACCTATTTTGAACCCATTCGGATACAGACTTCGAAAAGCGTATCCCGGGGCTCGAGATATAAAAAATATACCATTAGTACCGTTAGACTTGTAATTCCTCGAGATTTCTAAATATACCAGTTATATAATTTTTCGGGTTATAAAAGTTATAGTTATAACCTTTTTATCGTATTTTCATTTCTACCGGTAATTGATTAGTCTTTTACACTATTCATTTTATTTCATTACGTAATTTTATTATTATATTTTTATAATGTATACCCTTGGTTTCCTAGTAATCGAGTAAACTTTGGAAACCGAAAAATGAAACCCTAAACCGGTTTAGTTCAAGCTTTGTGAAAAAGACTTAGGAACCCTAATTCTGGCTTTTCCTCAGTTTCCAATTAAGAAAATTTTATAAGAAAATTTAATTTTGAATATAGTTCTTGATTATATTTCAAACCAAGAAAAGATCAGATTTTGAGAAAATTTAAATTCCGGGCCATCCCGAGACCCATTATAGAAAAGCGTGCCCCGGAACTAGAATTTCAAAAATTTACTTATGAATACTCATTTGAATCGAAATAAAATAAGGATTTCAAAAATATAAATTTCATAATTTTCCGGCTTACGAAAAATACAGTATAACCTTCTTATTTGTTTTTTCTTACTACGGTAATTAAGTTGTCTTGATTACTATTCATTACTATTCACAAGTACAACCTCTGACTACCTATTTGTACACCCTACACTTGCAACACTTACCATCACTCAATCACTTCCTTTTCAAAGACTTTTTGTTTCTTAAATATTATTTCAATTTATGACAAATTGTACTCATTTCCATCAAAACAAGTTAAATCAAAATCAAATCTTCTCCTCCTCCCCATGCATTGGTTGGCGTGAAACCCCCTCCAACAAGCTCCATTTTGCAATTTTTTTTAAATTATTTTAGTCTCATTTAACCTAATTCCATTTAATATATAAGCTATATTTTCTCTCTCTTTCTTCATTCTTCACTTTTTCTAAGTTTTCAAAAGGTAAAAAGCTCTCCAAATCCTCTCCCTCTCCACCACTTTGCCGTGAGCTTCATAGCTCATACACACACACACACACAACTTTCTTTTTCTTCTATTGTCTTCTATTTTACCTTAAAGTGAAAGAACCTTACTTCCTTAACCTTAGATCCTTGTAATGGCAAGGATATTCTTGGATATTCTAACTAAATGTCCCCATGAGCTCATGCTAGGGACAAGGAAATATCAAAACAAGAATACCAAACCATCACAAAGTAGATCTAACATTTAAAGGAGCTTTCATGCCAAAAGCTTTATGAGTTTTCATCAAAAAGTTTTTTGAACAAAAAATCTTTTTATAAAAATATAGTTTTTATGTTTTCAAAACCTATTTAAGCATTTAATAGAGTAGATCTACCATTTTACTACTCATATTCATGTAGGCATTTAAGATCTCTTCATTATTTTGAGTTTATGTGCATCAATGGTCTTTAATGCTTTTGTCCTTAGTAAATAACCTTTCTAGTATATAGATCTATAGGTAGATGAGTTAATAAAGTCAAAAAGGAAAACACTTTTCAAGAAATGAACTTGTGTAAATTCGGATGACTTGAGAAACCTAGGTTAAAAACACTTTTATTAACTTCTAAACATATATTTGACAAGAAAAATGAAGCCTATAGGTGATAGATAATGTTTGGTTATTTTTCATGATTCTAAATGTGTTTTTACCAAAAAATGTTGGAAACAAGAGATGAAGTCCAATAGAAGTTTTGGGGCTAAAAGTCTTGTAAGCAAAATTCGTAATAATGGATAGGTGATTAGAAAACACTAGTTTTCCAACTTCAAAAATGGGATTTGCTTAAATAAATGAAGTCCTTAGGGTATAGGTAAAATAGATACTTAAAGTTTTAAGTATAGAATACATTTTTCTTAAAGGAATCAACTTGAAAATGAAGTTTTCTAAATTCGGATTTTTGGAACCACCCTAGTAAAAGACCCCTTAAAAGTTTATAAATGAAGATTTTATTAAAGAAATAAAGGCCTTAGGATATAACTAATATAAGGGTCAAAATTTCTTTAAACAAAGTGAAGTTTTCCTAAAGAAAATCCTTGTAATAAGTAGGTGTGACCAAGTGTAATAAACTCACTTGTTAAACAATAGCATAAAATGGTTTTCTAAGAAAAAGATTATTTAAATTCTTTAAGTCTAAAAAGTTATAAGAACTTAGGCTCATTAGAGTTCATATCATGACATTCATGATAGAGAAAATCATTACCATGGCATTTAGTTTCATCTTATACTTAGGAATCTCAAATGCATTCATGAAAACCACATTTTTGGAATCAATATACCCGCTGTACATATCTTATCCCTCATTTCCGAGGCTTAGATATTTTCAAAACTTAATTTAAACTTCATATTTAGAAATCTCTTCCGAAGTAGATAGAAATCGATATAAAATTTGCGAAATTCAGACTTAAAACGATCAAGTTATGGCCATTTTAAATCGGGACTTCAAAAATGACGCGGATTTCGATTTCACTAAGTTTTCTTAGAGTTTTAGTATCCTTAGATGGTAGAGTACTTATTAGGGTATTTCTTATGTGGATAGGTAAACCGAGGACGTTGAATCTTTACCTCCGGATTATTATTACTAGAAGGCCGGCGAACCTATGGCGGAGTAAGTTTTCTCCTTGTTTTGTTACCTTGATTGTGCTTGTAGTTAGTTGCATTAGAATTATAGGAACAAGATAAAAATTGATATGAATGGGGATGGGAGATATGATGAGACTGTGATGAATGTATGCCGAAGAATACTAAAGCATATCGAAACTACGATTTGATTGAATAACTGCACCATTCCTATTATTTCTGTTATTTGTGTGATATTGGTTGGTCACTCTAAAGAATGTATAAATATTTTGACCTAAGCAAAAAGTAAATTGATCATGCATCGCATTGGACATATTGCATTTGGTAGCGTGCTACTCCTACGTAGGTCGATCGGTATGGTCCGAGGACTCGTTTGGATGATGAGACCCGGGATCAGAGCTCATTCATAGGAAACTAAGGCGCATCGGGGATGCATTCCATGTGTGAGCCTAGCCGAGGCGAGTGCTAAGAGCCGATGGCTTGGGGACTAGCAGCGGTCGTGTAGACTTTAATACCATCCTTAACCCAAGATATGGAGGGTGTAAATCAGTTCTGTGTGTGGGTTCCGGATACCCATGCATAATTGCTTGCTCACGTGTTTGTTCATGCATAGCATATGATTGATTAATACTTGCTTGTTATGGTACGGAATTAAGGAATTCTCACTAAGTTAATGTAGTTTATACCCCAATAGTTGTTTAAATGAGCAGGTTATTCCAAGAATGCTAAGTGGGGACCTGTTGGTCCCGAAAAGATAACCAAGAGGGGGGGTGAATTGGTTATAAAATTTATTTTTCAAAATTTAAAACAAATTTCACACCACTTGGTTATTCTACTAAAATGGCTTTAAAACTTTCTTAAGACAATAATCTTAACAAATAAAAGCTTTAAGCAAAAATTCGGATCAAAAGTGAATCAAGACTTTCACACTTAGAAACCTTCTGCTTAACTCTCTGAGTAAGAAAAATATGAATGATTTACTCTCTGATTAACCTTCTGACAGCTCATTTGTTCTTGAAATCTTCTCCAAACACTTTCTAAAGTAATCTTTGCATGGAGTCTCTTTTGAAATCATTCCCTTAAGTCATTGTAAACCACTTTGATTATATTAAATCTTTGCACACTTAATGAATATGTTAGTAATTATTTACTCCTTTTTGTTATCATCAAAATCATCATTTCAAATAAACTAACATTCTCCCCCTTTTTGATGATAACAAAACCCATATAAACAAAATAATAATTTTTTGAAAATGTAAAGTGCAATCTAAATATTTATCTCATATTTTGTTTACTTTCTCCCCCTTTTTTGATAATTACAAAAAAAATACTTATTAAAAAAAATATAACCAAGCATTCTTTTCAAGCATGTAAAGAACATTTTTGTGCAAAAGTGTAGTTTTTTTTTTTAAAAGCTGCAGAAAAATGTGAAACATGCAGAATTTTTTTTTTTTTTATAAAATTTGACAAATTGCAGAATTTGTGCAGAAAAAATGATGGAATTGCAGAAAATATACAGAAAATGCAGAAAAAGTGTAGAAATTACATAACATATGCAGAAAAGGCTGGAATTGCAAAAATTATGCAGAAAATGCAGAAAAAATGCATATATTGCAGAAAAATGCAGTTTTTATTGCAAAAAAGTATCCTTTAATGTTCACATAACAAAAATTACAAAGTAAAACAATTTCAACACATTTGCTCAATGTACTTATCTTGTTTCAAACATTTCTCCCCTTTATAAATTTCTTTTAGAAAACAAGCTCCCCCTTAATATGATACCAATTGATTTAAAAAAGTATTCAATAATTATTTTCATATCAAAACATGGAGAGCAAATAAAATAATATATAAGGGAGTTGGAATAATAGTATCAAATTTTCAGATTTTTCCTTCTTGCTTATGAATGCATATTATTTTCTCTTCCAATTGAGGCAATTATTGATCAAGATAATATCTATTTACATTTGCCTTTGGTACCTGCACTTCACTCACAAACAAGTTAAACTTCTTTACGAACCCATACAAGTTTGGGTCCATTGAAAAATTTGTTTCCTTGTTGATCACTAAGCTTGTTTCTTTTGTAAAAACAATATTTTTCTATATGACCTATTCTATTACAAAATGAACATGCATATGGATGTGTATTGTACCTTTGATTTACCTTTTGATAATAATTTTGTCTTGGATAATTATTATATGCATACCTGTACCCTCTGCCATACTTCTGATAGGATAATTTTGTTGAGTATACCTTCTGATGTAGCTCTGCTGTTACCATTCATCCTCTTTTTGACAGATTGCATAACATCTTTTTCATTCCCAGATTCATTTGCTTTTACAAACACTGTTTTATTCATGCTATTTGTCGAATTTTCATGTTCATATCCAAGTCCATGCTTAATAAATGATGGTCTTTGACTACTTATAAGCATGTTTAACTTCTTATCACTTTCATTAAACTTACTAAAAGTGTTTTTAATAGATTGTGATAAATCTTCTACTCTTCCTTTTAAATCTTCAATCTCATTCTTCAAAACATCAGATTTGACAAACAATTTTTCATTATCATTTTTCAAAATATCATTCTCATCAACAAGCAATTTATTTATTTGTTTCAAAACATCTTTTTCATTTTTCAAAGCTTTATTTTCGGCATCTAGTTTTGAATTCTTCAAATCAGCCTTTTTAAGAGCCTTTAAGAGCTTTTTCATCTCAATATACATCTCATTATCATTCATTTCAGTTTCGGATTCAGAGTTTACCTCAGATGTAGCCATCAAGCACAATTGGCTTCTTCTTCATCTTCACTTGTACTTTCTGATTTAGTTTCTGACTCGTCTAAATCACTCCATGTGGCAAGTAATGATCTATGCTTCTTCTTATGCTTTTCCATCTTCTTCATAAGCACAGGGCATTCATACTTAATATGGCCCGGCTTCTTGCATTCATAGCACACCACTTCCTTTTTCTCCTTCTTCTTTTCTTTCTCTTTGTAACCTTTTCCTACATCACAAGTGGAGCAATATTTCTTATACTTAACAGTTTTCTTACCTTGTTTCTTTAGAATTTTGTTGAGATGTCGAACTAATGAGTTGACTTCCTCGTCTTCATCACTACTAGAATCAGAATCTGAGTCATCCACCTTTTCTGTTTTGAAAGCCGTTTCTTTTTTGTTTCCTTCACTCTCTTCTGTCACATCTATGTGAGATTGATATGCCATCAACTTTTCTTTGAGTTGGCTTAAGGAGAGAGTGCTAAGATCATTGGCCTCCTCTATTGCTGTCTTCTTGGCATCCCAAGATTTCGGTAGGATTCTTAGAATTTTCCTGACAAGATCAGATTCTTCTAACTTCTTTCCAAGAGAAGCTATCATTAGTAATAGCAACAAATCTATCAAATGCATCCTTAACTTTCTCATTAGGTTTAAACTTGAACAACTCATATCTTTGCAAAAGTGCATTGATTTTAGTATCTTTTATTGTTCTTGTTCCTTCATATGTTTCACTAAGAGTATCCCATATTTGTTTAGCAGTGCTACATGAAGAAAATAAATAAAATTCAGATGATGCAATGGTAGTTAAAAGAAGATTCTTAGCCTTGTTGTTTTTCTCAATGGCTTTCTTTTGATCATGAGTTATATGCCCATCGCCATTCATAGTGACTTGTGTGTCTCCAAGCAAGATGACCTGCCATGAATCAAAATCATTAGCTTTGATGTATGTCTCCATTCTCATTTTCCAATAAGGATAATTCATGCCATCAAAGAATGGTGCTCTATCAATTGCAACATTATTGTCAACCATTGTTCAAGGATCACTCAATATGAGAAAAGAGTTTAGCTTGGATATCAATTGTAGTTATCAAAATTTTAAAACAAAAACTCTTTCTAAAAATTGAGCCCGCTCTGATACCAATTGTTGGTCCCGAAAAGATAACCAAGAGGGGGGGTGAATTGGTTATAAAATTTATTTTTCAAAATTTAAAACAAATTTCACACCACTTGGTTATTCTACTAAAATGGCTTTAAAACTTTCTTAAGACAATAATCTTAACAAATAAAAGCTTTAAGCAAAAATTCGGATCAAAAGTGAATCAAGACTTTCACACTTAGAAACCTTCTACTTAACTCTCTGAGTAAGAAAAATATGAATGATTTACTCTCTGATTAACCTTCTGACAGCTCATTTGTTCTTGAAATCTTCTCCAAACACTTTCTAAAGTAATCTTTGCATGAAGTCTCTTTTGAAATCATTCTCTTAAGTCATTGTAAACCACTTTGATTATATTAAATCCTTGCACACTTAATGAATATGTTAGTAATTATTACTCCTTTTTGTCATCAAAATCATCATTTCAAATAAACTAACAGGATCGAGATGGTTGAAGTCGAGAATGACTTCGGGATTCCGGCAAGATATGAGAATGCTTGAAGTTTTTGGCTAAGCTTTACGATTTGCCTTGTAATAGTTTTATGTAGTGAAGTCTTGGGATAAATGTAATTGAAGTTTGATGATTTATATTTTGAAGTATAGTGTTTTGTATTTGGAGTATAGTGGATTGTATTTCCTTTACATTGTTATTCAATTGTATCAACATAAAACGTATCATTCCGATGTGTCTCCTCTATGTGTTAGATGCCTTGTACATAGTATGGAAGCCTTCGCGTGACTGAGGTGGTCATTCTTAGGGTTTAATATTGTGTACGGTGGACTGCTGCGTTTAGGGTACCCTTCGGGGCGTGACAGTTTCTTTACAATAAAAACTTCTAGTGGTCTATTCGTCGTCTCATTTTTTATTCTATCTCTAATTTCTCATATTTCAATACTTGAAAAGCATGGGGTTGGAACGAAATTCATGCTCCCATTTGAATTTATATTCCAACCATATTGTGATGGGAGAACCACGCACAAGTTTAGCCAAATGAATTTTTTTTTCCCATTGATCATCGAATTCTTGACAATCTTAAGAAACATACAAATTTATTAAACTTCTCACAAAATTTTCACCAATTAAACTCTTATTAATTTTACACTTATATCCACTATAACTCGTAAAGACCCTCTGCTTGCACGGACATGAGAACTTACTATGCTTGAAAAATTTTAACATGTTACTTTGATTTATGCATATGAAATCCTTTCCTCTATAAGCATATATATAATTCTACGTGAATCACTAGGAATCGTAACATATTACCATTGTTAGCATTATATATTTCCATTTTTTTCTTTTATTTCTAATTTCATTGCAATTCTTATTCAACCGTTTGAGATTTATAAGGTGCTTAATCTCTACTTCTCAAATGCTAATTACATATGCTATTTATACTTCCCTATCACTTGATTATCTAAGTGTTTAAAATATATATATATATATGTATGTATGTATTTCTATATTCCTTTGATAAGTCATGTATATATATTCATCTATTTATATTAATTTCTATCTTTTTTTTCTAATTTATTATTATTATTATTATTATTATTATTAGATTCCTTCAATTTTACCATGACTACCACTTCCATGGATCTTAAGTTCAGTTTATACTTCATGTTATCACCTAATTGGATATACCAATCTTTAAAACATTAAAAGGAATTACATCTAAAAGCAAAACGAGTCTTGGTCCAAGTACATTAAAAATAAATAAATAAATAATACATGTTATTTTCCATCACCAATGAGCTATGACTCCGTCCCATATAGACCATGGAAATTATTGGCATTGACGTGGAGAGGTGTATTTGTAATATTTTTCATTATAAAACTTATGGCTCAATAAGCTTAAAATGGCAATGTAATATTGCTTGAAACTCTAATCTTGAGCTTATATTAATATTATAAAGATTTACTTTGTGTCTCATCAAATACAATGTAAGGAAATTAGATACTTGTTTAAATTCTTTAAATCAATGGAGCTCCCATGTCCCTTTTCTTTTTTCTTGTCTAGCGATAAGAATAGAATCAGGAAGAAAGAAAAAAGAAAGGAAGAAGAGAAAAGAAAAGAAAAAGCATGGCATGTACTGAGAAGGAAGGAAATTGGGAGGAGAAGAGAGGTCTTGGTAAGAGATTGAAAGGAAAATAAAAGAAATGAAAAAAGAAGGATGAATTATTAATTTCATTTTTTGCAGGTGTACACTTGGAGCCGATAAAAATAGAGATAATAGAGGGGATCTTTTGCCAATTTTAAAAGACATCCTGTCACAATTCTAATAGAGGTCTATTAGGATTATCCTGGAGTTATCATATTATGTGTGCACTCGTAATATGAGTTTGTTTTGTAAGTCAGAGATTAGAAGACTCTACTTAGTTATTAACTTCTCATATATTAATTATATATATAATACTATTGTTGAAACTTAACTAGGAATCCATTTTTTCACATCTCACCAAGATCGTAGAGAATCAGTATCCCTTACCAGATAATAAAAATTAGGTTCGAACTTATATAACAAAAATACTTGGCTAATTATATAATTTGCTCATTACATAATCCAAATTCATCATACATGTAACCTAACTTTGCTATTTTAAAGAAGTCTAATGAAGGAGCACTTTCCGCACATTCTTAGCCCAATCCTTGCAAGCATTATTCTCTCTCAACAACCATTGGGGGTAAGCGAAATCACAGCTCAGTGAGATAACCCAATTAGACCACACATCAGGAAATTTTATTAACAAACATATGCAAAGTGTAATGCCCTAAACTAAGATGATTACAATCTGCCACGTGTCCTCTCTTAAATAAAACATGCAAAGACTCTAAATCCACAATATAAAAACATAATTTCCATAATACTCTCAGAGGGTACATCGGAAAATATATAGAACTTGTATCATATAGTAACTTTGAAATCTCCTATTTATTAAAACAAATCCATGTTGGAAAAACTACAGCCAACTAAAAAGAATCCAGAAAAGATCTATCTTCAAAATAAAGGACATAAAATCCTTTAGTTATAACTGTTACGCCCCAAAGGGTACCCTAAACGTGACAGTCCGCTACACTCAATATTAAAGCTTAAGTATGACAGCCTTAGTCATTCCCAAAAGCTTTTATATTAAGTGTAAGGTGTACTTTCACAGCTTTAGAGAACCATACATGAAATTATGAAGCTTAAGGAGATATAATAACATATTAAGAAAAGAGGATTCATAATAATCATTTATTCATATCAATGGTTTTACAAACTTAGGAGCATTTCCCATGATCACTATTCTATTACAAGATATTTGTACATCATTTCTAATACTAAACTTCATCTAGAATTTCCTTTATTAAAAAAGAAATTACCTGCCCGCAATGTCCTCGTGGCCTTAACCATAAATAAGGAACTGCAAAAGATATCTATGGGGGTATAAGCTAACAAGCTTAGTGAGAATTATTTCCATAAATAACTTCTTGTAATAAAGTTTCAAACAAGTTAATTTAGCAAACAAATGGAATGCAACATACACATGGGCAAACAAAGCATATAGTTTTCCGAGAATTATATGTTGAATGGATTTGCGCCCTCCATTCGGGGTTTGGTGATACATAACCTCAAATCAAGTAGTTTTAGTCAAAAAGTTTTATGCTCGCGAGCACTCATCGCTAAGCATTCCGAATCTACTTGAGTTGACCTTGCTTTCGGATTTTCCGTCAAGCATTTTCCTTAAGCTGCCAAGAATCGCTTTCGAATCTTCCGCCAAGTGTTGCTTTCGACATGAACTTACTATCCTTCTCACCCAAGGATAATAAAAAATGCAATGTGACTCACTTCGTGGTATGCATGAATCCATTTATTTATAATACCATAACATTATTATTATCAAGTTTAAGGTGATCAAGGCATTTCATACAAAGCAAGTGTTATACTAAAACAAGCATTTTTAAATTAATTCCGGCTTCGATATTCTTGGATTCTTTCAAAGAATTAATTAACATACATATCCATTTTCTTTTTTCCTAACTCTAATGCAACTAAAATACAAGCACAACAAGTATAGCATTTAATGGAAATAAACTCACGATGCCACATCGACTATTCCTTTATGTGGACGAGTCCTTCACACACTCCTTTTAATCGAAATAATCTTCGGGATAAATGAATCCTTCCTCGGAGTCACTTAGCCAAAGAAAATACCCACAATGAGTATTCCTCGATGATTTTCTTGAATTTTGACAAAACAATATCAAAAGAACGTTAAAGTTCGTATAAAGGAAAGTTCCAATTTAAAATGGCCATAACTTGGTCATTTTAACTCGGAAATCGCGCATATAATATACCGATTTCTATCTACTCGAAAAGATATATCCATTTCTAAACTTATTTTTGTCAAACCATACTATTTAGGCCCTGAAACATGGTGATGAAATTCAACACGAATTTTCTAATTGAAAAATAACTTTGGTTCATTCATTCAAAACTTGCTTGATAAATACTTAGTTATCTATATAGTTGAAAAATTCTCTTTATATAACTACATAACTCATATTTAAGCATGCTCAAGTGTTTTGTTGTCCAATTATTTTTCTTGAGTAAAATAATATCGGTTTGAAGTTTTTAGAAAAATATAGTTTACAAAAATTTATTCTTGTAACTTTTTTGAAATGAATATTTTGTTTCCTTTTGCTTTCCAAAAATGCTTTATGTTGGTTTTATTATTTTTCCCAAGTAACTTTTTGAAAATAAAATTTTCTATTTTCTAAGTTCTTTTATATTAGTACTACTTTTCCTATATATTTTCCTATACAATTTTCTTTGCCTATTTGTTTTGTAAAGGTCTTTATTTGAAAATTCCTTAGCCTTTCATTTGTTTATATTTTTCATAAAAAAAGAAATCATTTTTGTACCAACAATTATTTTCTTTTGAAAAACAAAGTGGAATAATAGAGGATTTAAGAAGCTTTTCATAGTAAAAGTAGTTTCTAAAATTTGTAATGGGTTCTTTTTGTAACTTGAAAAGAAATGAGTTTATTGTATAGATTTTATACTTCATATAAACTTATTTCTAGGTATCCAATTCTCCTTTTGTTAATCATTTTTAGAAATTGGAATTTTTGGACAACAATCTAAATGAACATGATTTATGAGAATAATAGTAAACAAAAATAACATAATAATAAAGTCAAGTATTAGAGTCTTAGCTTGTTCAAGGCTCTCGGGACTAAGAAGTAGACTAGTCCCAAAATAAAATAAAATGAAAGAAAGAAAAACTTGTTTTGACTTGATGAGGACAAATCTAAGACTAGAGACTAGTCTTAATTTAACAAGGAATAAATAAATTGCGACAAAATAAATAAATAAATTGCAATGGAATAATAAATAAATTGCATTTGCATAAAAATAAATAAATTGCAAGTGAGCTTATACGCTCTTAAAGAATATGTATATATATAATAATACTTAGATATAGTAATAATAATATGAACAAAATAATAACATAAACATAAATAGATTTTTCATGAACAAGAACAACACATGAACATAATGTAGCTTTCATAACATTTAGTCTTTGGAAACTCACACTATGGTCATGTAAAGTTACATGACATGAAGAAGAAGAAATTAATATAAGATAGTTACCTAAAGAAGATTTTGGTGGTAGTATGTGGTTATGGGTTTTAGTTGTTGGTGGAAGTTATTGTGGAATTATTTTGAGAGAGTTTTGGGATGGTATTTTGAGAGAGTTTTGAGAGGAGAATTTGAGAGAGTTTTAGTATAGTATGAATTTGTGGGTTGTAAATGTGTGAAAGAAATGAAAGAGGAGGGGGGTATTTATAGGAAAATGTGGAGTAATTTTTGTGTGATTAAAATAAAAAAAAATTGAAACAAATTGAGAAGAATGGGGGACATGGGGCGCTGGCCATGGGGGTTTGAGAGGGGGGGTGATTTTATTTTTTTGACTTTTTGTTAAATAAAAGATATAATATGTAAGGTAGATGTGAAATAAAGTTATGGGAAAGGTAAAAAGAAAGGTTATAGGTTATGGTGTTTGTAAGAGTACGTGTAAGAAAAAGTAGAGAGAAAAGAATAGTGTATAATAGTAATGAATAGTGTAATATAAGTAGATATGACTAATAAAGTACCGGTAGTAGAAGAAAATATGCGTATAATAGCTATATCTGTTATTTTTGCTTACCGAAAAATCACGAAATTGATATTTTTGGAAATCTTATATTTTTACGAGTCTAATGGTATATTCGGAATATTTTTACTATTCCGGGCCTCAGGACACATTTTTCAAGAACTGTGTCCGATCAGATTCAAAGGACACCCGAAATTCGCAAAACTGATATTTTTATATAACTTATAGTTATTACGAACTATTCTAGCTAATTATTCCAACTTCGTTTTCTAGGGCCAAAGAAAACGGCAATGCCGAACTTAAGCGGTTACGGTAAACTAGGGTTTTGTTGACTTGGAAATCTGGTTGACTTCTGGTTTAGGGCTTTTAAGCTAAACCGATTCAAAATAATTTGGGGGTTTACAATAACTATTGCATAAATCCAAATACTTAAATCCAGAAATCTTCAAAAAGAAAAATAATCAAAATATTATTCCAAAAGTCTTCAATATCTCAAGAAAAAGTTTTGCATAAATCCTGTATCCGATCCTATTCTTCTGCAGGGTAGCCTAGACCACTATCGCTATCCTCATAATCAAAGAAAAGATCATAACCTGATAAATCATAAATAACTTCATCATCACCTATAGCTAAAAAAGAAAGAAATGAGCGAGAACGCCTAGTACGCTAGTCCACAAACAAATGCATATGCACAATAGTATATATATTATATATATATATTATATATTGCAATTACTCTAATACAAACAACAATTTATTTTCTTATTTAAGCCAGCAAATCAACACAGTTTAGAACTATGAATTCCTAGTCCCAAACCTGGAGTAACTAAGACCCCATTAGAAATCAACCAACTCTTTTGAAAATAAGTAATTATATACATATATTGGTGAATGAGTACTCCCCAAACACCCGCAACCATATAATCAAATCATCTAACTCTACTAGAATCATCTCTATACACGAGTCCTCTTGGAACAATCTCATACATAGATCATCAGGGTGCCACATCAGTATCACTATCTGCCAAGTCTTTACTGGTCATAGCGAAACATAACCAGGAAAACAATTTAATTCGACCAAATAGATATAGATTAATTATTTTTCTGTTCCTACAATCAAGCAAACAAAAATACTAAACCTACATGCAAAAACAATAAATAAGGAATGGTCGTACCTTTCAATTTCAGGAAAACTCTCCAAAACCACAAATTCTCTAAGAATAACAAACCCCAATCCTCAAATCTCATTATAATTCACATATGAACAAAATCATATTAAACATCTTAATTATAGAACAATTCCTATCATATCAAAGTTTCCCAAAAACCCTAACCTTTTAAGAATTCCTCAACTACAAATTCTTCTTTATTCAAACTCCACAAAATCTCATAACAAGAATGACTTTCCTCCGCAAAATCCTAATTTATAAATCAACAAATACAGACAAATCCATCATTATAATTCGATCTTTTGATGAATCTATGATTTAGAGGATGAAAACTTACTTTGATTTGACTCTAAATCCGGAAAATCGCTAAAGAACGCAAAGAAACCCTAACCCTAGAACATCACCAATCATGAATGAACAAAGCACTAAATTAGAAATCATTTCGATGGAATCTACATATGTAAATAAGGGATTTAATTACCTTGAATGGATCTCAAATTTCCAATCGTTCTCCTCAAGATTCAGATCTAATTCTCAACGGTTTCTCTCACAATCTCCTTCAAAAACACGAGAGACCTATCATTACGACGTTGATTACATGTTAAATCGTATAGATCTCGTATAGATCTACTTACCCGAATTGAAGACCTTGATTCTCTTTTAATTTCTTACACCAAACATTGAAGAAAGCGAGCCCTAGGTTGCTTTGGAGAAGAAAAACTCAGAGGAAAATAAGACAAACCCTAATTTTCGTCATAAACTATTATATATATATATATATATATATATAGAAAACAGATTTAGGCCACCAAGTAGGTTGGCGGCGTATATTCTTCGGCCAGCAACCTAAGTGCCATCTTAGGGTCAATTTTCACAAATTTGTCCGTCTTATTCTTGTGACTTTCCCATATCGAAAATTTACCTGTTCAAAGACAAAATTACCCATTAACAACACTTTTATTACAATCCTAACCTTCATTATAACTTATTTATATGTATATTACATCTCTCCCTCCCAAAAAGAACTTTCATCCTCAAAAGTTATCTGGTTATTAAAACAACTCAGGATGTTTCACCTTCATGTCATCTTCCAAATTCTAGGTTGCTTCTTTTTCCGTCCGATTAGTCCATTGCACTTTCACATACTAAATCACCTTATTTCTTAGGACTTTTTCTTTTATATCTAAGATCTTGACTGGCTTTTCAATTGTCAAGAGATTAGATTGTACTTCCAATGATTCAAGAGCTACTATTTCATCTGGATCTCTAACATATTTCTTGAGCATAGATACGTGGAACGCGTTGTGTACTCCTTCCAAATTAGGCGATAAGGCCAATTTGCAAGTAACATCGCCTATCTTTTCTAAGATCTCATATGGTCCAACGTATCTAGGATTCAACTTTCCTCTTAATCCAAATCTGACAACTCTCTTTGTCAGTGAGATCTTTAGCAAAACATGTTCTCCCACCTGAAATTCCAAAGGTCTTCTTTGCTTATCAGCATAACTCTTTAGTAGCTTGCAATCTTTGTCTAGTCAACTTAACTTTATCAATTGCATCTTGTACTAGTTCAGGTCCCAACAGCTGTCTTTCACCCACTTCTTCCCAATGGATAGGTGGTCTACACTTTCTTCCATAAAGAGCTTCAAACAGAGGCATGCCAATCGACGCTTGATAACTGTTGTTATAAGCAAATTCCACTAATGGTAAATGCTCATCCCAACTTCATTTAAAATCCAAAATGCATGCTTTCAACATATCTTCAAGAATTTGAATGGTCCTCTCAGATTGTCCATCAGTCTGAGGATGATAAGTCATGTTGAAAACTACTTTTGTACCCAAAGCTTGGTGTAGACTTTTGTTGAATCTCCTAACAAATCTGGCATCCCTATTTGACACAATGGTTATTGGTATCCTATGCAAACGCACCCTCTTTGATGTATAACTATGCTAAACGTTCCAATTTATACCCAGTCTTGATTGATATGAAATGAGCTACCTTAGTGAGTCTGTCCATAATCGCTCATACTGAATCATACTTATCTCTTATCTTAGGCAAAGTCGTAACGAAGTCCATGGTGATGTGTTCCCATTTCCACTGTGGTATTAGCAACGGCTTGAACTCACCTGCCGGTCTTCTATGTTCTATGTTGATCAACTGACATGTATGGCACTTGGATACATACTCAGCTATTTCCTTTTTCATGTTATTCCACCAGTATAACTTTTTCAAGTCTTGATACATCTTATTACCTCCTGGATAGATAGAATAACTGGAGTAGTGTGCTTCTTTCAACAACTTTCTCTTAAGATCCCCTTGAACTGGCACACATAACCTTCCTTTGTATCTTAGAATACCTTCTTCATCAACATAAAACTCTGGCACTCTACCGATCTCCATTCTCTTCTTTATCTCCAGAATACTCTGATCATTCATCTGAGCTATGTTGATTCTCTCTACAAGAGTAGGCTATAATCTCAAATTTGCCAATCTTTCACTTACTTGTCTTGTAACTATCTCCAGCTCAAGCTTCCTCATGTCTTCAATCAAATGACGTTCTTTGTAATCATAGCCGCTTGATTTTCCACTCTTTTCGCTTAAAGCATTTGCTACAACATTCGCCTTTGCTGGATGATACTGAATGTCTATATCATAGTCCTTGATTAGCTTTAACCACTTCTCTATCCCATGTTCAGCTCTTTTTGAGTAAATATATACTTTAAACTCTTGTGATCTATATATACCTTACATTTTTCCCCATACAAGTAGTGTCTCCACAATTTCAAAGCATGCACAACTGCTACTGATTCCAGATCATGTGTAGGATAGTTCTTCTCAGATGACTTCAACTGTCTGGAAGCATATGCTATTACCCTAGCTCCTTGCATCAACACACATCCTAAACCTTGTATAGAGGCATCACTATAAATAGCATATTCATCACCACTCACTGGTAAGGCTAGCACTGGAGTAGACACTAACTTATTCTTCAACAATTGAAAACTAGCTTCATAGTCTTCACTCCACACATATTTAACTCCTTTCTGTGTTAACCTAGTCAATGGACTAATAGTCTTTGAAAAATCTTCTACAAATCTCTGTAATATCCGGCCATTCCTAAAAAACTTCTGATTTCTGACACGGTCTTGGGTCTTGGCCGTTCAACAACCGCTTTCACTTTCTCAGGATCAACAAAAATTCCATTTCTATCAACTATATGTCCCAAGAAAGAAACTTGTTCCAACTAGAACTCACATTTTGAAAACTTAGCATATAATTTCTCTTTTTGCAATCTGGTTAGAACCAATCTCAGATGCTCCTCATGTTCCTCTTTAGACTTAGAATATACCAGCACATCATTAATGAACACCATAACAAACACATCTAGATAATCTCTAAAAATTCTGTTCATCAGATCCATAAACACGACTGGTGTATTAGTAAGACCAAAAGGCATGACAACAAATTTGTAGTGTCCATACCTGGTTCTAAAAACAGTCTTTTGTATATCTTTTGCATTTACTCTCATCTGGTGATATCCTAATCTTAGATCTATCTTTGAAAACATTGATGCTCTTGCTAGCTTGCCAAACAAATCATCAATTTTTGGTAGAGGGTACTTGTTCTTAACTGTCACCTAATTTAATTCTTTGTAGTCTATACACAGTCTCATACTGCTATTCTTCTTCTTCACAAACAAAACTAGAGCTCCCCAAGGTAAAACACTGGGTTTAATAAACTTTTTCTTCAACAGATTGTTCAACTGTACTTTAAGCTCTATACGTTCTGTAGGAGCCATGCAATAAGGAGTCTTAGAAATTGGTGTAGTATTCGGTACCAAATCTATACTGAACTCCACTCCTCCTTCTAGTGGTAACCCTGGTAAATCTTCTAGAAAAACTTCTGGGTACTCACACACAACTGGTATATCAGATACATCTATTTTCTACTTATCCTCTTTCATCATAGCTGCCAACATAGATCTTCCCCATAGCTCATAGGTAGGTAGAACTGGAGGTCTTTGCACTACTAACTTATAGGTAAACTGGTTTCCATTAGGCAAAGTAAACTTTTTCACCAAATATGACAATCTATCATAGCTTTATCTTTGTCAACCAGTTTACTCCCAAGATCACATCAAAATCCAGCATTCCCAATACTACAAGACTGCAAGCAAATGCCTACCTTCTATCTCAATATCCACATTTCTACAAATTCTATTCAAAATAGATTCGCTTCCCAATGGTGTACTAACAGACATAGATTCGGATATAAACTCAACAGATACACCATAAACAGATACAAAGGATTCAACAACATAAGAAAAATTGGCAATATTAAACAAAACATATGCACTATGCAGGAGTATAGAAAACATACCCGCAATAGTATCTACACTCGACGTCTTACTACATTGAAGAGCGTATACTTTTGTCGGTGCTTGCTATCCCTGACCAGAAGAAAAAAGATCTACCAATTGGAACAGTTTGTCTTCTAGCCTCTTTACAATCTACAGCTCTGTGTTATCTCTACTTACACTTGAAACTAAGGAAGAGTCTTCTCTGTGCAGAATTTGCTGATGTATCCCACTCTACTACATGAAAAACGTGCATTCTCTATCCACTTGCGGTCCTTTAGATCATGTGGCCCTAGGCATCTGGGGCATCTCTTATCAGCACTCTGTACTATTAGTCTGAAAGCCTGTGTGGTAGGCTGATTACCCCTATCTTGTGTCCATACACTCGATGCTAGTCTCTTAGCCAGGAATATCTAGCCTCTTTGTGGCTCTCTATTCTTCATTCTATTCAAACCTTGCTCCACTGTCTTGGCTTTGTTCACTACTACTGAGTAATTATTCTAATCCATTAGATTCACCTGATATTGGATCTCAGGCTCTAATCCAGTGATGAACCTGCTATTTTGAGCCTCTTCACTTTCCTTTAATGGCTCTGGTAGGTACCTCATCAATCTATGCAGCTCAGCCTCATACTCCTCTACTGTCATCTTTCCCTACAGTAGGGTATAGTACTTTTAAAGCATCTTTTGCTTCATACTGTCAGGAGAGAACTCTTTATAAAATGCTCGTTAGGACATCTGCCAAGTAATAATTGCAGGCATATGATGCTTGGTGCTCATCCATAAGTTGTTTGCTCTCTCTATTAGCAAATAGGAGGCATATTCTATTTCTTGTTCTGCGGAATGTCTAGAGCAGTAAACGTCTTCTCGACCTCCTCCATCCATAACTGTGCATCTAGAGGTTTACCAGGTGTAAGTTCAAACTTGTAGACCAGATCTACAAACTTGTTCAAGCTTAAAACATCAGCATGTCTAACTCCATTTCTGTTACGCCCTGAAGGGTACCCTAAACGTGGCAGTCCGCCGTACACAATATTAAAGCCTAAGAATGACCACCTCAGTCATGCGAAGGCTTCCATACTATGTACAAGGTGTCTAACACATAAAGGAGATACATCGGAATGATACATTTCATGTTGATATAACTTGAGTAACAAAGTAAAGGAAATTCAATTCACTATTCTTCAAAATACAACCCATTAAACTTCAATTACAAATCATCAAAAGATTCTATTACATAGAACTATTACAAGGCAAATAATAAAACCTAGCTAATAACTTCAAACATTCTTATGTCTTGCCGGAATCCTGAAGTCATTCTCGACTTCAACCATCTCAGTCCCCACTTAGCATTCTTAAGATAACCTGTTCATTTAAACAACTATTGAGGTATAAGCTACACTAGCTTAGTGAGTGAAAACTTCCAGGATTACATTTATAACACGTCATACAATCAAGTGATTAGTCGGACAAGTGATATGCATCAAACTCGTGAATTCAACAAACATCTTGCGCCCTCCATCCCGGGTTAGCAGATTAACGAATCCTGCGGTACGACCAGACCGTTTCAGCTTACGGACAACTATAAACTATAAAATCGTTTAAGGTACAACGATAAACCAACAAATGCTAATGCTCCATCCCCATCGTGTATGAATGAGTTCAATTTCATCTTCAATTCCGAATAATCAATTATACCAATTCTTTTAAGTGATCAGTCAATAATCGCAGACAATCAATTCTAATTCATCTATACAAGCAATAGTTAATCACTCGGCTTCGATATTCTTACATTCCATTTCTCATATCAACAACAAGCATACATAGTTCCCATTCGTCCCCATCATGCATATCCATTTTATCTTTACCAAATATCTAGTGCAACTATTATTACAATCACATACAATAAATGAAATCGGAAGTAATACTCACTCGGCCATTGGATCACCGGTCTCTTAGTACAAGTAATCCGGTGGTAGGGAATCGTCGATATCGGGGTCACCTAAAAAGGAAGAAATACCCTAATAAGTATTTCATCACTTAACTAGTCCAAGCTATCTCATACAAACTATCAAATTCGTAATTCTCGTTAAGCGGGAATTCCAACTTAAAACGGCCATAACTTGGTCATTTTAACTCGGAATCTCGCAAATTATATATCGATTTCTATCTACTTCGAAAGATCTATCTATTTCTAATATTATTTTTAAGTTTTGAAAACATTTAGGTCTCGGAACAGAGGGATCAGATCTGATCAGTAACGGTTTCCGATTCCGAAAAATAGTTTTGTAAATGTTTGTAATGTTTCTACTATATAGATTAGCTATACATGCAATATGAATGATTTCCTAACATGAATGACATGAGATGAGTTTAATGTATGCATGATCTTGATGATTTTTGCTAAAAGGAAATTTTATAACTTTTTATCTTGCAAGACCATAATAACAACTACTTATGAAAAATCTAGTTTTCTAACTTTGATCATTTCCATTTGTTTTGGATTTATTACTTAAGAAAATATAATTATTTTTGTTAAAATTGAGTCTTCATTATATCTATTACTTATGACTTTCATTTCTACATAAAAATTTCCATTTTGCACTTTGTAAACATGTTTTCAAGTGGGGTTGATTCCAAAATCCGAATTTTACAAAAATTAGTTTTTGAGTGATTCCTTTAAGTAAAAATCATTTGATACTTAGAAATTTAAGGCTCAACCATATATAACTACTAAGGGCTTCATTCTTACACAAAAATTTGCATTTTACACTTTGCAAATATGTTTTCCAATATGATTTACTCAAAAATCCGAATTTTAGAAAATCCACTTTTTGCATGATTCCTTTGGGAAAAACTTGTTTAATGCATTAAAATTTAAGGCTTCACTATATCAATTACTTAAGGACTTCATTTAACACATAAAACATTCATTTTGAGCTTGAATACTAGGTGTTCTTATGGCCTTCATTCAAAATTACGAATTTCACAAATTGACTACTAACTTAAAATTTTCCATCTTGCTTCTACTTCTTGTTTTACACTTTAATCTCATCAAAACTCCTTTCAACTTATAAAAATCACTACTTAATGATACCTATTACCTATATACTTCATTTTTCACATAAAACATGAGTTTTGGAGTTGATACATGGGTTCTAAAAATTGGTCTTGGTTGGAATCCGAATTTACAAAATTCATTTTTTGTTATATCTTTTGATAAAATCTATCTAAGCTCATGAAAATCCATTCCTTACATATCCTATCCTAAGAGCCTTTCATTTCTTAAACAAAAACTTCATTTTTGAGTTGGAAAACATGTTTTTAAAATATGCCTTGGCCAAAATCCGAAAATAAGATTTTTATTTTGAAAATAACTTTTGAAAATCACATTAGATTCTTGTAAAAAGAAGTCTTGATGATATACATATATTAAGCCTTCATTTTCTTGAGAAAAATTTACACTTTGACACTTGGAAAGTGGTTTTTAAATATGGGTCTTGCCAAAATACGAATTTCATTATTTTTGTCTAAGTTCAAATCTAAGATCTACACATAATATGAACATAAATCTAAAAGAAACCCATGGTAATGATCTATAAACTCATAGATCTAAACTTTACTTATCAAAATCATTCATTTATGTTGTCTATACCCTAAGCCCTTCATTTTAAATGAAAAATACACATTTTGAAGTTGAAAAACCACTTTTCTAAATATGGTTCCATTTTCATCCGAATTTTCAAAAGTTGTTTTTGTTGAAAATAAAATAGATCTTGAGTTTCCTACAACTTTCCTACCATCATCATGCTATTACAAGTTATTCATGAACATAAAACATAAGTCTAATGCATGTATGAACCTAAAACAACTAGATCTAGTCTTCTAAACTAGTTTTGAAAGCATGAACACATGGAATGAGAAATATATGCATAAATCATAAGTAATAACAAGAATAATAACTTAAATAGCAAGATCTATGGCATAAACAAAAATCAAAGCTATAAAAAGTTAGATCTACCATATATATCAACTTTAAACAAGAAAATAATTGTAATACAAGATAATAAAAGTGGAGAAGAGAAAGATTTCATTTTTGGCATCATCATCCTAAGCTTTTAAGCTTATGGAAGTTCATTTGATGCATGAAACCTTCATTACACTTTACCTATATCACCTATGGAGCTTTGGGATGAAGATTTGCTTAGAAATCTTTAAAAATGATGGAAGCTATGAAGATGGGGGCAGCTTGGTTCTTGAAGAAACAAGAACAAGAAGAAGAAGAAAAGAGAGGAAAAAGAGAGAGAAAGGTTAAAGAATGAAAGAGGAAAGTGAATAAATGAAGGAAGAGAGAAAATGAGTGTTTTAATTGTAATAAAAGAAGAAAAAAATAAAACAAGGTAGCCAATGGGGGTGCTGCACGTGAATGTGAGGAGGAGAGAGAGGAATTTTGTTGAAATTTGACTCAAATTTGAATTGTATAATTAATGTGTAATGTAACTTTTTGAAGAAGGATTGAAATATAATTAATTTTAGTCAAAATAGAGTAAATAAAGGACAATGGCAGCCATAATGAGTCAAAAATCTGCCATGAATTGTGGGATAATGTGTAGAAAGATTGAAGTGAAAAGAAGTGATATGTGTAAGGTGTACTTGAAGGTATGGGTTGTAAAGTACTTTTTAATAAAATAATAAAATAAAATAAAATTAGAAAATTTATTCCAAATATTTGTAGCAGATTTTTCATAATTAAAATTAAATAATTATTTGAATTATTTTAGTATTTTAACAATATGTTACCGGTATGATCAAAATACGCGAATATGGGCTATAAATAATATTTTTATAACCCGAAAAATTCTAAAAAATTATTTTATGAAAATAAATATTTTTAAAATATTTTTCAATTATTAAATTAATTTATTTTATTTTTAGTATCGGGTCTTAAACAGAATCTGATCCCGTAAAACCCGAACTAACTAAATTTTAGAAAAAAAAATTTTCTATAATATATAAAATATTTATCTAAAAATATAAGGCTTTATAAGAATAATAAAATTTTGTAATGAAATAAAAATGAATAGTGCAAAAGACGAATCAATTACCGGTAATAATGGAAATACGATAAAAAGTTATAACTGTAACTTTTATAACCCAAAAATTATATAACTGATATATTTAGAAATCTTATGAAATTACGAGTCTAACGGTACTATTGGTATATTTTTGATATCTCGAGCCCCGGGACACGCTTTTCGAAGTCTGTATCCGAACGGGTTCGAAATAGGTCAAAAATTTACCAATATGATATTTTTAAACAAACTTATATTACTATGAGCTATTCTATATATTTAAACTACATCTCGGCCTCTAGGGTTAGGGG
Source organism: Combretum micranthum (assembly GCA_024138025.1). Classification (NCBI taxonomy): domain Eukaryota; kingdom Viridiplantae; phylum Streptophyta; class Magnoliopsida; order Myrtales; family Combretaceae; genus Combretum; species Combretum micranthum. Next base: position 32,407 of record JAMXBD010001118.1, on the reverse strand, counting down.
CACTAGATTGCCGGACTTACACTATTGTATTCCGGTTAGGGTTTCCGGGTGATTTTCCGGTTTAGACCTTTGCCAATTTGGAAATGATATTTATGTTCATACAGCATATTTAATTTGAGAAGTTTATTTTAAATTTTATTTTTGTAAGTATTTATTATCTTTTAACGTTTTCGGAATTTTGAATTGGGTTTCATTTTCGAAGTTAATAGTTATTTACTTTTTAATAATTTGTTTTTGGCTTTATATTACCCGTTTTTATAAGTCGGAGTTAAATATGAAATTTTTCGTACGTAGTGGTTTTGAATTTGAAGACCACTGAGTTCTTATTTTATTTTCGAGGATTTTCATTTTCTCATGATTAAGAAATTTTTGATTCATTCATGGTTTAGGACTTGTCAAAATTCGGTTTTAATTTGGAGTGATTTTTAGGGTTTATTTTCGAAGTTCATCTTAAAATTATTTACTGAAATTTTCCGGGGCTTACAATTTCCTCCATTCTCATTAAGCTTCTAAGCCTCTAGTCTATAGGCTTCAGCATTTGCCTGCACCATCTGCATGTCTCGCCTCATATCCTGCTGTTGCTAATTAACCACTCCTAGCAAAGCATTCACAGCCTGCATAAGCTGTGTGCATCAATAAGAACCTGCTGTCCTACAAGTGGAAATGGTGGTGGTGGTGGTGGTAAATCTTGATTCTGAGGCTGTTGTTGGTCATTCTGCCTACTGTTAACCTCCTCCTATCTAGCTCTAGAGGAACCAACTTCAGGAATCCCTCTCCTAGGAGGCAATCTAAAACAAACAAAACGCCATAACATCAGAAAAGGGTATCCAACTTAGAGACGAAAACTTAAAATCTAAAAGATAACAACAAACTTAACTATAAAAACATCCTAATTCTTATTCTACCCCACTCATCAATGCTCACTGTCCTAAGGAGTCAATTTCTTAAATCCAAAAGATTTAAAGCTTAAGCTCTAATACCAAATAAGCCGTAGCGCTCTGAACTAAGGCGATTACAACCTGCCACGTATCCTCTCTTAAATAGAACACGCACAGGCTCTAAATCCATAATATAAAAACATAATCTCCATAATACTCTCAGAGGGTACATTAGAAAATATATAGAACCTGTATCATATAGTAACTTTGAAATCTCTTGTTTATTAAAACAGATCCATGTTGGAAAAACTATAGCTAACTAAAAAAAATCCAAAAAAGATCTATCTTTAAAATAAGGGACATAAAATCCTTTAGTTATAACTATTACATAAATCTAAATACTTAAATCTAGAAATCTTCAATAAGATAAATAACCAAAATATTATTCCAAAAGTCTTCAATATCTCAAGAAAAGGTTTTGCATAAATCCTATATCCGATCCTATTCTTCTGTAGGGTAGTTTGAGCCACTATCGCCATCCTCATGATCAAAGAAAAGATCATAACTTGATAAATCATAAATAACTTCATCATCACCTATACCTGAAAAAGAAAGGAATTGGCGAGAACGCCTAGTATGCCAGTCCACAAACAAATGCATATGCACAAATAGTATGTATATATGATGCAATTACTCTAATGCAAACAACAATTTATTTCTTATTTAAGCTAGCAAATCAACACACTTTAGAACTATCAATTCCTAGTCCCAAACCCAGAGTAACTCAGACCTCATTAGAAATCAACAAACTCTTTTGAAAATAAGTAATCATATACATATATTAGCGAATGGGTCCTCCCCAAACACCCACGGCTATATTACCAAATCACCTAAATCTACTGAAATCATCTCTATGCACGAGTCCACTAGGGATATTATTCCAAAAGTCCTCAAATCTCAAGAAAAGGTTTTGCATAAATCCTGTATCCGATCCTATTCTTCTGCAAGGTAGTCTGGACCACTATCGACATCCCCATGATAAAAGAAAAGATCATGACCTGATAAATCATAAATAACTTCATCATCACCTGTACCTGAAAAAGAAAGGAATGAGCGAGAACACCCGATACGTCAGACCACAAACAAATGCATATACACAAACAGTATGTATATATAGTGTAATTACTCTAATGCAAACAACAATTTATTTTCTTATTTAAGCCAGTAAATCAACATAGTTTAGAACTATGAATCCCTGGTCCAAAACCTAGAGTAACTTAGACCCCATTAGAAATCAACCAACTCTTTTGAAAATAAGTAATTATATACATATATTGGTGAATGGGTACTTCCCAAACACCCGCGACCATACCACCAAATCACCTAAATCAACCGTAATCATCTCTATGCACGAGTCTACTAGGGATATTGCTCCAAAAATCTTTAATTCTCAAGAAAAGATTTTGCATAAATCCTGTATTCGATCCTATTCTTCTGTAGGGTAGTCTGAACCACTATTGACATCCCTATGATAAAAGAAAAGATCATAATCCAATAAATCATAAATAACTTCATCATCACCTGTACCTGAAAAAGAAAGAAACGAACGAGAATGCCTAGTACGCCAGTCCACAAACAAATGCATATGCACAAACAATATGTATATATAGTGCAATTACTTTAATGCAAACAACAGTTTATTTTCTTATTTTAGTTAGCAAATAAACACAGTTTAGAACTATAAATTCCTAGTCCCAAACCCTGAGAACTCAGACCCCATTAGAAATCAATCAACTCTTTTGAAAATAAGTAATTATATACATATATTGGTGAATGGGTACCCCCAAACACCTACGACCATATAGTCAAATCACCTAACTCTACCGAAATCATCTCTATGCACGAGTCTTCTCGGGACAATCTCATACATAGATTATCAGGGTGCCACATCAGTATCACTATCTACCAAGTCCTTACTGGTCATAGCGAAATATAACTAGGAAAACAATTTAATTCAACCAAATAGATTTAGATTAATTATTTTTCTGTTCCTACAATCAAACAAACAAAAATACTAAACCTACACGCAAAAACAATAAACAAGGAATGGTTGTACCTTTCAATTTCAGGAAAACTCTCCAAAACCACAAATTCTCTAAGAATAACAAACCCTAATCCTCAAATCTCATTATAATTCACATATGAACAAAATCATATTAAACATCATAATTATAGAACAGTTCCTATCACATCAAAGTCTCCCAAAAACCCTAACCTTTTAAGAACTCCTCAACTGCAAATTCTTCTTTATTCAAACTCCACAAAATCTCATAACAAGAACAACTTTCTTCCACAAAATCCTAATTTTTTAAATCAACAAATACAGACAAATCTATCATTATAATTCGATCTTTTGATGAATCTATGATTTAGAGGATGAAAACTTTGATTTGACTCTAAATCCAGAAAATCGCCAATAAACGTAAAGAAACCTTAACCTTGGAACATCACCAATCATGAACAAACAAAACACAAAATTAGAAATCATTTCGATGAAATCTACTTATTTTAATTACCTTGAATGGATCTCAAATTCCCAATTGTTCTCCTCAAGATTCAGATCTAGTTCTCAACGGTTTCTCTCACAATCTCCTTCAAAAACACGAGAAACTTATGATTACGACGTTGATTACATGTTACATCGTATAGATCTCGTATAGATCTACTTACCGGATTGAAGACCTTGATTCTCCTTTGATTTCTTAAACTAAACACCGAAGAAAGCAAGCCCTAGGTTGCTTTGGAGAAGAAAAACTCGGAGAAAAACAAGACAAACCCTAATTCTCGTCATAAACTGCATATATATAGAAAACAGATTTAGGCCGCCAACTAGGTCAAAAGCTAAATTCCTAGGCTGGCGGCATACATTCTTAAGCTGGCGACCTAAGTGCCATCTTAGGGCTAATTTCCACAAATTCATCCCGTCTTGTTCGTGTGACTTTTCCGTGTCCAAAATTTACCTATTCAAAGATAAAATTACCCCTTAACAACACTTTTATTACAATTCTAACCTTCACTATAACTTATTTATTTGTATATTACACGATGGATCACTCAAGCATATGAACAATTACAAGCTTGGATAAACCAAAATCCAAACAAGATGGAGATTTATGGCCTCTTATCGGGGTTAGAAGGAAACCATGATGTGCTTGGGAGAATCGGAGAACTAAGGAAGAATGGGTACCATACACTCTCATAAATTAATTTTTAAACATTTCACTCATTTCCTCGAAACAAATAAACTCCACTAAGTATTAGCCCTTTCATGTCGATACTACGAGCGGTAATCCTTTGATGCCAGTTTAGTTCTCGTGGAACCGAATAGAACAAAGGTCACCTTGCATAGGAGTGGGAAAAATTCATTTAGAAAAACCAAGAATACTAGATAATTGAAATGCTAATACATAGTGGGGTGACCACTCTATAGCGCAAGTAATAAATGCAAAATTTGTGAGCCCCTAGATTTTTTTCGATAATAAGAAAACCTTAGAGACGGAAGTCAAACCGGAACCCTAAAGTTAACCTAGTCTTATGCTTAGTCTAGTGAATCTAGATCCGGCAATCCCGTGTTCTTAAACCCTAGGAAACGAAATTGAGATAATTGTGGAATATGGTTCGTAGTAATATAGGAAAGCTTAAAAATATCAGATTCATAAGTTTCTAGAGTTTTTCGGATCTGAACGGGATCAGTTTTCAAAAACGGTGCCTCGGTGCACCAGTGCACCGGCTACTGAAAATTTTCTGACAACACCAATAGATTCGTAAAAATATAAGATTTTCAAAAATATCAGTTTTAGAATTTTTCGGTAACTAAAAATATCAGATATAGCTTATTTACGAGTATTTTCTTTACTACCAGTATTTTAACTGTCTAGTCTACTACTCATAGTACTTTTCTAGTATTCATTACTATTCATCTATCTCTACTTTTTCTTACACTCTATTCTTACACACTACCATACCTATACCTTACAATTTACCTTCCCCATACAACTTTAATCACATCACACTTTACATATTACTTCTTTTATTACAAAACAAACAAAATAAATCAATTTCCCCCTCCTATATCAAGCAAAACCAGTGCCTATCCCTCTCTCATCCATCCAATTTTATTTTTTTTCAATTTGTTTAATTACATCTAATTTCCACTCCAAAAATCTATAAATACCTCATTCCTCTATTATTTTTTCATACAACACAATTCATACTAAAACTTTACCAAAATCACTCCATAAAATCCCTCTCTCAAAATCTCTCTCAAGTTCTCTCTTTTCTCTATAAAACCCATTCCCACATACCACTACAATCCATTCTTTTCCTCTACAACAAACACAAACTTTAGGTAAAAATTTCTCACATTCACTCATCATGTTCATACAACTTAACATGAGTTTAGTGTATGTTTCTTAGACTCATGTGAGTTGAAGAAGCAACAATATATTCATGTTTTGTTTTTGTTCACGCTTCTATTTTTCATTATGTTGTTATTGTTATTATTTGTTTCTAATCTAACTTATATAAAGTATTATGTATATTATGTATATATATTTATTTAGAGCATATAAGCGCATTTGTTATTTATTTATTTTCATGTCTTGCAATTTATTTATTTATTTACTTGATTTATGCAAATTATGAAGACTAGTCTTTCTAGTCTTAGACTTATCCAATCAAGTCAAAACAATTTTCTTTCTTTGCTTTTCTTTTCTTTTCTTTTGAGGACTAGTCTATTCTTAGTCCAGGGATACCTTGATGAAGCTAAGGTTCCTAATACTTGACTTTACTTTTATGCTCTTATATAATTTATCTTAATATGTTGTTTTTATTATATTTCTCATAGTTACATATTCTCATTCATGCATGAACATGTTGTTATTGTCTCAATCATAATGAAAATGAGTTTTCTTAAGTAATGAAAATAAGAACTCTCTTTAAAGATAAATTTTGTCATATAAGGAATGATTTTTCCATAAAAAAAAAAAGATTAAAGTTTTATCTTAACAAATATTTTTCCAAGGATAGATAAGTTTAGCTCAAGTTTTAAGTAATAACACTATATGTGATTTTATCAAGAAATACATAAAGTAAAGTTGTCACAAACTCTCTTTTCAAACCAATAAAATAAGAAAGTTTCTTTAAACTTAATTTTTGATTTAACCAAGAGTTTTTTTAAACTCATTTATCAAAGTTTTCTATCAACAAAAGTCTAGACAAGTTTTACAAAATTATTAAAGAAAAACTTTTCTAAAGGATAAGCTTTACTTAGGGAATAAAAAAATAAATAACTTATAAGATCATTAATAGTATTCTTAAAGTCAAACTTTAAAAAAGCTTTAGAACACATAACCAAGAAATATTTAGAAAACTACATTTTCTAACCATTAGAGATAAAGTTGTAAGAATTTTAAAAGATTAAAATTACTTTTTGAAAATTTAAGAAATGGAGTTAAAAGAAGGAGATGCTCACTTATAGTAAATTAAGAAATTTTCCTAGCAAAACTAATTTCTTTTCAAAGTCTTAGCTTTTCTTACTTTTAAGGCATTTTGTTTTATAAAATCATTGTTGAGACAACACCACTAAATTCATGCATATAGTTTGAGTCTATATATATATTCAAGGATTTTTCAACCATATAATATATCTATATTTTTGTACAAAGAATTCTTGAATGAAGAAAAGTTTGAAAACTTGAGTTTGAAATTTGAAATTTTCGTATCAAATATGTATGTTACTATTTCGAGACCCAAATAACTTCTTTTGATAAAAATAACCTTAGAAGTAGAAAGATCTTTTCGAGTAGGTAGAAATCGGTATATAATATGCAAAATTCCGAATTAAAATGAGCAAGTTATGGCCATTTTAAGTTGGGATTTCCATTCATACGAATTTTGACGAATTCAATAAGATAGAATTATAGAGTTTGAATAGATCTTGGATGAAATACTCATGTTGGGTATTTCTTTTGTTTAGGTGTCGAGGACCAAGATCTTCTCTTCCCCGAGGATTTCTTCGACTCATAGAAGATCGCTATAGACGAGTGAGTTTTCTTTACTTTTATGTATTCGTGCATGTGCTTGTACAATAGAGCACTAGATGATAGGAAAAGATAAATTGATATGCATGCAGGTTATCATGGGAATTATGTATGTGAATCATTGTGTGTGATCAATGAACAATAAGTATATCGGAACCCGATTTGTGATTGATATAAATGTTTCTATGTATGTATTGTTATGTGTGCAAATATTGCTTGATCGCTTTAAATGATTTAATGTCATATTGGAATCCCCATATAATAAATTGCTCATGCATATCACTTAGAATATCATTTCGAAATTTTGCTACTACTCCTCAGCGTGGGACCGAAAAGGTAAGCTACCTTGCTACAATCTTGAGAGTTTAGGACGTCTGGGGAATACGGTCTCAAGTTGTAGCCGAACCGGATTGATTACTTTGGGTAAGGAAAGCCTGAGGACTAGTAGTATGGTTCGTTGGAACCCTAAGACACGCGCAACTTTAAGAAGGTCGTTTAGGACCCAGTTTAAAGAATTCCCTAACCACCGATGGAGGGGTAAATCCATCACACATACGAAACCGGATAGTCGTATGTACAGTTTAACCATATGATTATTGCATTTCATATGCTTGATTAATAAACTTGGTTGATTGCTTGTTATGAATACTTTTGCGTAGGGAATATCTCACTTAGCTAGTTGTGTTATACCCCTATAGACTTTTGATATTGCAGGATTATCATTTTGCACCCGAGACCATTTTGATCACCCGGTAGAATCTTAATTTTGAGAAGCTTTTGGAGGAATTCTGTTTTGAAGTCTTAGAGTAGATTTCTTCTAAAATCTTCTAGCTTTTGTTATTTATCTTAGCAAGACTATGTTGTTATGAAATTATCGGGGGAATGCCCCTTAGAAGTTGTAAGACTGTCTATTTCAATGAAATATATCCAGTGTTATTTCGCATGTTCCGCTACCAACATCTTAAAATGCATTACTCCACCGGTCTCCCTTTGATGTGAATGTACACCTTGTACCGATATGGAAGCTTTCAAGTAATTGAGGTAGTCATTTTTAAGTTTTAATATTGCATACTGCGGGCTGTCACGTTTAGGGTACCCATTGGGGCGCGACAAAATCATGCAATGCATGATAGGTTTATTATAGGGACAAACCATATTAAATCCTATTTATAGGTGACCACATAATTTACAGACAAGCATCGACATGCTCTATACATTAATTATCATACAATGTAATTGTCACTTTTAATATGACGTTTTGGCCATTAAACATACACCAAGCATCATGTGATATGCTTAAGCCCACATGCATAATAGTATTAGTATATTATTATATATGCAACTATACTATAGGCACAAACAATGTGATAAGGTCAAAGTTACTCACCTCTCATGTTAGCTAATCGTAATAGTTGCCTTGAAAATCCACAAACTAATTAGAATCATCTAATGGATGGATAAAGTATTCACCAATCAGATATGCAACTATACAAATAACTTCTAATGAGTGCCAAAGCATCCTATAATTAGTCTTTATTCCTTATAGGACTGTTTTCTCATTTTTATTCCAAATTTAGCTTATGAATAGTCATTTCAAAGCTCATAAGGTCTTCTATTTCCTAGTCTTCATATAAAATTCGTATATATGGATTTTCCTTATGAAAAGTGACTTAAATAATTCTGATTATCAATTTTTATCGCATAATCTTCAACTAGGCCTATAATAATAATTTTAACTTAGATTTTTACATATGAATAGGAGTTGAAATGCTTGTTTCAAGTATTATATGATGGTTAACTTAATTTATTTAATTTGTAATTTTTTCTTATCTTTGTCTATGAAAGTCAATAGGTATAATAGAGTATTCCTAGATCTTGTCTTGATTAATGACCTTATTATTAAGCTTTTATTATTTATTTGGGGCCTTTTAGTGTAACCATCCTAAGATAGTTGACCTTTACTATTTATTATTTATTATTTATTGTATTTCCCTTGATCTTAATTCATGTTTATATCTATATTTGATAGAATCACATTATTCCTAATTGTAATGTATCTATAGTTTACATTCTTTAATGCTTACTTTGATAATGTGATTTCTAATATTATTTACTTTGTTTGTCAACCTTATTTGTGTATGTAGGTTAAAATATCTATTATTTATAGGGTTATATGCTATAATTTGATATCTTATTCATCATTCTTGAAAACGTAAAAAAAAAAAAAATTATCCAGATTTAACATGAAGTTCAGCCCACTTCCTACTCTCCATGATCCACCAATGCCTCCAATCGATGACCTCACCACCACTTTATTAATCACTAAATAAACACGCTCAAGCTGAGCAATACACCGCTTTTACAATACTTAGGAAATAAAATATTTATTTTCTCTATCTAGATGCTCACTGATAAGTAGTAAATATAAGAACAAAGCACTAGAATATTTTTTTTTCTCCTTCATGATATTTACAAGTTAAAGAATAAGAGAACAAGAAAATTGATGATTTATCTGTTCACAAATTGAAAGCTCTTTTTCACTTTTACACTTCTTTTGTTTTTTAATCTCCCAAGGAAAGATTATTTATAGCCTTCAAGAATTCAAATGTCCATTAGAGATAACATCTTAAAATCCTCAATCATTAAATGTGCTTTAACAGCTCTTTTTTCCATATTAGCTCACGCATGTACACTATTGCGCCTTAATGCTTGTCGTGCCTTAATTCACATGGACTCCATCGAGCCATGAAGTCAAAGTTGTCATGCCCTGAACTTGTCGTGCCTTACACATGACCTTCGATCGAAGTCGTGCTTCTTTGATCTTGTTGAATCTTAGATTTTGTACTCATCACACCTTGAACAATGGACTTGTTGAGCCCTCGACAAACCTGTGATCAAGACTGTACATGTTTGAACTTGTCATGCTTTAGACTTTAAGCTGATGGCACCTTGAGTAGTGGACTCGTTAAGCCTTCGACTAATGACTCTGCATTTTTGGGCTTGTCGAGCTTTGGTCTTGAGTTTGTTACTCCTTAGGGAATGAAGTAGTCTAGCTCTCGACTTGAACCTCGACTAAGATTGTTCAGCACTAATTTGTTCCTACTAAATCTTACATAATCTCCACAAAAACTCGCAACATACACATATATATTCTAACATATTATTCATCATATTATTTATCTAATTAAGTGTAACTTAACACAATTAAGTGATTAATTGTACAACTAATTTACTCATCAAAATTTACTTTGAATACACAAGTTCAACAATCTCCCCTTTTTTTATGAGGAAAATCATGCACAATTAACTTACTTTTAATTTAATACTCCTCGTCACTTAAGCATTCGGGTTTTAATAGAATTTTCTTAACTTGATTAAAAAACTTGATGCTTAGCAATAGGAAAATATCAAGTTATGCTTAATTACCAAAATTTCAAACATATGCACACAAACACGTTAATTGTGCACATCATTTATCCCCTTTAGGACTCATCAAAAAGATAAACTCAATATATGCCATAAAAGGAGAGGTGCACAAGCAACTTGCAAGTTTTAAAAGAAGTTTTAGACATGTTTGACCATCTCAAACTTATGAAAATCCATGTATTACAAATTTGTGCAAGTTTCTATAAAAAATTGCATGATTTGTTTTCTAAGAGTGCATAAATTTGTCTAAAAAGCTTTTTCATCATTCAAACAAGTCTAGAAAGCAACATTGAATATGTCTAAACATTTTTTATGCATCAAAAGCATGAAAAACCATTTTCACGTATTCAAAGCCCAATTTTAGAGTAAAATTAGTTCAAATCATGCATAAAGTGAACATATCATCAAGGAATTCATTTTAAGCATATCTAGCACTTCATGTAAGTTAAAAAAGGTATTTTAAGCATGTTGAAACTAAACAAACTCACATAAGTTCACATATTACAAATTTGTGCATATTTTAGTCATCAAAATCATGGATTTTCCTCAAAAGTGTGCACAAAATTATCCAAAAACATTTTCTTTTGAATTTGAACATTTGTATAAGTTTATTTGGATCTAATAAACATGACAAAACATTGTTTAAACATAAAAAACATGAAAAAAATTGTGCATCTCAAACCCATTTTTTGGCATAATTTTAGCTCAAAACATGCATAAAAAAATCTCATAATTATATACACAAACAACAAGCACACAAACTATTAAACTCAAATAAGTTGAGAATATACCATATTTTTTCCCTTGGAGCCACTTGGGTTACCTATGAAAACAAAACATCTTGCTTTTGTGACCTAAATGCATAGCTTTTCTTATGCACAATCATATGCAATATAGCCAAGCTTGCCACAATAGTTGTGAGTTCCATGAGTAGCTGTAAGCCCCTGTTTTCTTAGCAAACCGAACTCTGTTTCGAAAATCGGAACCGGAAATCGAAACCTTAAAAGAATACCCTAGGAGTAGCATGGAACCTAAGTACCCTAAGTCCAACAATATCGAGATCAAAACCCTGAAACAATAAAAATGAATTAGCTCTATAATGTAGTCCTAAATAATTTACCAAAAGATAAAAGATCAGATTTTAGAGAAATTTACTCGATTCGAACCCAATCGGGATTTGTTTTTGAAAACTGGTCCCTAAGACTCGAAAATAGAAAAATATTCCATTGGACCCTTTAGAACCGAAATTTAATAAGAAATTAAAAAATATAATTTTAAGAATTTTTCGGGTTATAAAAATTATAATTATAGTCATTTTATTGTATTTTCATTACTACTGGTAATTTAATTGTCTAATCTACTTTTTGATTTCTAATCATACTATTCATCAAGCACAACCACCCATACCCTATTCTTACATCCTTACATCTTGACATCATATTCCTTATAATTTACTTTTCCAATACAATTTTTATTAATTAAATTCCTTAATTTAATTTGAAACTTACACAACACAACACAAAACATCTCTCTCTCTCTCCCCCCTTAACCTAAAATCGACGCACCCTCCCCTATACACTCCCTCTCTATTTTGTTTCATTGTTTTCCTTTTATTTAATCAAAACAAACCCTAATTTCATTTCTATAAATACTGCTTTATGTCTTTCACTTTTCACTTTCTCTCTTTTCACTAAAACAAAACTCTTGCAAAATTTTTTTCCTCTCCCTCTCCCTCTCCCCCTCGTTAGTTGCCGTGAGCCCCCTTCTTTAGTACACACACACACACTTTTTCTTCAAGTTTTCTTACTCCACACACTCTATAGGTAATAAATCTAGACCCTACCACAAATAAAACATGTAATGGTAAGATCTTACATTTGTGATTCCACTAAAATCCCCATGAGCTTTATGCAAGGGATGTGGAAACACTTAAGCATGGTATTCTTGCCATCACAATGTGTGGATCTTTTTATTTAAGTTGTTTTACTATATTTTGCTATAATATTGCTTTATATGGTTCATATTAATATTTTTGTGTATATATTCTTCTATTAACATCATCTTCATAATGTTCATCTTGTATTTGCATCCGTAACATAAATGATATAATAGATCTATTTGTTTTGAGTATATAAATGCCGTAGATATTTGTCTTGTGTATATAAAAGACTTGTAGTGTGATAGTATTAATGGCGATGTTCCCAAAAACTCAAGATCTATTTTTGTTTCCATCAAAAACAAATTTTTAATTCGGATTTAAAAAGAGCCCTATTTTGAAAACTAATTTTCCAACCCCAAAATGAGTGTTTTACATAAAATATGAAGGGATTATGGAATAGGTATCCTAAAGGAATGATTTTGATAAGTTAAACCTAGTTTTACTAAGATTTATGTTCAAATAAGAAAAGTTTATAAAAGTAAGTTAGAACTTGTTTCAACTCCAACAAGAACTTAAAATTCGTAACTTGGATGAGTTGTTAAGTAAACACCTATTTTTCAACTCCAAAATAAGAATTTTATTAAAGAAATAGAATCCTTAGGGAATAGGTTTGATTATGACTTAATTTTAGAAAGATTAAATGAGTTTTACTAAAAAAAAAAAAAAACCTCAAAACAATTTAACAAAAATTCGGATTTAGAAATGACCCATACGTAACCACCTATTTCCAAATTCCAAAATGAGAATTTTAATGGAAAAATAGAAGCCTTAGGGAATAGATGTAGTAAGGACTTAATTTTGTCAAGAATAAATGAATTGTATTAAAATATAATCCTAAAACAAAGAAAAGGTTTCAACATAAATCAAACTCTATTTTCATCACCAATAATTTTTGTAAAATTTGTAATTAGGTAAGACCCTTATCTAAACATCTATTTTCCAAATCCTAAATGAAGAAATTAATTAAAATAATGAAGGTATTAGGCATATAGGTCATCAAGGCTTTATTTTAGTAAAAACAAAGTTGATTTTGCAAAAAACAAAACTAGTTTTTCTAAATCAAGTATTCTTGAAATTTTTGCAAAGTAAAAGTTTCTAAAAATTCTTTTTGACCAAATATCATCAAGAATATACATATAGATAGCTCATAACATGTCATTCATGATAATAACTTGTTGATATTGCATGTACATATAAGATACTTGGTCGAAACAATATAAAATTTTGCAAAACAATTTTGGAATGTGATTTTTAGCTATTGATTAGAATTGATCCAAGCTTTCTAAGACCTAAAAGTTTTCAAAACTTAGGAATAACATTATAAATAGACAGATCTTTCGAAGTAGATAGAAATTGACTGCTTATTTGAGAAATTCCGAGTTAAAATGACCAAGTTATGACGGTTTTAAATTGTAATTTCCATTTACCACGAAAATTACGAACTTGAAAGTTTTGTTTAATAAATTGGAATTAATTATCGTTTGAAATACTCATTTGGGTATTTCTTTCGTATAGGTGACTTTCAATCGAAGGACTCCTTACCTCTGGATTATTACAAATAGAGATCGATGTCCATGGTTGAGTGAGTCATATTTCCTATTTACAATTCCTTATTATGCTTGTAACTCGTAGTTGCACTAGAATGATAGGTAAAGATAAAAATTGAAAATGCATGATGGGTATTTATGGGATTATGTATACTATCTTGATGTGATGAGAAAAATATGCTAAGTATATCGAAACCGAATGATTAATTGATGTATGTCCATATGCCATGATTATGAGTGTTAGTAACTTGATTGGTCACCTATGAAATTGCATTAATGACTGTTCAGATTAATAGGCAATATGGACATAATCACTTCACAATGGGGATGGTGCATTTAATCATGGTTGGTTCTCCGTGATCCATAAACGGTATGAATGAAATGGGTTACCTGTGAGCCATAAAACGGAACAGTAATTCAAGGTAGTATACGCAGATCATTAATCTGCTAATCCCAAATGGAGGGTGTAAATTCATTCAACATATGATTTCCGGTTGATCATATGTCTTGTTTGCCCATATGGTTGTTGCATTTCATATGGATGATTAAATCAACTTGATTGTATGTATATAATTGTGGGACATGCATATTCTGAAAGTATTTACTCGCTGAGCTAGCATAGCTTATACCCCCACAGCTTCTTTTTGTTGCAGTTCCCATACTTATGGTTGCATCCCAGGACTTGTCTAACTCAGGTAACACGAATATAGGAGTTTCTCCTAAAAGTTTATGCTTAGCTTTTGTATAGAATTCCATAGAGAACCTTAAACGCTCAGGTTGTTGTAAAAAATTAATACCTAGACTAATTATTATTTTGTGGGGGAATGCCCTTTAGTATTTTGTAAATGATCCTGAAATATTTATGGTTTATATTTTTATGCTTATTCTATTAAGTTAAACTATCTATGTCCAATTACACAAGTATTCTATTGCCGTAAGGGAATGCCTTGCATCTAATACAAGACTTTTGAATAACTGTAGTAGTGATTCCTAAGTCTTGTTTAGTATGCAGTGAAATGTTACGTTTAAGGTACCTTTTGGGGCGTGACAATAGCTCTCACAAACTTAGTTTTATGGCATTTGCAACAATTGTTCTTATGATAGCCAATTCCATGCTTGTTTAAATCAACTTTTTACTTTCTAAGGAGAGTACTCAAATTATTCTCTCCCTTGGTGAATTTGGCTATGGTAGCATTTGCATCACATAAGCTAGTATTCAACCTTTCATTTTCATTTTTAAGATCAGTTTGCTCTTTTAAAATTTCATCATAGCTATAACTAGTACATGCAAGATTATCATCACCATTTAAAGTTTTAACATTTTCCAATTTTAAAGATTCAATTTCTTCATGTAACTTTTGATTTTTCACTTTAATCTCCTCATGCTTAATTCTAAACTTATCCAACTTTTCTCTTACTTCCATCATTAATGTTTTAAGCATGCTCTTCTTTTTCTTTATTTTAATTAATTTAATACATGCTTTTTTATACATTTCACAAATTTCATCATATGGAATTTGTGAAGAAATAGAGTATACCTCATCATCAAGGGCCATTAAGCATATATCATCATCCGAGTCGGATGAGTTTTTATCGTTTCATGTAGCCACATATTCTCTTTTCTTCTCCTCCTTTCATCTTTTCTTTGTATATAGGCAATATTATTGAATATGCCCCAATCCATTACACTTAAAGCATGTGATGGTTTTTCTCTTGGATTTTGAGGAGCCAGCATCTTCCTTCTATTTCATTTTCTTGTTCATCTTCAAGGACATGCTAAACATCCTTGTAAGCTTGCTAAACTCTTCATCATTTTCTTCCTCACTTGCCTTCTCTTCAATTGAACTTGAGTCAAAGCAAGAGGCTTTTAGTATAATTTCTTTCTTGGTTGACTCCTCTCTATGCTTCTTAATCATTTCATGGTTCTTGAGGGGTCCAGCCCAAGTCACGTGCCTCTTCAATGGTGCTTATTTTCGCCTCCCACTCTTTTGGCAAGAACCTAAGAATTTAGAGTTTGTCTCCAAGTTAATATATGTCTTGCCAAGAATAAACAATTGATTCAAGATATTGATGAATCTATCATTCATTTGATCAATTGCTTCATTAGTTTGCATTTTAAAAATTTTAAATTCGCCACAAAAAAGACTAATTTTAGTATCTTTTACTCTTGTAGATCCTTCATAGGTATTTTCAAGATTTTTCCAAATTTCTTTAATTGATCTATAAGTGCAAATTTTACTAAAATGACTCTCATTTAATCCATAATACAAAATATTCATTGCAGCTTTATTTAACTAAACTTTCACTTTTTCGGCCTTAGTATAGTTAGATTCATTTTTGCCTTCAATAAGTATGGGACCATTTTCTACAACGTGCTATAGAGATAAATTTTGTGCTTTAACAAAAATCCTCATTCTACACTTTCAATAAGCATAATTATACTAATGAGGATAGGTGGCTATTGATAGCTTGCCCCTCTACAAACCCTGTGCATTTGTTGCCATGATCTTTATTCTATATGTGATTAAGCACGAAAAAATAGAAACAAGGCTCTGATACTGAATGAAAATGTGAAAATATACTAGAAAATACTTAGGGGGGGGAGGGGGAGGGGATGGGGGATGATGAATTGAGTATTTACCTTAAAAAGCTCAAACAATTAATTTTAATGTAACATATCCAATTTTACTATAATAGTAGTAGATGACACAACAAGAGATTACAATATGAAATATAAATGATAAACATTTAGAAAATTTTAGTCCAGATTTTGACGTAGAGTTTGACACACTTTCTACTTTTCACGATCCACCAATGCTTGCAATCGAAGACTTCACCACCACTTTATGAATCACCAAATAAATATGCTCAAGTTGAGCAATACATTGTTTTCACAACACGTAGGAAATAAAATATTTCCTTTCTTTCTCTAGATGCTTGTTGATGAGTGGCAGATATAAGAATAGAGTACTAGAATATTTTTCTCTCTTTCATGATATTCACAAGTTAATGAATATGATAACAAGAAAATTAATGATTTATTTGTTTGCAAACAAAACCTCTTTTTCACTTTTGCATTTCTCTTTTTTGAATCTCCAAAGGATAAAGTATTCATAGCCTTTAAGAATTTAAATGTCCATTGGAGATAACGTCTTAAAATCAAGCATTAAATGCACTTCAATGGCTCTATTTGCTATATTAACTCACGCATTTAAATTGTCACGCCTTAATGTATCGCACCTCATTTTTGCTCTCAACTAACACTTTACTTATGTAGACTCCATCGAGCCTTGAGTTCGAATTTGTCGTGTCTTAGACTTGTCATGCCCTGAAATTCTTGCACCTTGGACTTGACCCTCGATTGAAGCTGTGCTTCCTTGATCTTATCAAGTCTTAGATTTTGAACTCGTCACACCCTAAACATTGGACTCACTAGGCCTTCGATGAACCTTGTGAACAAAAATATGTAGTTTTGAACTTGTCACACTTTAGACTTTAAGCTTGTTGCACCTTGAGGAATGGACTCATTGAGCCCTCGATGTGACATTCGACTAACAACTCTGCATTTTTGGGCTTGTCGAGCTTTGGTCTTGACTTTGTAATTCCTTAGTGAATGAAGCAATCTAGCTGTTGACTTAACCCTCAACCAAGACCATTCATCACTAATTTGTTTCGACTAAAACCTGCATAATTTCCACAAAAACACGCAACATACACATATATATTGTCACGCCCCATTGGGGACCATAAACATGATAGCCTACTGTACATAATATTAAAGCTTGAGAATAACTACCTTAGTCACTCGAAAGCTTTTATATTAGTATAAGGCCTACATTCACAACAAAGGGATATTAGTGGAGTTATGCATTTTAAGGTAGTAACAATAGAATATTCAAGACAATACTAATATATTTCATTAAAATATAAAGTCTTATAACTTATACGGGGCATTCCCCTGATAAATCATCAAATAACATAGTCTTACTTTGATAGGAAACTATAATAGAAATAATTGGAAGGAAATCTATTCTCAAGTCTTCAAATAGAGTTCCCCTAAAAGCTTTCCTAAAAGCGTAAGTTCTACCCGAATAGACAA
This sequence comes from Combretum micranthum, assembly GCA_024138025.1. Taxonomy (NCBI): domain Eukaryota; kingdom Viridiplantae; phylum Streptophyta; class Magnoliopsida; order Myrtales; family Combretaceae; genus Combretum; species Combretum micranthum. The sequence goes on along the minus strand of JAMXBD010001118.1, from coordinate 14,417 downwards.
GGTGGTCACGGGTGAAAAAACAACAATCCTGCAACATAAAAAATCTATTGGGGAATAAGTATAACGAGCTTAGTGAGATATTTCTTATGCATATATACTAATAACAAAACAATCAAACAAGTCCTTTAGCAAGCATATGCAATGTAACATCTAAATGATTAAACAAATACATACGACTATCCGGATTCGTATGTAGAATGGATTTGCGCCCTCCATTCGAGGATAAGGGAATGATTTAAATGGGTCCAATGACTTCCATGAAACTTGTGCGTGCATCTTGGGGTTCTAATCAATCGTACTACTAGTCCCTGGGCTTTCCTTACGCAAAGCGATTGATCTAGCTTGGCTACAACATGAGGTTGTATTCTCTGAATGTCCTAATTCCTTAAGATGTAGCTAGACAACATATCTTTTCGGTCCTACGCTGAGAAGTAGTAGTAAAATGCTAATATAATTTTCTAAGTGATGTGCATGATCAATTTAATTATAAGAAATTCCCAATCCATTATCAAATCTCATTTAAGGCGATCAACCAATATTCACATACAAAGCATAATACATGAAGACAATTTACATTAATCAACCAATCATATTCCGATACACTTATTATTCCTTGATCACACAAAACGAATCACATACATAATCCCCGTGATAGCCTACATGCATATCAGTTTTTATCTTTTTTTAATATTTAGAAAGCTATTTTACAAGCATTTGCGCGAAATACATAAACGTAAAGGAAAACTTACTTGGCTATGGCGATCTCTATTAGTCGAAGTAATCCTCGAGAAGGATAAGGTCTTGGTCCTCATCACTTAAATAAAAGAAATACCTTGAATGAGTATTTCATCCAAGTTCTATTTAAATTTTCTAATTCTATTTAGTTATTTGCGTTAAAATTCATATGACAAGAAATTCTAACTTTATAACAATGTCTTGGAAAAAGCTATACATAACATTAACACTTAAAAGTCTATGATAAAATTTTTTGAAAAGGATATTGTTGAATTATAATCCTAAATTTTAAATGGAAACTTTTTCCTAAGTGCCAAAAGCATTATTTTTTTCTAAAAGAGTTTAGTTTAATTTTCTTTACTAAAAAAAGAACTCCTTTTTATTCCATGGAGAATTTTTATTGAGACAACGTAATTATGGTCATGCATGAATATGATTGTGTAGCTATGTTAAAGATATGAATAGTTTGTATAAAGAAACAAAGAGATATAAGAATCAAATAAGCATATATATGTAATGTCAAGTATTGGAAGCCTTAGCTTCCATCAAGGCTTTCCAAAACTTAGAATGGAGATGTCCCCCCCTCCCTCCCCCCACAAAAAAAAAAAAAAAGAAAAGGAAAAGAAAAGAAAGAATGAAAAAAAAAAAGAACAAATAATAATAAGAGCATGATAATAAAAGCAAAATAACAATAGCATAATAATAAGATGTTAGGTTAATGAGCTTTTAGGCTCTAAGAATGTATATATGTATATATATATAACTATATTTAATAATATATAGGAGTTAGATTAGGAGCAAATTAAAACAGAATAATATAACAACATAATAATAGAAATTATGTATGAATAAGGACAAGACATGAATATATTGTTACTTTCTTAACTCCCATGGGTTTAGAAAACATACACTATAGTCATGTTATGTCACATGAACATAAAAAAGAAAATATTTTGGAAATTTTTACCTACGGTTATGTGAGAAAGGAAGAAGAAAATAATGCAGTGACGGTTGTATGGAGATAGTTGTTATGTGGGAAGGAGAGAGTGTTGAAAAGAAATTTTTAGAGTGAAATTTTATAGAGAGAATTTTGGGAGAGTTTTATTATGTAAATGGAGTGTATGAAAGAAATGAAGGAAGATGAGGTATTTATAGATAAAAATTGGGGGAAATTAAGAGTTAATTAAATAAATGAAAAAGAAAAGAAATGGAGGGAAAGAGAGAGAGAAGAGAGGAGAGTGATTAAAAATTAATTTTAGAAGAAAAGTGCAAGAGTAGTTTAGTAATTTGTGATGTAAAATTTTTATGGGAAAAGAAAATGGTAAGAATAGGTTTATAGGTTGTAAGAAATAAGCAATAAGAAAAAGTAGATATAGATGAATAGTAAACAAGACAATTAATCGCCGATAGTAAGAAAAAAACGAATAAAAAGGTTAAATATGCTATTTTTAGATATCGAAAAATTCTAAAACTGATATTTTTGGAATCCTCATATTATTATAAGTCTGTCATTGTTATTGGAGTTTTTTATCATTTCACGTGTTCGGATCTTGTTTTTGAAAATTTATCTCGTTCGGGTCTGAAACGAATCAAATTTTGCTAAATTTGATCTTTTTAAGCTTTACTACATTATTACGGACTATAATCTATGATTTTCTCAGTTTTACTATTCTAGGATTTAGAGCGCGGGATTGCCGAATCTAAATTCTCTAGAATTAATGTAGAACTAAGTTGACTTTAGAGCTCTAGTTTGACTTTCAATTTTTAGAGTTTACTTATAATTACTGTAAAATCTAGAGATTTATATATACTATAGCATATTATTCATCATATTGTTTGACTAATTAAGTGTAACTTATCACAATTGAGTGATTAATTATGAAACTAATTTTCTCATCAAAATTTACTTTGAATAGACATGCTCAACATTTCTAATATATTTATAAATTCATATTGACCTCATTATTCACTTAGATATATTTTGTTCCTAGAAATTCTTATATGGTGGATACTCTTATTGTTTTCATCCTGAGGGTTATTTTAGCTAGTCTATTTCTCATTTTTAATTTCTATTGATATTTCTTGTATGTTTATGGGACTAAGTAGATATCAAATGTTTATTAAACCTAAATTTCTTTTTAATGCACCTATTGAATCGGGATATATATAAGGTTTAGAATCTAGGGTTTATTTTCATTCATATAGTCTTTCATCTCATTTTTATACATGTTTCTATATTGAATTGTATCTAGATTGCATTGTTATATTGCGTAGTGTATATTTTAGCTATAAAGATGATATTTATTATAGGGTTTCTTTTAGTTAAATTTCTCTTTGTGAACCATATTATAGGTGTATTCTACTTCATGTTCTATAGGTTTTGTCATAGTATATGCATGTTAGGATCCATTTTCATCATGAACTGATTTTCTAGGGGTTATTGTTCTTATTGCACGAGTTGGATTTTTCTATAACATTCATCACTACAGGAATTGTCTAGCTATAGTAGAACATGCATTACTTAAAGATTCAAAAGATAGTATTAGTGTCTATAAATCCTTAGGGTGTTGTGACCTATAAAGTCACAATAGTGAACCAATTCTACAATTTTCCAAATTTTATAGACATAGAAGTACTATATGATACAAGATAACACAATTCATACCTTGTTTAGATTGAGATAGATGGGACAAGCTTCCCTCTTTAAATAGACTAAACCTTATAGTTAGGAAGCAAGAGAATAAGTTGTTGTTATTTTAAGATTGTTCTAACTTGAGTAAGACCTTTTCTTACTTTTTTGGAGTTGATTCCTAGAGCTTTGTATTATCTTTGTTAAGTGAGGCCTTTCCCTTCTTGAATATTCACGGTAAGAAGATGGAGCTTTGAATGTTTGAACTTTGTTATATGTTTTTTGGTACAATTGTGGGGTTTATAGGATCATTTGAGAGAAAAAGTGTGATTTTGTTTTATTAAAATTTTGTCTTACGAAGGAGTAGCTCACAATTCAGATTTATCGAGAGAAAGTGATGTTTTGGTTTTACTAAGTTTGACTTATATATGAGTAGGGATGAGTGCTATGGTTCTAGGCCTTTTAAGAGGGAATTGTTTATTTTTTGTTGTTTGCAAATTATAAAGCTTAAATGCCAAGTTGTAAATGAGTAAGTTGATGTTGATATTTGTTAGTATTGGGAGGTGTTTCTACATAACAATTAGCAAGTTGACCAACTTGATTGAGTAAATTAGCAAGCTGACCAAATTTCTAGTGAATTCTACAGTGACGAACAAGGGGGTTATAGGTTGTTTTTATTAGTTAAATATTATGTCTAAAATTCTTATAGAGATTTTATGAAAGGAAAGAAGTTTACCAATTTTGCAAGCTTTTTTTTTTTTTTCTTTTTGAGTTGTCTAGGTCATTAAATGCCTAAGCAAAATGGAGGCTTCTCATTTCTTAAGTTTTCATTTTCAAATTGATTTCCTTTACCTAACTTGTTCCACTTGGATTTGTGAGAGATGGTGATGGATTTCAAGAAATAAAGGCCAGTCGTTTCTCTCCACTTTGTACCATATATTACACAAATAAACTAGTAATATAATTATATAGTAAAATATCTAAGTTATCTCTTAGTTTACTAGGCTACATGTGTATATTTATATTAGTTATATAGTGGTTTTATCTATAAAAGTTCATTTAAGGCTTCTACATTATTCTTAGGTTATTCTTAAGTTCAAATCTTGAGTTTAAAGTTTACACGATTAAATATTCTTACAATTTTATTTAACGTGATTAGGGTTTTTGGCCTCGATAGGATAAATTAGGGTTTTTGGTCCTTATGGACTTGGAATTTAGTAACTAGCATTATGATGTAATCCAAAATTTTTATTTGAGATCTAGATTTGTAATTATAGATTTGTTTTTCATTCCTATCGTGTATTTATAACCCTAATGGTTCATATTTAAGTTTATGTTTTATAGCCAATAGGTTCTATAAATGAATCATCTCTTAACGTACTTGAAATCTTGGGCTACTTATGATTACATATTAAGTTTTAGACTCACGATACAAAATCTTGTCTTTGGTATCTTTTAACATCTAGGAAATTTCAATTTAGCATTTTAAGTTATGGACAAGCTCATGACTATTCCAATTTTCTAACTGGGGTTTTTTTTAGGTCATAAGTTCACTTCCTATCATCCATTTACTATCTTATTCTTTGATACTATAGTGAAAATTTTTGGGGATCGCAAGGTCATATCAGGATTTCTAGTCTCCATAGACTCAGAATTTTCTAACTAGTCTGTTGGCAAAATCTAAAATTTTAATTGAGGTCTATATTTATAGGTATTGATTTGTTTTCGATTCTATCATGTATGTTGTAATCCTAGTGATTCATCTTCAAACTATTATTTTATAACCAATAGGATGTATAAATTAATCGCCTTCTATTACATTTGAAATCTAAGGCTAATTATGAATACATCTTAAGTTATTGACTTAAGTTTCAAAATCTTGTCTCTTACTGCATAAAAATTATTTATCTTGGTTATTGATGATATCGAAATTTTCTAGCCCTACTTTAGGGTTTTAAATTACTAGAATTATTATATCATCATTTAACATGTGCAGATTTTAATTTCTAATTTTTGAACTTTAAGGTAAAAAATTTTGGGGTTTATAGTAACAATCAATCTATCATCAATCATTTATTGTCTAATGTTATGGAAGTTACATGTTGTATTTCAAATTTATATTGATAAGGATTCTAATCCTTTTTACTATAATCAAGTTTGTTCACACTTTGATAATCATAAATTGCGAAAAATTGGGAGTGATCTTTACAACTTTTTATTAAAGTTCTTCAGAATTCTATATTATATTCTTGGTAATTATCATACCTAGGTTGTATATAATTAGGGGGTTTACATGTTCTTCATATGTAAGTGAGCAAAGGTAGAATGTACTTTCACTAAATCATGGAAAGCCTAATATTTAATGGCTTTGTGAGCAAATAGCTTCCAATAGGGGTTGATTCTAAGCATGTCGCCTGTAGCTCAAATAGGAAAAGGAAATATTAATTTGATTTTATAATGACATATTTAAAATGTGTGTTAATGTCAAAAATGGTATAAAAACTTTTGTAAAAAGTTCAATCAGGTACTTGAAGTTTCGTTTTAAACAATTTGGTGCTAAACTTAAAAAAAAAAATTCAATAAAATACCTGAAGTTTCATTTCTTCAATTTTGCTACCTAAACAATGTTTTGGAGGACTTCTTTCATACCTGATTGAACTTGCTTTAGGTATGAAAAAAGTCTACAAAAACTTTTTTTAGGTACCAAAATTATCAAAATCAAACTTTAGGTATGAAATCCATCAAAATTTTGTTCAGGTACCAAATTGTTTAAAACGAAACTTTAGGTACATGATTGAGCACTTTTTGAAAGTTCAGGTACCATTTTTATCATTAACCCTTAAAATATAACTAAGTTAATTAGTTTATGGTCTTGTATGTATAGAAGGAAAGAAATGTGAAATTTTGTAGGAGTTCGAGTGAACTTAGTTTACTTTTTTAAATTTAACTTAGTTTATTGTAGTGACTTAATATTTAATACATGTTTTTATATCTGCACATAGTTCTTACATGATAAGTTTTATTTTACTCGATTTAAGTTTATTGAATATATCATATAAAATTTTATATGCTTTTGTTATCTGTTTAAATAGTAGGTAATTTATTATTCATTTCGTAGAGTAGAATTGCTATTATATTTTTTTGAGTCATGGTTTTGACATTTATGGTATCAAAATGGAGACAGAGTTTAATTATGATAAAGTTAGTTTTACGTGATTGGAATTTCTTGTATTTATCACGTCTATTTTAATTAAATATCTAATTAATATTTATCTTTCTAGAGTCACTTTTTGTGATGTATTTCTTGAGTTATCGTTTAGGTTTTTTTTTTTTTTTCTTTATTTTGTATCGAATTGGCTTGTCAAGTCTAGGGCTCACATTTTAGGGCTTGAAGTGATTAAGATTAGTTATCTTAGATTTTGATTATCTTTCTTTAGGGTTTCAATTCATCTTAAGGTTTTCTATATGTCTCTTTTGGGTTTCGAGTTTCTCAATTGGGTTTTGGTATTGTTGATTAAGGTTTTAAATAATATCGATTCGAGTTTGAAGCCTAAAATTTACAATCAAGTTGATTCACCGAGGTGGTGATCAAAATTTTCAAGGTTTACAATAGTACCATTTTTCAATGAGATGGGGAAGTTTTTGGGATGACTAGAAGTATACATATATAGAGAAAAGACTCAATTAACGTACATATCAATTTATTATTTCTAGCTACATGCATAATGCCTAAGGGTAATTCTTCTCCTTAGGTTAGCTAGTCTAATAAATGTTCCTTGGGTAAATTCAACAAAGATTTTTGAATTTTTATATGGTATTCAATTGGAATATCGTGTTAAATGTAGTAAGCAAGGCGAAGAAATCACTAAGGTTTAAGAGGAGAGAGATGAAGAGTAGTAATGAGTCAGTGAGTTACCATAATACACATAAACAATAGAGATGATGTCACATTACAATAATACAAACTATTGGACCGATGTTTTTACGAATGGTATAGGTGAGTTTTCAAATTTGAAGTTGTAATTTTTATGGTTAAATTTTACATATCTTCATAATTTACCTAGAACATATGCCAAATGTGGAGATGAACAGGAAAGAGTACATCAAGGCTTTATATGCATGGATGGATTCATGGATTAGGATGTTCAAAATGGTTCAAGGTGTGCCCAGTGGAATTAATAACCGATCCAAAGATGCCATTGAAACCAATAATTCGCCCATGAATTGAAACCAAGTACTCTTTTGGTTCCATAAAGTCCAATTCTCTCTTTTGCTTTCAAATATGAGGGATCTCACAACTGTATAACCAAAATACTCTTTAGGATAACCAAAAATTGAAACCAAGTACTCTTTTGGGAAGTTTAAGTTGACCCGCAAAAATACTACAATCAAAAATTGAAAAATGGAATAAAATTAATGAATTTGTCTGTACATTACACTTAACATGTGAAATTTTATTAGTTACATCTACGCATCCATGTAGTATTGATATATGGAAGATGCATTTATATTATTGCATCCGACATCTCCTTTTTCTCCTTCTCTCTAACAAAGGAACTCAGGAAAACATTGTCCCAATTTGCTAAAAGAATCTATATCAAATGTTAATGACCAACCTGGTATTCTTGGTCACTGGGTTTTTTTCTTCCATGTTTAGAGCATCAAATAGTTGTTCTATTGTTATCATATTCAAAACAAATGGAGCTAACAGCAGAACCAACAGTTATAACTATTCCTCTCACTAAATATTCCATCATTCCAAGTGGTTTCACCTTTGCCTCCAAAAGGTCCCATGGATCTCAAAGGATACAAATGAGATATTGGCTCAGTATAGATGCTTATAGCATCAAGATGCCAACTAAGCCTTCCATAAAAACCAATAATTCGGGCAGCTGAAGATGGATACCAAAAGAATTTACCTTCGTCCTTCCCATATGGATTCGTATCTTTTTAAGTTGCTATGAAAAGTTAAGGAATGAACGATAATCGGTCCGAAGGAATCATCCCTGATGTATCCAGAATTGAAGTGAAAGATTCACGGGGATAATCTAGGTTGATCTGCAAGATCAATAAAAAAAATTAGTGTAAATCATTTAAAAATTGCAAGCGAAAGTTAAAACTTCTATCACAAATTCTTTCATTGAAATGGAATATGATGGAAATGCAGCATAGTTGTCCAGAAAGAAGAATACAAAATCAAAAGTTCTATGAGATAAATGTAGACACATATGACGATCCTCAAGGAGCACAAAAAGGTATTAAGTTTTTCTACCCTCTGGCCATAGCAAAAAGAAAGACGAAGAAGATTGAAGGGCCTAAAGACAGTAAATGGCATAGTAGATGAATGTTTTGATGAGTTATCTCATTATGCAGGCCACTAAGACAGCAAGAAGCACTAGATGGAGTGCATAATATAGACTCACACTCATGCAGGACCATAATGCACATTTGCTTAAACCTTTCAATCGGGAGGATATCATAATGAAATTAAAATTATTTCTTTCTGATATATAGAAAAAAGAAGGCCATATTTTGAAATAATATCAAAATCAATATTTAAAGCTTCCCGTGTTTTGTGAATTTTTTGTTTAAAAACTCAAAGTTATTACCTATTACATCTGCTGTAAACCCTGGGAATTTTTCACATTAGTACCCGACCTTACAATAGATTGTATAAACTAGATAATAGATTTAGATTCTAATCGAAGTCTAATAATAGATTAATATTTAGATTTTGGATAGATGAAGAATTTAGGAACCGAATAAATAAATTCTTTAATCCTAGTTAATACCAAAAACGAGATCTTGTGTCTTGAATAACTAATTCAAGATATGATCTAAAATTTAGACCCGAAACCTAATATACAAATAGATTTAAATAGAAAATACGAATATAAGGATTAAATGATTGTTTTTTATTCTGATAATGATTCGAGATTAGAATAACGAGTAGTGATGAGTTTATATTTAGACTTAAACCCTAAATTCAAGATTTCTAGTTAAAATTTAAAAGCTACTAATAAGAATTCATGTTTAATATCAAAACTAGAGATCTACATATAGTTTGATTTCTGTATTAAGTCCAATACTGCATAAATGATTATTTATGCTCCTAAACAGAAAACGATAACTCAAAGATAAACCGTTAAGATTTTAAATATACAACGAAAATATAAACTGATGAATAACTCGAAATCTAAACTCCAAATAAATAATTGGATCACACTATTGTTCTAAACCGAGTTTTCTTAAGCTATCGGAGCCTGAAACAAAAGTTGACCTAACGAGCTTAGGAAATCCAAATTGCGGGAGATAAAACTATACGAATAATTAACTATGTATATATATAATCTAAATTTGTATTATTTGAAAATCTAAGTGTTTTGTATAACTTTATAAACATATTTTTGTACAAAAACTTCCAAATATTAGCTAATTTATACCCGTATAACTTGTTAAATGATCCTAAAATTAAACTAAATAAATAAACTAATATTTATATATATGTTTGGCTGCTGTTTTCGGTGGAGATTATGTTGGAGAAGAGAGAGCCGGATTTTGGATCAATGATGCAACCAATTGTCAAACTAAGCAACCCAAGGACCAATCACCAAATGATAGCTCAAATCCACATTAAATGTAATGAAAATAACATGTTAAATAAAGCCAAAAACGAAGGAAAAATTCGGAGGAGCAGTCGCGGCATCATCCATCTTCTCTCTTATATATATATATATATATGTGTGTGTGTGTGTGTGTGTGTGTGTGTGTGTAATAAAGGATCTTAATGAAGAACAAACAAAACCCATTCATTCCCAAGTCCCACAGCACGAAATAGACTCCTAAATATCAACCAAAACGAACTGAAAACAAAGAACAAACATATCAAAATATACAAGTTCGGATCAAAGGAAATACAAAGCTAAAAACCCTCAAAAACGAGTTCAAAGGTAAGTTAACATGATTAAAGGATTTCGTTCAAATATATGGATTGTAACTGACTTATAATCATCTTAGGAACTTAATAAACACAAACACGAGCTTCAGATTACATCAAACAAGCTCCAATGAGGTAATAATCCAAAACCCTAGCTTTATATTCCAAGAATTGAAATCTATGTATATATGTTTTTAAACGTGTTGAAAGTTGTTTTATGTCCTTATATATGATATATAAATACTTAAAAATAGTTTGAGTAAGTTTTTAACGTGTAAAAATCAAAGAAAAAGAATTGAACCGAGGAAGAAGATGATGAACAATAAAACACTGCCTCAAGGCCGGCAGTGTAAACGCTGAACGCCGGCGGCTTAGATGGATAGGCCAGCGGCGTATAGGCGGCTTACACCGATTAGAGGCTACGTAAAATAATTCTTCACGTAAAGGATGAATGTAAGCAGGCTTCTTGGAGATCTACGCCGACGGCGTAGAGCCGGCGTACGTTGAAAGCCGGTACCTTTCAATGCCGATGCACTCAACATGAAATAACTTACAAAATCAATTCTACACCGGCATTTGGGGATGAAGGCCGGCGGCCTTGAGCTGGCGTACGCCCAAACTTCTTTACCGAAAGCTTTTTTTTTTAAATAAACAGAACATATATATATATATATATATCTCTTAAGCCTATTTAGTGTATTATATATATATATGTACAACAATATAAGATTTATTACAAATGATTAGAATAACTAGATTAATATCTACTAACTTTTGAAACCCTAGAATTAAGAAAATATTTAGTATTAATTAAAGTTGGTATTAGTCAAATATTTGTTCTAAATAAATAAAATAGATAAGAATGAAAATTGAAATAAGCTAATTTCTTGAGTAATGTAACTTCTAAAAATAACAAAACAATTATGCGAGATAAAATAAGAGAAACACGATAACACTAAGTATTAATAATTACCAAAATATCGAGTCTAGGACACGAATCACATATAGGAATTTAGCTCGATTGTATTAATGAATACTTTGTCTTAAATAGGTGACTTTGACTCATTAGAGGATCTACCAGTGGATTACTACGATTGAGGTATGAGCAGGTGAGTAATTCAGTCATATTGTACTGGTTGTGATTGTAAATAGTCAAAGATATAATGCAAGATAATCAAATGAATGTTTGCTGAAAGTATGTTTTGATCTGAGTGTATGATTGTTAAAATATCTTTATACAAGCGATAATGCAATGATTGATGTTGTGCAGTAGTATAATGATGATTGTGTGTAATGTATGGTCACCTCGAAATTGATTAAGACTTTTGACTTAACAAAATAATATGAACATGCATTGCACAAATTGCATTATTGCATATATGGTTGTGACAGCCTGCTACGTATTAATATTTCGGATCTCTGTTTTTGCTTGGTTGATCTAATGTGAAAGTTCTTCCAAGGTTCTCTTTGGTCTGGCGGTCCTATGAGGAACTAAAAGGCACCGAAGAACGTCGCTCGTAGAATCGCTTTGAAATGATTAATACTTAGGGAGTTTCTAAGGAAGTTGCAGGAGATGTTAGTTTAATCAACTATATTAAGTGATAACTTAAAATGAGAAATTGTGATGCTCCTGTGTACTTAGTCTCTCCTGGGCAGGTGGGTCATTAAGATTTGGTTCTTCAACCATTAAAAAGAGGGTGTAAATCTTTTTCTGTTTGGATTCTAGATCATCCAAACTTGTATCTGTGCATATGGTTGAGTGCTTGCATTGCATATTGTTAATGACTTGTGTGATGTATGGTATGTCTGGTTATTCACTGAGCTGTGGTTTCGCTCATACTCCTACAGTCTTTTCAGGTTCACTTTACGACCCTGTTAGTTACATCCAGGAATATGGCTCCGGTAAGAGCTTTGAAGCTAGAAGTCTACAGATACATTTTAGTTTGATTGTTATGTAATATTAGATTAGATTATATTATTTAATTGGGTACTTCAAAAGAGCTATATGGTTTGTAATAGTTTGTAATGTTTATTCACTATGTCATTTTCTCATATATTTGTTATTTCTTATCAAGCAACTAAAAAGATCCTGTTGTTTTGAAAACCTGTCATTCTCTGAAGGTAATTAGTATAGTATTCAAGTGTAACTTGTTTACTACTACTAGGGTACCCTCGGGCGTGACAGAATTTAGTTGGTATCAGAATGGTTGCTAGAATAAGGATAAAATAAATGAAAGAATTGCATTTAGTGAATGTAGTAAATTAGATTTAGTTAGCACTCATTAGTTAGTTGGGTAGTTATGGGTAGAATTATACTGCACAATTAGGAATAAAGTATGTTGATTATTATTAATCATGCAAATTTTATTGTGTGCAGACTAATCCTGCTACGTGTCACATTAGATGGGAGATCTTTAGTATGCAGGAAGAGGAGACTTTGACAGATTACAGGCAGATTACGAGTTCTGGTAGAGGACTTGTATTTGTGCGGGATTACCAAGACATTGGAGAGATTCTCAGCACTGGAAGCGAGGATTATTGCCTTTGTTTAAAGGCTGGTTATTCTTGATGGAGCGGCTTTTCCAGATAATGGATCAGCTATTGAGACGCTCTACAGATTTGAGAGATTGGTGATCTAGAAAGGAGGTGGTTGGAGATTGACAACATAGCATTTATAGTCTCATCAAGATCAGAGAGACCAAATTCCCCAGATTTTAGAGTCTGGGTAGATATTGGCAGAGGAGCAGTGTATGCTCATGATGTTAGGCAGGATCATACCCTGGTCAGAGGTGATGCGGCCTATGATGATGATTTGATGCTTGCACGACTCAGTAGGTGTAGTCACTCTAGACGCATGTTGATGAGGAAACTGCCTATTATCCCTGAGATAGCAGGTGAGTTCCAGCGTCTTACTTCTGTACAGGATCGAGTAGTACAGGAGACAGTTCAGACTACTACCCACACGAGGAGTATCACCACAGAATTGTTGGATGAGAGAGAAGGTAAGAAAAGAAGGATTGAGGCGGAGAAGTATGTCTCAGATTATAATTATGCCAGATGGATTGGATCAGCATGTGGAGGCTGGATTGAGAGTGATGTACCACCTAGAGTTGAGGGTGAGATGAGGCCGGCACCCAAAGGTATTAGGGTGATGGACACGGCTCTGACTCTAGCACCTCCAGGGGACGAGGGTGTGATGATTGAGATTGATGAAAGTAGTTCTGAGGGAGATGATGATTACCCTCGATTAGGCCCTCAGGACAAGGGCAAGGGTCGTCTTCATCCCAATCCCTGAGTCTGATTCTAGTATTATATGATGATGTTGTATTATCTGCTTATGATGACATGACAGGACTATATTAGTAGACTTTTGATGACTTATATATCTATCTTTTGATGACTATGATAGAAAGCTAAGTTAGGGTAGTGCAATTTTTGAAATGTACATAATGTACTAACCATGAAAAGTTCTGATGTATTTTGGTTATATATATATATATATGTATGTGTTGCATATATATATGAATGACTCTGATGACTTTTGATAAAGATGAGTTATGATCTGACTTAAGTAATATGTTTAATGGTAATAGCATGCCAAGAGGAAGAAATAGAAGTAGAAATGCTAGAATTTCTGGAGATCCACCAATAGATGCTCCCGCAACACCCCAAAACCGAATTGAGGATGTTTTACAAATTCTTCAACAACAAAATGTCTTGATTTTGCAAGCCTTGCAAAATATGCAAACCACAAATGTAGCACCACCTGTTAGAGCACCAGCAATGACTCCACCAAATCCTAGAGGAAATGAAAGACATACTCTACCGGTTCAATTTCAGGAAAATGGACCAATGTACCCAAATGAGTCTGCTGCTGAGGTACAAGGACCCCCTCGATATGAACAGGAATTGCCACCACCACCACCACCACCTTTACGTCCTCAGAGGAATTTGTTGCCGGAATTCATTAAGTGCAATAGGTATTTTGAGGGAATACCGGGAAAGCCAAAGAAGCTGAAGACTGGCTAGCTCCGATTGAGCGATCCCTTGATGTTTTCCAAGTACCTAAGCTCTGAAAGTATCTTATGGTACTTATTTATTAAGGTTAAGAGCAAG